>VRYO01001414.1:873753-929741 GCA_009812075.1 Sialia sialis
CCCTCCTCACTCACCGCGGGGCGCGGCGACCTCCCCGTGCCGGGCAGGGGTGGGGGCGGCTCCTGCGCGGGAGGGAGGGCGGGGGAGGGAGGGGGCGGCGGCGGCTCCGTCAGTGCCGCTCCATGTCCCGGGCGCGGGGCAGCCCCGGAAACGGGGGCGCGGGGGCGGCGGCGGCCACGGCGCGACCTCTCACCCGGCGGCGGAAGTGGCGGGAGCGCGCGCGCGGCAGGAGCGCGCCCGGGCGGCGCGGGAGCAACCACTGCTTCCGGCGGGGGAGAGATGCCTGCGGGAGTACGGAGCTGTTACAAAATCACACTGGATGGATTAGGTTTTGGATGAGACCTCTGAGGTTATCGAGTCCAACCTGGCACCGACAGTCACCTTGTCAGCCAGACCATGGAGCTAAGTCTGTCCTTAAACACCTCCAGGGACAGTGAGTCTGCCGCCTCCCTGGGCAGTCCGTTACAATGCCTTCATGGAGAGGAGGGTGCATAGAGAGAATTGAGGCTGATACAAGGTAAAAGAAGCACGGAGAGAAGATTCTCCCTTGCCCTCAGAGATGGGCCCCTAACTCCGCATTTATTGACATCGTGGAGCCATTCTCATCTCTCATTGTACTTCACCTTTTGCTCCCATAGAATGGTTGGGTCCCGTCGGGTGATGTTGCTGAGTGAAGCTGGGGATGCTTAATACAACGGGCGTTGGTGGTATAGTGGTTAGCATAGCTGCCTTCCAAGCAGTTGACCCGGGTTCGATTCCCGGCCAACGCAGGCTCATTTTTTCCTCCTCGTTCTCTCTTTTTTCCTCGTTTCTCACCGATCCGAACAGAATTGAGATGCACCGGCACGCGGAGCTCCCACCCGGCTGCGCTTTGCCCGCTTGAGCCCCGGCGGGAGGCGGGCGGTGCTCAGCGATGGGGCGCACGGTGCCCGTTATTTCTCCTCCTAACTTGCAGTGGTGGCCCCGAGCCGTCAGGAGACTCTGTATTTAAAAAACAAAATAATCTTAAGCCCCTCCAAACCAAAAAAAAAAAAACCAAAACAATAAGAAAATAAAAGGGCAGAAGAAGCCACCACGGGTTGGTGGTGAGAAAAAAAAAAAAAGCAGATGTTTCCGCCCGGGATCGAACCGGGGACCTTTCGCGTGTGAGGCGAACGTGATAACCGCTACACTACGGAAACCCGCCATGCAAAGACTTGCCGGGTGGTGGCCCATGTTCCCGCCATGGTGGCGGAGGCGGGTGCGCGCTTCCCTCACGGCAACCTCAGAATAAACCTCGCACAAACCCCAAGAAATGCCGCGCGGGAGTCCCAGCGATTATCATCAGTGACTCATTGGAGTTCCAGAGACCCGCTGGCCTCAGGAGGCGGCTGCGGTGCGTGTCCCGGGCACTGTTTCGGGGGTCCCCTCAGAGACGACACAGCCCCACAGGGAGGTGCGCGCTGAGGGGGCGCAGGGCGCTGCTGAAGAAATGTCTCTTTTCCCTGAGGCAGCTGCCACCAGATGTCGGTAGAATAGTGGCGACAGGGAGCGGAGCTCCCTGGAGAGCTGCACGGAGGGACAGGACCCGCCTGGCCCAGGGGACAAGGTCTGGGAGAGGAACAGCCCCCAAGGACAGACCTGCAGGCAATCGCAGATTCACAAGATGCCAGGTTGGTTTGAACTGGAACAACTTTAAATCTCATCTCATTGCACCCCTGGGACACCTTCCACTGTCCCAGGATGCTCCAAATCCCGTCCAGCCTGGCCTGGGATCCATGGGCAGCCACATTCCCATTCCCAGGCCTCAACTCCCTCAGTCAAGAGCTGACAGTCCCAGACAGTTCTAAGTTGTTCCTCTTACCCTACTGCAATGTTAACAACTTGCTTAATGGCAATCCTTCCTTTCTGGTAAAACCTCAGCTCTTGGAATCAGATGGTAACATGAGAATTATGTTTTCCTGTTTTGTTTTCTTTGTTTAAGTGTATTTTATGCTCTACTGGCTGTAGAGAAAAGCTTAAAAGGGAGAAATGAATCATAAACGCACATGAAAGCAAAAAGAACCTCATTTTTAATAACACTTGCTCTTAATAAAATCTACTTTTAATTTTACAATTTCAGTTTACAATTTTGTAGCCAATCTTTTGATTTGGGGCCAAAAGGGCTAGAAAAGAGGCTGTCACATGTCCTTTAACTTCAGGGCTTGCCAGTGCTTTATTCTGATTTGATTTATGATAAGGATTATAGTTACATCCAAGTCTGTGACAAACCCGATGCCTCGGGACTTGTTTGCTTTGTGTTGTTGTTAAACATCCTGGAATGACATCCTTCTTGCCTGCAGCTGGCAGAGCTGCAGAGAGGACTGGTTACAACCTTTGCACTGAGCATCAGCTGAGCGTGCTGGGGCAGAGCTGATCAATACCTGGGGGCAAGGTCCCCTCCCTGGAGCAGGGGAAGTGGAGCTGTCAGGGATCCAAGAGCATCCACGGAAAATTCACTTTGGTTTTGTTTTCTCCTGCATGCCTCTCTCAGCCTGGTGATGGGGGAGAGGAGAACAGGCAGCCCAGGGAGGAAGCTCAGCACGCAGGTACCTGTGGGAGGCAGAGGCAGGAATTCCATGGAAGCGTCGTGCTGTCGGTGTGAGCTCCCAAACCCGCCCGGTTCTGTGCTGGGAGCCCCGGCACACACCGAGTCGTGGGCTCTGCATGCTCCTCGTGGGCAGCGCTGGCTTTGGGGTCCTACACAAAGCCCCCTCTTCCCGCTGATTGCTGCTTGCTGGGATGGCTCCTGGGGATGTTCTGCCTTTCCTGACAAAGACCCATTGTCAGCGACGGCTCAAACTTTGCCCGCAGGACAAAGATGCTGCAGCGCTCTCCCTTCCAGCCCCTGACCTCTGCCACTTCCTCTGCTCCCAGCACTTCCCACCCGTGTGGCTCTGCTGGATGTGGGAGCCCCCCGTGCCTCAGGGACAGTCCCAGGGCAGGAGAAAGGACTGGCGGGGGAAAAACACCCCAGGGCTCATTTGGAGGTGAAGACTGGGTGTTCTCTTGTATTATCACCAGCATTGCCCTCCCCCAGCTCTCACCAGCAGCCATGCTCGGCTTTGTTTCCCTGACACGCTGCGCTGGCTGCACGGTCCCTATCTCCCCTTTTCCTCCCTCCACTCCCAAAGCCTGCGTGGCTGCTCCAAGAGCGGAGCTGGAAGCACTGTGGAGCAGGAGAGCTGACAATCAGGGCCGGGAGACAACGCTGCCGTGCACAATACCCCCCCAATTAGCCATTCATTTCTCCTGCCTCTGAAATGGGGAGCACAGCCCTTGTGCTGGGAGATAAAACAAGAACGACTTCAATAGCACTGATTTAAATTAGGTCAGGCTGGCTTTTGTGTGGCAGGGACCACACAATAGCTGTCACACGACGGTGGAGGGGAGCAGCATAAAGGAAAAGAGGCCAAGCAAGTGGCACAGATGCTGGGAGTTGGTGGGTGCTGGGGGGTAGTGCAGGGGCTGACACTCACCCAGCACATGATGCTGAGCCATAAAAGGGGCAGCACAGTCAGCAGGGGACAGAGAGGTCACTCTCTGCCTGGGCAGGAACTCTGCCACACCTCAGCCATGTGCCCCTGGGAAATTGCTCTTTAACCATGACTGGTTATGGGACAAAGAGGTGACAGGCTTTGGACCCCTCAGGCCAATATTGAGGGAAGGGAACAGAGCTGGGGAAGGGTCTGGAGCACCAGGAGCAGCTGAGGGAGAGGAGAGGGCTCAGCCTGGAGAAAAGGAGGGACCTTCCTGATTGTTGGTGTGTCCTGTGCAGGGCCTGGAGTTGGACTGAGGATCCTTGGGGGACCCTTCCAACTCAGGGTATTCCATGATCTGAATTGCAATCCTCAGTGTGTCCAGTTTCTTTTCCCACATAAGTTCCCCAAAAGTCTGTGCCTGGCCTGAACACCTGGTGTGCTGTGAAATCCTACACTGGCTTCCTTAGGGATGGGTGTGTTTGGGGAAATATCAGCAACTCCTCAAAACGATCTCTGAATTTAGGTTCTCAAAGCCATCCGAGTGTCTGTCTGAGAGAGGTCCTGGGGAGAGTTTTCCAGGAGGATGTGAGCACTGGAGCTTCATCCCAGTTCTCCTCCATTGTCATTAATATCCTTATTGCTGTTTTTCCAGTGGCAATGCAGATGTTCATGTTTATCTGGCCATGGGAGGACACGAGAGCAGCGTGCTCAGAGCTATCAGCAGGAGCCTGATCTTTCAGCAAGCTGTTGTCATGGTCTAAATGAATTTACCCAGGTAAATCCATATGCAAAGGAAGGGCAGGTAAGTTTAAAAATAAGAGTCCACCCCTTCAAGTCTCCCAGGGATAAATGAATGGTCTTTTGTGCCCTAGATTGGATTTTTACAGGTGCCACTTTGCTAAAGTTGGGGCAAAAATTGGTGATGGAAATTGTGGGTGTAGAAAAATGGAAAGACAATCAGCCACTTAATTCAGTCTTTTTGATATTCTGTTGCACTTGCAAAAAAAAGCTGTAAGCAAAAAACAGTACTTCAGAAAAATGTTCATTGTATTACTTAGTCATAATTTGCACGCTAAAATTGCAAGTGTTATCATTTCTACTACTGATAGTGAAAAAGTAGGTGAGCTGAAGCACTGAGTGTGCCAGCCAGTGCCAAAAGGAGGAAACTAGGTTAAGCTGAAGTATCAGTTGTTCCTATTCCCCTTCATTTGTTTGTTCACACATGAATAATTTTATTTTTTTTAATACAAGACGGCTTAGAGCTACTCTGGGCCATCAGCTCCAATGGCCTACATAATTCCCAGGCTGATTTAAACACCCTGCTTCCCATGGCACACACAGGCAGCAGAACAGTCGGTGGCCACCAGCTGATATTGGAAAGACAGGCACTAAAAATAAGTTGTCCTTTTTTACCAGTGGGTGTAATTAAGCAGTGAAATAGTGCCTGTTGTAGGGAGGTGGCCCCGAGGCACGGAGCCAAAACAAGACATGTTGCTAAAAGGTATGTTCCCTTCAGCAGATGGTCAGAGCTCTGATGCAAGAGGCACCCAGTGAAATGATCCACCCAGTTCCTGTAGGAAGCCTGTCTGGAGCAACCATAATAGCCCTAATTTCTCTCAGAAAACAAATATATGGTTGCTAGTTTTCACTGCTTTACAGCTCTACTATTGGGTGTATTTTTAGCTGTTTAGTTGTGAGAACACAGTGAAAACAGCAACAGCCCACTTTGGTTTGCATGATGATTTACCTCTAAAGCTCACACAACAGTGGAGTGCCCAGGCACCAAAAGCAGTGCAACTGTGGCAGCACAAAAATGTGCTGTGTGTCAGGGGAGGGTCAGGCGCAATTTCAGGAAAAGGTTCTTCCCCCAGAGGGTGCTGGGGGCTCCCCAGGGGCTCCCCAGGGAATGGCACAGCTCCGAGGCTGCCAGAGCTCCAGGAGCCTTTGTACAGTGCTCTCTGTCCCTGCACTGGGCTGAGCAGAGGCAGAAGAGAGGAGCCCAGCTCTGTTGGCAGCTTAGGGGTGGGATCATTGTGGGTTCCAGACAAGAGGACACAAAAGTTAAATCTGACCATGTTAGTAGTGCACACATCTGTACCCACAGATAAATCAGAACAATACAATTATGTGTAAACAGGTAGAGAAGTTCTTCTCCAGCAAATGGCATCATCTGGGGTGCTCCTGAGTTGTGACTGTGTAAATCCCAGCATTCCTGAGATGGTCACTATAACCTGAAATGCTCATTGGAGTTCTTCAGCTCTCCAACGACCCAAAATCCACTGCAGAAAATAATATGTTCTGCAGAAGATTGGTTCATTCCCTGAATATTTATTTGCTGGTTTGGGCTGGGGTATTTTTCTACTCTTATTATTACTATTATTTGTTTTGTTTATTTTTTCTCCTTTTATCAGCTCCAGCTGAGGCAGGGGAGGGTGGGAGGAGGGTTTTGCTCCTCTGGAGATAACAGGAGGCTGTGCCTGTGCAGCCATGGTGACAAGATCCAGGGCTCTTTCTGGCTTCCAAGCAATTTGCTCCCAACCCCTGGCTCCCAAGTAAAAGTGGGGCAGAGAAAGAAAGGAGCTTTTGTTTCTCAAGTGCTTCAGCTGTTACTTCTAACTAAGCGAAGAGCTCCAGCGCCTTCCCACTCCCCGGAGGATGGAGCTGGGGCAAGAGGGGGAGCCAAGAGGCTGTGGCAGCTCTCCTCTTTCCAGCTGCAGCCTGGCTGGGTGACTTGTGCATCGCAGTGCCTCAGATTCCCTGGCTGCAGGGGCAAGAAAGGAGAGAGCCCGAGCCCAGCACGAGGCCAGCTGGAAAGGACCACCCTGCTATTTATTCAAGGTGTTATTATCGCTTTAGTGCAATATGTTCCAGCTCCCCAGACATGCTGACTGTCAGAAAATTGCTCTTTCCTCCTCCTTTCCCTGGATGCCATCTCCTTCTGTCTGAGATGCCAGCCCCTGCCCTGAGGTCTAACAGCATTTCTCCAAACTCCCCAGTGTGCCTCTTTTTAAGCCCTGCTGGCATCTCTGGGATGTGCTGCAGGAGCCAGTGAAGTGACAGGGATTGGGCAGGGGGCCTTGGCACTGCCAGGTGGGGTCTGTGGGACAAGGACAGAGGGGTGGGCAGAGGGCAGAGCTGTGGCACCTCTGAACCACACAGGCCCTGCCCAGCTCTGCAACAGGGAACACAGACTGTGCCACAGCACTGCACCAACATGGGACTGACTACCAAGAGGAAAAGAGGGTGGAGATTTGGAGAGAGAGAAAAAAAAGAATGTAGGGAATAGGAACACTCAGGAATCCAACAGCCCACAGACTCAGGGTCCAAGCCCTGGCTCAGCTCCCCACCAGGGACTGAAGGAGCCCTCCAGGTCACGGCTGCTCCCCTGTGCCCACTGAACTCTGTTGCACCTCTCCAGCCTGGGATCTCACAGGGAGAAATTTAGGGTTTCACTTGCAAACAGATGGTCTCCCTCTTGGGCCCCATCTGCCAGGCAACACTGGAGCAGTTGGTCTCTGCAGAGCTGAGCAGAATCTTGTTTACTTCCCCTCCCATCCCCAAGGTGAGCGTGGGGTGACCCAGGCCTGCTGTTCCAGGCCAGATTTCCAGGAACAGCCAGGAACTCTGAGGCGCAGGAGTGCACCCCAGGAGCCAGGGAGGGCACGTGGCACCAGCCACCCCAATCTCTGTCACTGTTCAGCACTGGAGAGATGGAGCAGCACCTGCAGCTGCCCCTTTTCCCCCTCAGGACACAAAGAGTGTCCATCCACCAGGGATGCAGGGAAGTGTCTCCTGACAGCATTGAGGACACACAAAAATAACTGGTGAGACCAGCTCTCCTGGAGCAGCACCAGCCAAGATTGTGGCAGCATGCCTGATAAAAGAACCTCACTTCTCCTCGGGGTTCTGCTGCTGCAGCTCTGTGTCAGGGACGGGAGGATATCATCCATCTCCGCACCAGCCCGTGTTTTCCGGAGACCTCGGCCCCAGCAGCCAGAGCAGCGAGGTCCTGTCTCTCGGGTTGCCAGGTTAGGCAGTCAGTGCTCTAATGGTGCTCGCTGAGCAGAGGGCACGGAGCAGCGCTCCATCCCTCCCCCGAGGCTTGCCATCCGCATCGCGGGCAGCTCCGCACTAATCAGCCCCGAGGCAGCGAGGGAAACTTTCTGCTCGCAGCCACTTAGTTTCATTAGAAGCATCACGAGAGAAAACGGGGCCTCAGGTGGGGCAGGAGCTGCAGGAGGTGGGGACAGGGCTTTGCAGTCTTTGTCGTGGCTCTTAGCATGGCAGCTTCAGCTGGAGAGGGGGGCCTGGCTCCTACACTGCTCAGAGCTCTGGAGCTGTGCGCATGGGTGAAGTTGCAGGATGCATTATCCCTCTCTGCAAAGAGTTTTTTCCCCATGTCTAACCTAAATCTTCCTTGTTCAACACAACCTGGTACTGATCAGAGGTGGAATATTAAGGGCTGGAGTCGCTGCCTGATCATGTATTGATTTCAGTGGAGCTGAGCTCCCTGAGAGGAGTCTGCCCAGCCTTGCTCCATACCCCTCGTGCCCCAGGAGAATGTTTTGTGTGAGACTAAATGCCTCTGTAAGTGCCTCTCAGCTCCCTGCTCATTGAGAGCTGTTCTGCACAGACACTTTGGAACAGGGAGGGCGCAGGATCCTGGAATCACATTTCCTTTTGGCAAGAGGGATTTGTCTACCTCAGTCTCCCTGGGCAGTGTGAATGGCGGGGCTGTCAGTTCTCCTGAGCAGCCGGGCAGGAATTCTGCCACCACCAGCAGCCCTGTACCCCTTGACTCCCATTTCACTCATGTCCTCATGCAAAAGCAGAAATAAACTCAATTGCTCACCTCTAAGCCTGATTTCCCTGCTTACGTTGTTCACTAAGCCAGCTCAAATAAAGCAACACATTCAGGAATTGATGATCCATGTGGGGCCCTTCCAGCTCAGGATATTCTATATTTGTGCACCCTGATGACTTTGAGAGAGCTCCATGATGGGACAGAGCTGGAAGGATAAGTAAGATCGGAAAAAATGACCAGAAGAACAGAGCTCAGGTGCCTGAAGTCTCATTCATGAACAAGTATTGCCCCTTGTTCCTGGTTTGTGAACACAGATGTTCTCTTACTCCCACGTGGATGAGCAGTTGTTTTCATGTGAGCTCCTGTCCATCTTCCAGGTAAAGGGTTTGTCTGTTGGCCTTGGAGACTGCAGCAGCAATAATCCTGTTTGGAGACACCCACGCAGCTCTGCAGGAGCTCTGCCCTGGGATGGAGAGGAGCTGGGTCAGGGACTGCAGCAGCCAGGAGATGGAGCAGCTTGGCTCCTCAGCACAGAGCAGGCTCGGGAGAGAAAGGCTGGGCCCTTACAGGGCTCTTGTCCCTGATGGAACAGATGTGGCAGCTGCTTTGTGCCACAGCCTCTGCGTGTTTGCCGAGCGGCCAAAGGGCTCCCCGGGCTGTGCCTCGGGCTGCCACATGGGGCCTTTCATTTTCCTCAAGGGCTCTCCAGGAAGAGCTCATTGTACCTGCTCGGAATTCATTCTGCCAGTCCCCAGCCTGCTCATGGACTCCCCGTGCTGGAGTTCAAGACATGCCTTTCATTTCTTTCCTTCTGTCTGGGACAATTGATATTCTGGGATGGAGCTGCATCGACAGCCAGGACCTGATCCTGGTGAAGACCTCACAGACCTGACTTGGAGCCTCCAGGAACTGGATTTTCCAAATCTCCCTGCAGCAGCTGCTGGCTGGCAGCTTTGTCCCATTCCTGATGGCACAGCCCTTGTTCATCCAAGCCTAAGGATCCCCCTTGGTGCCCCATCAGCTGGAAGTGCTGTTCTTTTGGGGGCCACCTCAGAACTGCTGGCACAACAGAGCTGTTTTGGTTCTGCCTGAGCACTCGGCATCTGAGCTCTTGTGTGGTTGGAGCCCATTTTTTTGCAAGAATGAAAACAGTGGATTAATGAGCTGCTTGTGGCTAATGTGCAGGGTTTCTCAGAACTGGTGCTATTAGAGCCCAGCGTCATGTAGGAGGTAAATGGCAGCACACGGTGAATAAAGCAGTGATATAATAGGTTTAAGTAGTCCATTTCCCTTTGGAGTGTTACTGATAACAGGCCCAAATGCATACAAGACCATTCCCTTAATGAATAAGACTGCTCTCTGGCACAGCACGCGCTGCAGCGCCTCACAAGGGGTTTATTTTTCATCATTTTCATCCAAAACAAGGCTTGGGTGCTGGAGTTGGAGCCGGGTGCAGGGAGGACTCTAAGCGTGGTCTGACTGCTCCTCATGGCAGTGTGCTGGCCCTGGATGGAGCCAGGGGAGGACACCCAGGACAGGTGACAAGTGTGGAAAGAACAAGGCGTCTCCCACCCGGAGTTTTGTAGCTTCCAGCAGTGTGTGGGGTCTGCCTGGACGTTGCACCCAGACGATTACTTTTAATCATCAGTGATAGAGCAAACCTCCATAATCTCGTCTAAAACCCTTTGAACCTATTTATATTTTCAGGCTACAAGATATCCTGTGGCAAACGAGCTCCAAAATTTAATTATGTGCTGTGTGAAAAAGCAATTCTTTCTGTTTGTTTTAAACTGGCCTGGTAATTTCACTGGGGCACTGACTCCTCGTGTTGAGAGGAGCAGCATCTAAAATACCTGAGGGAAGTAGAATCCCAGATTTTATTGGAAGGGCATGTGATTATGACTTCTATGTGTTAAAAGCACTTCTGAAAATGGAGCACAGGTTCTACTTTTAATGCTTATGGAAATATTGCCTCCAGTGCTCTTGTTTGCTCTTCAGCTTGTTTTTATTTATTTAATTTTTTCCCTTAACCTCTCTTTACAAGCTGCCCTACTCCCTGACAGATCCAGTTCTCAAGCTCCTTGTTTACTCTGTTTGCTCGGGCTTTATTTTGTACAATGCTCTCCTAAGCGCTGCAGCAGGCAGGAGTCCCTTGCGGGAGCTGCGAGCACAAACCCCAGCGAGGACAGGCACACGCCTGGCAGCGACCTCTTCCTCCTCATTATGTTGTGATGGTCTCGATGTCAGGGTTCAAGGGGCGCCGAGATAAAGGCGGCAGAGACATCCCCAGTCCCCCGAGGCGCTCCTTGATTGCGCCTTTGGCAGACGCCTCATTAAAAGTGGGCTGTTCCGCACAAGCATGCCCTTGTCCTTTCGCAGCCGGAATGGGAGCGTGGAGGGAGAGCTCAGCCCCACAGCCGCGTGTCTGAGCCTCGGCAGACCCGCACTCTAACGAGCTCAGTTCTTTTGGAGCCGCCTCTGCCCTTCCTGGAGCTGCACCTCGCTGGTGCATCCTTAACTTACACTGTCTCACCGGGAACGTGCCTCCAGCGAACAGAATGAAAATTAACATTACCCAAACCAACCAGGACACTTCTCCTGCAAATCCTTTGGTCTTAGTCCAAGTAAATTTCTCCTCAGTCGGATACACCTCCTGCATGAAACGTTCCCGTGTAAAACTAACAGGTACGGGAACCAGACTCTGAATCTTGCCCTTCCCATCACGTCAATGGTTCAGTGCAAGGTGTCCCTGCCCATGGCAGGGGACGGAACTGGGTGATCTCCCAACCCAAACCCTTCTGTGATCCCCTGGCCTGCAGCCTCCTCCTGTGCTGTGCTCAAAGCTGAGGTTTCGAGTACTCTGCAGAGACTGCCGTGCCTCAGTTCCCCTTGCCGTGGGAGGGCTGTAGGTAGATTTGGCAGTACTGGGTTAACAGTGATACTGGAGTGTTTTCCAGCTTAAACTCGCGCGTTTCTGTGCTCTGTGTGCGAGCAGGCGGGGATTGCGCGGGGCTGCGGTGTCAGAGCCGCTGCAGGGAGCGCCGGGCGGGAGCGGCTGTGCGGGGAGGTGCGGGGAGTGTGGGGAGCTGTGCGGGGAGGTGCGGGGAGATGTGAGGGAGGTGCAGGGAGCTGTACAGGGAGCTGTGCGGGGAGATGTGCGGGGAGATGCGGGGAGGTGCGGGGACCTGTGCGGGGACGCTGCCACGCCTGCGGGTGGGCAGAAGTGCAGCTGCATGTGCAGGGCAGGGTCTGGGGGAGGGACAGGAGCTTGCTCTGCGTGGGAGCTCCGTGCCAGCCTGCAGAGGATCCGGGCAGGCTGCAGCCGTGTGGCAGCGCTGGGACGCTTCCATCCAGGCCTCTGTGACTGTAAGACACTCTTTAAACACCTCAGGAAAGGGATCTCAGCCGTGCCCTCGAGCTGCTGTGTGCAGAGCTGCCGGGGAGCGTCTCTGCGCTGGAGCTGTTCGGTTTGTGAGGCTGTGCTGGGATGGGTGCGGCGGCCCAGGGGCTGAGCCGAGGGCATCTCGGGGAGCGAGCACGGCCCGCAGGCTCTGCCCGAGCATCACCCAGTGCACGCGGGTGTTTTCTGTTCCGGGAGTTCTTTGCTCCCGTCTGGCGTCCGGCAGGCTCAGGCCCTCGGGACCGAAGAGCGGCTCTCCCACTCTTGTCGAGGAGCATCGGCAGGAGAGGGAGCGGTTCCCTTGGAAACCTCTGGATGCCCAGCAACAAGTGCTGACAGCTGCCATGTGACCAGGTGCATTAATCAGAAATGTTGTATGAATCAGGTCACATGGGGCCAAAGTCCAGCGCGCTCCCCCTCTGCTCCCCTGCTAATTACTGAGCCGCGAGGGCTGCTCCGAGTATGGGCTGGAAAACAACTCCGAATAATTAAATCAAACAGTGACCTTTCTTGTTGTGGATTCTAAGTTCATCCCAGACTTTCTCCATGAAAAAATATCTGTCCGATCCCCTCTTCCACTGAAACAAATCTTGAATGCAAATGGGTGAGGCAGAGGGGTCTCCCGAGGTGGAAAACCGAGGAGAATGAATGTGCCATTGACAGAGAGAATTCCCAGCTCTCTACTCAAAATAAGCCAAACATTTCAAAGGAATCTTTTGAATGAGTAGATCAGGCTTGAGACACTTTGGGTTGGACAGGTATAGCTTGTGTTCATCACCTGCATCCCTCTGAAAATCATATTTCTGAAGCCTCAGCTGAATTTGCTGGCCAGCATCCCCAGTTGGAATGCAGGGAAAGGACTTGAGTCCAAAGTCCTGCCCAGCAGCCCTAAAAGATGAGGCTGCAGCTCTCAGGAAAACAGGCAGTGCCTGTGCACGTCTCATCCCTTGTGAACTGCTGCAAAATGGCTGTTGTGTGATGCAGAGAGCTGGGAGACCTGGGGCTGTTCCCTTCCTCTGGGTTCCCTTTCTGTAGGATCTTCTGAGGGAACCAGGTGTCCAAGGACTCGGGCACTCAGCATTTGCTGTAAGATGTTGTTTACAGCTCTCATCCTTCTCATATTTCCCCCAAATTTCTGCTTTGCCTGGGCAAAGTGAGAACAGTGGCTTCCAGATTTGTATCCTGATGGAAAATCTCAGACGCACATCCAAGGTCAGGCACCAGCAAGGCTGGAACGTCTTCTCTTAGCCCAACACCAATCTGCGTTCTTTGTGTGGTGACTAATTCATGGCAAGGCCATCAGGTCCTGCCGGGCTCCTGCCCTGCTGCAGGCTTGGAGCCTCCCAGGCTGTTGTGATTTGTGTCACACAGGTACAGTGTGCCCCAAAACAGCTTTTATCTCAGGCAAAACAACGCGTGGCTGCGGCTGGGCAGGGCCTGGGCTGCTGTAAGCCAGGGAAAGGATTTGCCCGTGATCCGTGATGGGGGGGAAAACAAACAAACAAAAAGATTGGAAACAGAGCACCTGGCTTTATTGTAAGCGCTCTGTGATTTGAATAGCATCCAGTGCCACTCGAAAATGGGCTGCTTGATGTCATCTGCTCGCTCTTACAGGCCTAAGAGCCCCACTTTTACCCACAGGGATCCATTCATAGCAGAAATTTCCCAAATCAGACCTGAACGTGGGTCTCAAGTATTACCCTGACCAAGCCTTCAACTCTGGGCCATTTTGATTTCTATGTAATGAATTACTGTTTTTCCTTTGGTGTCATGTGGTAGCACATCTTATGTACAGGATACAGCAGAAGACAAAGCTCAACAGCCTGAGCATCCTGACCTGGGGCAGTCTTGAAAAATTGGTGTCTGCAACCTGTGCATTTTGTGTGTTAGAAGTGCAACTCAAAGCCATCCCTGCTAACACCCCCCGTGAAACCCAGGAACATGAGTGTTTCTGGAGGTGAGGGTGAGGAAATCAATTTGTTCTCAGTGCTGAATGCTGTGCTCTTTAGCATACTTGAGGGAATAGCTGTCTGACCTCCTCGCTCTGGAAACAGGAGAGGTCCAAACGGATTCCAGCTACTCAGATCTGGGCTGTGTTTCAGTTTGGTGTGTCTGGGAAGAAATGGGGGGCTGGGGTTTGTGCCAGCCCTGAAAACCGGGTGCTAAGGGCTGAAGCTTGGCTTGTCCATTGGAGTGGGGAACCAGAGGGTCCAAGCCCCCAGGCCGAGGGACACCAGCGGGATGGAGAGGACAGGCTGCTGGAGTTTGTTCCTGGGGAATCCAGCGCAGTGATCCCCTCAAAGCAAAGCTTCCATCTCAGCTGGAGCCAGCGGGGCTGTCCCGGCGGGCTGTCCCCGCTGTTCCCCGCCCCGGGAGAGCTCGGGGCGCGCTCGGCCGGCGCTGCCCCGTGTCCAGGCTCGCTGCTCCCCGGCCGGACCTGTTGCCGTGTCCCCGGCGCCGAGACTCTCAGACTGAAGCGGGCGGTGCCATGATGTAATGCTGCCGCAGCTGCCCGGAGCGGCCGCTGCCGTTGGCCGAGGCGCGGAGTCCCCGCCCGGGCGCTCCGCCCGCCGCCCCCCCGGCGGGCCATAAAAGCCCCGGGGCAGAGGCAGGGCAGCTTCCCCGGTCCCTCCGCCGCTCAGGTGACCCAGGGACAAGTGAGCCCCGCAGGTGCGGAGGCGGCTCGGGGACGCTGCGAGGGGCTCCCCGGCCACCTGTGGAGCCGGTCCCGCCTGTGCCGGGCGCGGGGACCCGGCGGGAGCGGGGAGCGCTCCGGGCAAGGGGCCGCTGTCCCCGGGCCGGGGCAGTCCCGGGGACATCCCGAGCGGATCCCGGCGGCGGCGCCGTGATCAGCACCACGGACAGAGCCCGGCGGCGCCTCCCAGGCGGGGCTGGAGCGGGACGAGAACCGGGAACCGGCACCGGGAACCGAAACCGGGAACCGGCGGGGGCGGGCAGGACTCTCCGGGACATCACTGGCCGCCCTGAGGCACCGCGGACCGCTCGCCGGGCCAGGTGAGTCCAGCCCGGAGGGGGCTCTGCGGGAGAGAGGGGAGGCAGGAGGGAGCAGAGGGGAGCGGCACAGCCCGGACACCGCCCCGGGCCGGACGGGGATGCTCGGGTCTGGACAGGGATGCTCGGGTCTCGTCCCCCTCCAGCCCGGCTCCGCACGGACACAGCACCCGGAGCGCCCCGGGGCCAGGCAGGGATGTCCCCGGGATGTCGCGTCCCCGTCCAGCCCGGCCCCACACGGACGCAGCTCCGGGAGCTCCCGGGGCCGGACAGGGATGCCCAGGTCTCGTCTCCATCCAGCCTGGCCCCATGCGGACACAGCTCCGGGAGCTCCCGGGGCCGGACAGGGATGCCCAGGTCTCGTCTCCATCCAGCCTGGCCCCGCTGCCCAGCAGGGCGCTCGGGAGCTCCGCGGGTCTGGCTGAGAGCCCAGGGCTGTATGGGCCGGGGGGTACATTGGGATGGAAGCCGCTTCCAAACATTCCTGCCAGCCTCAGGTAAGGCAGGGAATGGAAACCTTCGGGAAGCACAGAATGATTCCATGAATCCAGATGTAACCCACACTTCCCATGTGCTCGACATCAAAGCTTTGTGCTGAAAACCCAACACTCTCGTTTTGAAAATGTGTCTGACTGGTAGTTCATGTGGAAAGTTGCTCTTAAAATTCCCTAGTTTGGAGGAGAAACATTTCACCAAGATACTGTTGGGGGATGATGCTTCATGAACAATTATTTGAGATTATTTTTTCTCCATGGCTGATACTGTCTGACTGCTCAAAACCTGCCTTGCAGTAGTGGCACACTTTGGGTCCATTGACAGGATGTGTTAGGTTGAAGTGCTCAGTGGCTAAATCAGAATGGATTTTTTCCCAAAATGCTCCCCCCCAGAATAAAAAATTAAAATTGAGTGTGATCAAATTAAAGAAAGTGGTCAGGTTTTGTTTTTAATTTTAACAAAATTAAAACAACAGAATATTTATCTCTGGCTCAAGCAGAAATAAAATATTTTTTTTCTCTTTAGATTATTAAAGCAAGGATCTAATATAGAAAATAAAAAAGATAAAATGTTCAAGTGTTTGAGCACTTTGGAAATTAAGCATTTCACAGAGCTATTGCCAGCTGGAGTGATGTGCTGCATTTGTTTTATCTCCATTTTTGGAATCTGGGATATTCCCTGAATGAACCCCTGGTCATTGGAAATTCTCCCCCAGCTCTGCTCAATGTGTGTTTAAACACTTTGCTGAGCAGAGGCTCAAGGTGATTTAATCCAGGCTCAGCCTGGCCACATCTCCTGCCCTTACTCTTGTGTTTTTCCTGAGTGATGTTGGTCTCTGAGAGGAAAAGGAAACAAGCTGTTCTCCATTTTAAGGATACTCCTATTTGTTATTTCAGAATTAAATATTTTGGGGAAAAAGAAGAAAAACACTTGAAAAGAAAGTTATTTCCTTTCAGGCCTTGAATATCCCCACAGCCTTTAGACATTCTATAGACATTGAACACAGTGAGGCTGGTAATGTTTCCCTGTGGATCTGGAGTGGAGAGATCTCTGTTATCCCTCTGGAAATCTTCTGACATCTCCCATCAGTTCTGTGATGTGACTCTGCTCTGTCCTGAATGCAGCAGCTGCTGAGGTTCAGTCTGGGCACAGCCTGGTCTCTGCCAACACCAGGACCAGGCTTTTCCCCTTGAAAACCCCACATCTTCACCTTCTGCCCCAAAAAGCTGTGCAGAAGAAACCAGAAAATTATATTGCACCAAATACCTATTCTTGCTTTTATAGGTTTATCTCCACAATCTGGGAAATTGCATAATTAGATTTCATATTTAATATAAAAGATAGTAGGACAGATGATATCATATCCTCAAAGCTAACTACATTTTGTATTGTGCAGTCTTGCTTAATCAAAGTTTCATTTCCATTTGTTCAGGGCATATTTTGTCACTTTTTTTTTTTTAACTGGCAATTTTCTGTAGATCTTATAGATGGATCCAACCCAGAGGTCTCTGAAGAACAGGGGACTCAGGGTAAGGTCTGAACTTAATTTAATTTAATTCCTGGCCCTTTAAGTATTCTTCAAAATGAGTAAACTGGAAATCAGTCTGGCAGGAGGGTCCCACATCACCCACTGGAAGGAAATATTTGAAGTTTTGCTAGAAATAAACACCATACAGACACGCAGATTTCTGTTGTTTAAAATTCCATAGAAATGAAGGCTGCTAAAGGCAGGAGCCTGCCTGGCCTCTCCCCTCGCAGCACACAGACAACGTTCAGGCTCCTGGCTCTGTGTGCCTTGCACAAATATTTGTCTGTGTGTCACTGCCACTCCACTGCAATCGTGGCATCTGCTAGTGGCTGGAGACTGGGAGGTGCTGGGGAATCTCAGCAGGAGAGTGGATTTCAGACACAAATCTGTGGCTGCTGCTGAGCGTGGATAAACAAGGAGAGGTGCTTGTGCCTTTGGCAGGGATTTGTTCTGCCCCAGACCCCTGCAGAGGGTTCACCCCAAAGCTCTGCTCAACCCCCCAAAGCTCTGTTCACCTCTCAAACCCTACCCTCAGCCTGTGCCAAGCCCAGCCCTGCTTTGTGGCACACCTGGCCCTGCAGGGCCCTGGGGACACAGGAACTGGCAGCCCTGGGGACGCGTGAGCTGCCCCAGCCCACACCCAGCCCAGTCCTGCAGGCTTCAGGTCCCGGTTCAGGCCCAGAGTGAGATCTCAGGGAAGTCTCAATTTTTCTGCTCACCCAAATCCCAGAATGGTTTGGGTTGCAAGGGACTTTAAAGCTCCTTGGGACATGGGAATTGTTCCAGGTGTGTTCAGCACTTGAAGATTCTCACTCTGGGGCTCTGGCTCAGGGGTTTAGGAAGGGCAAAGAAAAGATTTCCCATGGCACAGGCTGTGGCTCTGCAGGTGAGCACAGGGACCTGCAGCAAGGCAGCAATCCCTGCATGTCCTTGAGGAGAGAGCTTTGCCTTTTGATTTATTTTAATTTGGAGACTCAGGATTTTTCATAAACCTACAGTAACTCACACAATGTCAGGCCCCACTTCAGGAGAATACAAATGCACTTGCACAAACTTCAGCTCTGAACTCCCTCAGGAACCAAACTAAAGTCAAGCACTTGGCTGCACTGAGGATTAAAGGATGTTTCCATAATGTTATGCAAAGATCTTCTCTTTATCCTGTGTTACTTAAGGCTGTACATTCTTCCCAAGTCATGTTCAGAAACACAACTCCCTCCCCTGTGATTTTCCAAAGCATTTTCGTGTTTTCGGGTGCCCAGCATGACATATTCCAATTAATCCTGATTTTCAGGCACTTCTAAGCACCTGCCTCGTGTAATCAGCTCCTTTCAGAGTGTCTCAAACACAAATGCAAGGTGTCCAAAACTGCTAACTTCTTTTGAAAATCCAGAGCCACGATGAACAGTCCACCTACAAGATTCCAGCCCAGGTGAAAATTGCATGGATTCAAGCCCTCCCAAAATCAGAGGTAGTAGTCAGTACCTGCTCCCGTGGGATGACAATGCACCCTGCCATTAGAGCAAAGTTTCTCTTAGAAAGGAGAAAATTGCACCATTCCCAGTGAGATCAAGCACCAATCTTTTCAGTTCAGCTCACAAAATTATGAATGTTGTGGTCTGTAATTCTGGCTAATCAAACATTCCGTTGCTCTGTCGAATGTTCATGGAGAAATCAATGGCACGGAGAGATGGAAACTTTGCTGAGTTCCTGCCCTCAGACCAGGAGTCCCCATCTGGAGGGCACAGGCTCCAGTGAGGGGCAGTGTTTGGATCAGGAGCAGTGGGAATTTCTCAGGAGTGAGGAGAGCAAAGGCCACTCCAGACAAACCCTTCCCAGCTGGCAAAGAGCTCAGAATGTTTGAAGCGCTCTCAGTTGCTGCAATGGGTTGTTTGGATGTGCTCAGAAATAATCTGTACCCTGAAAGGAGAGGGGACAGGAGGACAGGAGGACAGTTCCCCTGGCTGAATCCAGACCCCACCAGGGTCAGGGAGCAGCAGCAGAGCTGGGCCCTTGCACGGTGCCTGGCTCTGGTGACAGCTGCTGGTGACAGGGACAGGGACACACTCGGGAGAGGACAGGACTGAGTCCCACTCTGGCTCAGCTGCAGCTCTGGTTTGACCAGGGGCACAGAGAGAGCTGAGAGACAAAGAGGAGGCAATGGTTTGGTTTTTGCAATCCTAATCTGAAGTCTAAAGCCTTTCCTAAAGGAGGTACCTCAAATCCCTTGTCCATAAAGACAGACCTTGTGATCCCCACTTCCAGGGGACCATAAAACCAAATTCAGTGATATCTGTAAAGCTCTGGTGGTCAGAGAGCAAATGGACGCAGAGAACAGAAAAAGGTGATTATCCTGTCAGGTTTGGCCTGGGAGGAAGATTATCCATCTATCTTGCCAGACCTATTTATCGTCTGATTTTCTCCTGGCTTAGCTTTTATCACCTCTCTAATCCTCCCCATCTAATTCAGACAACATTTTATCTCAGCAGTTCTCACCCTGTGCTGATGGAGGTGGGCTTGGAGCTCTGGGCAGGTTTTGTGTGACCTCATGAAGGGCTGCAGAGTGGATGGAACATTAATTGCCCGCTAATTAATTCACAACTTTCACAAATACTTTTCTAGAAGAGAAGTATTGTATCTTCCTGCTGTCTGTCAGTGAGGAAGTGGGTTTGGAAGAACTCCCTGTCTGGACTTTTTTAAAGAACGGGCTCATTCCATGTAACACACCAATCTAAATGTGTGTGTGTATTTCTACCTGTTGTACAAGGTGCAGTGAAGTGATGTGATGTGTGAAATGTGATTCTGGGATGGCCAATACTGGGATGCATCATTTGAATCGAGCAGGACTCAGATAAATTTGAGGCAGATGGTGTTTTTTGAGTATCGCTCCTGGTTTGGAGCCGCTCAGAGAGAACAGTGAAATTCCAGCACTCCCAGTCCCTGCAGGGTTCAGAGCCAGGTCCCAGTGAGGTGGAGGTTTCTCTGGAAACCACAAGCCCCTTGCCTTTTCCCTTTTCATCCTAAATCATTGGGCTCTTTCCCCACCTTGCTGCTGGTGAATGCATTCGGGGCTAAACTTTATCATGCAGCGATTCCTGGAACGGCTGCAAGCTGAGCCCTGGCCAGGGACAGGAGCTGGCAGGGATGATTACCTCCAGGCAGCCTCCTGGAACATGCCAGGGTTCCTACAGGCACAGCCTAATGCGGGATTTAGGATGCTGAACAGACTCCCATTACAGGGCACACGGAGAGAGCTCCTCGTTAACATGCACACCAGTGGCTCCAGAACACAGCAGCCAGCCGGGGCTCATTACGGGCAAAATCATTCCAAGGGACATTGTTTCAGAAGGAAAGAATTTCATTTCTCTCAGGGTTGGGGTTGAGTTGCAAGGAGCCTGGGGATTTTGTTCAGGGCTGTGTTGGAGCCTGGAGCTGGCTGTGCCACAGCCTGTGGTGGGGTTACCTTGAGAGGAACCCCCAGAGGGACCCTGGCTCACATTGCCATAAACCTTTGTTGAAGAGGTGACTTTGCAGCCTGTGTGTCCCCTGGGAGCCAGCAGCTGAGGTGGGAATGGCCCAGGAGAGCCCCAGGTTCCACAGAGCTCCTGGAGCTCTGTCTGTGCTGCTCCTGCTCTGTCCCTGCCCCAGAGCTGAGAGATCTGGAGACCAGGAGGGGCGGCTGTGATCAGGAAATCTCAGTCCACTCTTATCAGCAGGTATAAAACCCCCAAAGAATTATCATTAATAGATACAAATGAGTCACTGCACAGCTGAAGTGTCGACTTTCTCCTGTTTACCATGGAACAATCCACTCGAGCACACAAGGCGCCCAGTGCTTCAGTAACACACTGCAAATAAACATCTAATTACCGGGTCTGAGAGGGGAAGGGCTAAAAAGCAACAGGGATGAAGCCATTTGTCATCCCAGTTTGATTTCCTCTAAGTCCTGCACCAAGTGTGCTGGTAGCTCTCCTCTCCCACGTGTGCTGCTGCTCCTCAGGAATAACTCTGATGCCTGTTCATTCAAAGCTCAGCTCTATTTTAAAAATCTACTCTCTCTGAAAGGGCTGTCTTTAGAAAAGCCAAAAAATTGTACAGGAAAAAGGACAAAATTGCTTCTCAACAAAGGGGCCTATCAACAGCCTGTCAATAATGTGCCAAAGGCCAGAACCTGCCTTTCAGAGAGGCTCTGAAGCCTCGTCTTGTACTTTGAGAGCAATTAAGGGATGTAAGCAACATGATGATTATCTCATGGGTGACATTTTCATCGGCTCTTTGGGAAAAAGGAGAGATGGGCTTGAGATGGCTGTGATCAATGTTCATCCCAGTCCTGCAGAAATGGCAGGAAAACATGTGGTAGATGGGCCTGGAAATCAAAATGCACAAGGAAAGGAAGAGTGGGAGGAAGAGGTGATGAAGGCAGAAGGATTTTAAATCACAGAAGCTGAAAGAATGAGTTATATGAGAAGGAGAGAACCTGAGAAATGTGAGTGGGAACCTGTGACTCTTCCTTTTCCCATCTCAGACCCTGTGTCTCTGCCTCCTCACTTCCCAGGGCACAGCTCCATCCTGAGCTGGGGAGAGAGGAACAGAACGAGAGAACAGAGCGATGCCCCAGGGCTGGCGTGTGCTGTGTCACTGTGCTCCTTCTCTGGAGAAAAGCACAGAGAAATCCAGTTTGGGTCATGGAGTCCAGCCATGAACCATTCCATCAGATCCACCCTTCCTTCCTTCCTTCCTTCCTTCCTTCCTTCCTTCCTTCCTTCCTTCCTTCCTTCCTCCCTCCCTCCCTCCCTCCCTCCCTCCCTTTCCTCCCTTCCCACCATCCCAGACAGGCTGAGCCAGACTGGGAGAGCAGAGCCCACACGGACTCAGTGCCGCACCAGAGCAGGACACAAGCCAAGCAGAAGCTCAGATGTTGCACATAGCCAGCTGTTCTGGAGCTGGGCAAAACACATCTGCAAAAGCACATTTGGCTGCAGTATTTCCCCAGTTTGCTGAATTTCTTGTTTAGGAAAACAAACTTAATTGCAGCAGAACAAAATATTGCTTAATTTGCTATAAAAATCTCTTTCCTACATTTCATTTTATGAAAAAGAAAAAAAAATGTTAATGTTGAGTGAAAGAAATGATTTTTTAAATGTTTGGAAATCTCCTTTGTCCCAAAAGATGCTGTTATATTCCCAGCTCCTCTCTGCATGTATCGGCACAGAGGAGCACATATCCAAATTCCTGTGTGCATCCCCACCAGTGTGCACTCACATCCTGAGCAAACAATTCCAGGCAGCTCTGACAGGCATAAGCTGCTCTGCATCCTCCAGGAGTGCCTTTTGAAGAGGATCTTAATAACAAAAATAATGTTCTGTTACTGGTTAAACACTGGGAATAATTCCTCCATCACTGGCAGGAGGTGCAGGAGCCGGGAACGGAGCCCCAGCTCCGGGAGGAATCCCCAGGGCCCCAGCAGGATGCATGAACTGCACGTCTCTCCAGCGAGCCGTGATGGCAACAGCACGCAGAAAAAAAAGGTAAAGTGCTTAAAAACAACTTGTATTTTTAGAGCCCAGTCTCCCTCAGACATCTTCCGAGACGCTGAGCTCTCCACTTTGGATTTGCAAGGAATAACAGTTTGGGAACCCAGCTGAGACTCCTGGGCTGTAAATTTTCTGTAATGTTTTTCTCCAGACCCATTTGCTGTCCTGCTAATTAATCCAGGTAATGGCTGGGTTGTTTTTTTCCCTTCAGCAGCAGTTTTCCTTTTTGTTAACACGAACAGAGAGAAGCGAAGAAGCGATCTCTCGAAGGATCCTGGCTGGCAGCAATATCAGCATCCGACTGAAGAGAACTCAGCCACACGCATAATCCTCGGGAAAATTCATCTCCACCCTCCCGCAGACCCCGGTGAGAGCCCTTGAAGTGGTAATTAAAGTCTATTGAGTGGCAACTGCACCTGTTTAGAGAGGAGAGTGCGGGTAAGAGGTGCACAAAGGGAGATGAGCAGCGCACAGGAACTGCTGGAGGTGGGGAGGAAGAGAAGTGGAAAGAACGGGAAAAAAGTGTTTGTTGGTTTGTTGCAGTCGATCCAATCAGTTGTGCATTTCCATCCTGCCCCAGATCTGCTCCCTCGCCGCTCTCACAGCACTGATGGAAAAACTCCGGGGGGCTTCAGCAGCCCAGCCCAGCCCTGCTGGTGGAGATGCTGTGTGGAAATGCTGTGGTGGAAATGTTGTGGTGGAGATGATGCGGTGAAAATGCCAGGGTGGAAATGCTGTGGTGGAGATGCTGTGGTGGAGATGCTGTGGTGGAGATGCTCTGGTGGAAATGCTGTGGTGGAAATGCTGTGATAGCAATCCTCTGGTGAAAATGCCAGGGTGGAAATGCTGTGGTGGAGATGCCGTGGTGGAGATGATGTGGTGGAAATGCCGTGGTGGAAATGCCGTAGTGGAAATGCCGTGATGTACAATTATTCATAAATTTTATTAATGGATTTTTACAAGAGCCAGAGAGCAGTGCTGCAGAGTGGTCCAGGTGCAGCTCCAGGGAAAATTTCATTCTGATGCCCATGGCTTGATCACAGAATTCCTTCTGTCACAATCCCACTGTGACCTTGGATGGCATGAAACAAGGTGCCAGGCTGTTTGCCCTACAGATGAGTTCTAAAACCTTGGTCAAAGAGCTCAAAAAGCTTTTTATTGTGGGAGTAACTAATCACCCCTTGCACTACTGACACCATTGACCCCCAAACCCACTGTTTATGTGGCACTGGAACAGCCATGTGGGCTTGTCCCTTGTCACTGCAGTTCCCTGTGTGCCCCAGAATGAGCTGGGCTGGACCAGGATTCCTGGGGTGAGGACAGGAGGGGACAGAGGTTCATCCCCAGAGCACCCCCAGGCTGAGCTGAGCAGATGAGCCAGGCAGATGAATTCCAGTGGAGATGGCAAATTTTTCTCTCTCACTGGACTTGGCAGTGAATCCCTGACCTTCACACTCCACAGGCTGCCTGGGATGGCTCACAGAAACCACAGGAGATTTTTCCTGTTCTGATTGTCAGAGCACACAGCCGTTCTGGTGTGAATGTAGTTGCATCTGCTTTGGACAAGTCCTGTCAGCAGCACCTCTGCAGCTTCCCAAAGCTCTGCCAGGACATGCTCTGGTGTGAATGAGGATGGGGAAGAACTAAGAGAGTCACAGAATCCCAAATGTTTTGGGCTGGAAGGGCCACAGAGCTGCTGTGGCTGGGGACACCTTCCAGGATCCCAGGCTGCTCCAAGCCCTGTCCAATTCCACTGACTGTTCCAGGAGGGATTTGAAGTTCCTTGGTGTCTGATCCAAGCATTTGGCTGCAGTTTGTGGAGACAGACAGACAGACAGACAGTCCTGGAGAACAGGATAACCTGCCAGTCCAGTCCTGTCCCAGGGTGGCAGGAATTGCTGTGTTCGCTGGGCAGAGAGGCCTCATGACAACCCTGAAAATCATCCCTAAAACACCCTCTTGCCTCTTAAACTGCACTCCTGTGCATCACCAGCTCGCTGGGTGTAAGGGCATCTGTGATAACTCGCCTTGTTTCTGCCTTTTGACTCCTCTCTCATTTTTCCCTTTTAGCCCTCCTGTCCCCGGGTCCTTCTCTCTCCACCTTCCCTCTGATTGCTGAGCAGCTTTTTGACTTTTCCATCAATAAGTTTAAAGAGCATTTGAACCGCTCTGGTCGCCCTTCTCTCCTCCCTCCAGTTCCAAATCAGGCACGCTCATCGATCAGAGGAGCTCAGGAAATATCTGGTGTTTTGTTGTCAGGCTGATAATAACATTGCAGTTGTGAATGGGCTGCTGCAGGCCTGATCATGGACACCTGCAGGGTTTGTTTAATTGCATTTAATGACAAATCCTATACAGAGGAGCATTGCCAGAGAGATTTATTATCTGCCAAAGGGGCAAAGCACAACAGCTCAAAATATAATTTGCACTGAGCATTTTTCCCCCTGCCTCTCTTTAAAGCACGGTAATAAATGACAAATCGGGTAAAGTGGGAGACATGGGGCTGGGGAGGAGGTGGGGGGCAGAGGACAGAGATTGAAACCAAAGGAAATAACAGCAATAAGGCCACATTGTTCTCTCTGCCCTCCCTGTGGTCTGGTGTAGAGGAAATTCTGTTTGTTTAATTTACAGCCTGGAAGTGCAGCTGGGGATCTCTCTGTGATGAGCCTGGGCAGAGATAGCTGGAGGCCAAGAGTCCCCACTCTCTCCAGACTGGCTTTTTCCCTGCTCTGGAGCTAAGTTTAGCTCCATCCATGGAAACAATCACTGAGGAGCAGCACACGGAGCCACATCCCTGAAATCCCGGGGACGCAGCAGGAGTGGCAGATCCCTTCCTGCCAAATACCACAGGGGAAACACAGCCCCACAGGGACAGTGTGGACAAAAACCTCCCACCCTCTGAGCCTGATTTCTGTGTCCTGCTGAACAGCTCTGAGCAGGGAGTGGCTGGCTGTGAAACCAGGAGAGGAGCTCCCACTCACACATCTCCTGTCTAGCAATGATTTGTGGTAAATCCCTTTGTGGAGCTGTGTCCCACAACAAGGACTGAAAACTGCCCTTGTCACCTGTCCAGTCCAGCTTAGCACTCCCCAAACTGTCTTCTCTCCCAAATTAATTCTTCTTTACAATTCATCCTCTCTTCCTGTTATCTTGGGCTGAAGACTGAATTGTCCTGAATTTCTCTTTCTAAATATTGTCTCACTGCCCAGATGTTTTCACCTGGTTCACTTGATATCCAGATGAGAATATCCTGAGTTGTAAGGGACTCACAGGGATCATCCCACCCAGTCCTGGTTAAATTTTACCTGGGAGGTTTGGGGTGACAGCAGTTTTGTAGCAGAACACAGCCCCGGTGTTCAGGCTGTGTCCTTACACAAACATGGTGTTGGGTAACACCTGGGCCGGTTTTTATCTGATTTCCTGGACAATGGCAGTATCACTCATGCTCCCTGGTAAATCAGACCACCTGGACATGTCCTGCTATCAGCCCCAGCTATCACAAACACTCCTGCTCCCCAGGCCAGCACAAAGGGCTGTTATCTGGGAGCAGCACAAATCCCCAGACTGAAACACCCATCTGGAGTTGGAATAACATGTCCACAGGAAGCACACATGTTATAAAAAAGGAGAGGGAGGGTGGAATTGCTCCCCAGAGCTCCCACAGGGCTCAGCCCTGCCAAACCCTCTCCTGCTCCTGCACTCTTCATCCTCCCTGCAAGGAGCAGCCAAGGCTGCTGAGGAATGGTTTATATTTCTTCCCCTTTTTCCCCCACCTGCTTACAAAGTGCCCATAACAGCTGGGTGAAGTAAGAGGATGTTCCCTGCCTGATTTCAGTGGCTGAGGTGAGTAAAGGAACAAAGTCAGATCCTTTCCATGGGTGTGAGCCAGCACTGTCCTTCCACACCTCATCCCTGTGAGAGATTAAGAGAGAAAAGCTGGACCTGAACCAAAGACTGCTCATCAACAAATGCAGAGAAGGGGAACAGCACAAGAGGTTTGTTTTCCTTGCTTAAGTCAGCCTCTCAGTGGGATCCCAGGAAACTCAGCACTATCATTATCTTTCTCTTTGCAGAGTTCTTTTCTCCAGCCTTCCCCTGCACATATTGCATTTGCTTCTTGTAGTCAGGCTGCAATACAGCTGGGAGACAGACAGGTTGACAGAGCACTTCCTGGAGGAGTTTATCACAGGGTAAGGCAAGAGGAGCCCCTGCTGAGCCCTGCTGTCCCTGTGGAGTCTCTGGAGTGAGAAAATGGAGCAGAAACTCCCGGGAACAGCACAAATTGGAGAGGTGATTGCAGGAGGGGTGGTGTGCTCTCAGGAAGGCTGCACAGGGCAGCAGGGACAGAGCCAGGGCTGCAGGAGGAGAAGAGCTGGGGAAGGAGGCTGGGAGAAGACGTGCGGAGGAAGCTCTGCTGGCCTGGCTCTGTGTGGAAGACTAGTGATTTTGTTGTTGTGTTTGTAAAGGTGACAACAAATCATAGCCTGCCATACAGCCCAGCTGCCACGGCCCGGCTCTGCAAGCTCTGCAGCTCCTGTCTGGCTCCTTCTGCTCCCCAGTCCAAAGGTCCCCCAGCTCCTTCTTCAGCCCCTTGCATCCTGAGCAGGATGTGCCATGGGCTGGAACATCCCTGGGGATCAGTCCCAGGCAGCCCCAGCAGGAAAAGCCTTGGCAAGGACAAACCATGTGAGTTCTGAGCCCTGTGCTGAGCACAAAGCCAAGCACAGCCCCAGAGCAGGCTGAAGAGGAGAGGGAAATTCCCTGTGCCCAACTGGGAGCAGCACAGGAGCCAGGGACCCCTCCCCAAACCCAGAGCAGGGCCAGGCACTCAGACTCTGCTGGGACCTCACCTGGCAGGGTTTTCTGGAGACTTGAGCCCTTTGCTTCCAGCAGGGCCTCAAAATAGAAAAAGAACAAATTTTCAACACCGCTCAGAGCCTTCATTCTCCAAGGTATTTAGGTGTGAAAATGAAACTCCTGAATCTTGCCAAGGCCAGTGGTAAAAGCACTGAAATATCTTTAATGACTTGGGCTGTTTGAGCACTTTTCTCTTTTTCCTTTTTATTATTATTTTTTTTTTAAACTTACCAGGGGATTTAGGTTTGGGTTGGAAGGAACCACAAAGCTCTCCCAGTGCCGCCCCTGCCCTGGGCAGGGACATTTCCCCTGTGCCAGGGTGCCCTGTCCAGCCTGGCTTGGGCACTGCCAGGGATCCAGGGGCAGCCACAGATCTGTTGCCAGAAGAGTTTTAAACCTGTACAAACATTTGATGGTGTCTGAAAGAACAGATCCAGGTTTCCTAAACCACAACTCGCTCTGCCCTGTCTTTTACTTCCCCACTGACATGAAATCCACACAGAGTTCTGAGAGTGCAGCCACGAGTGCTGCAATGCCAGGCTGGTGTCTGATGTAAATGAAACTTTGATTTAGTGTTCCCCCAGAAGCCTCCCCAGCGTGCTCATCCTCTGCAGCCCGAGCAAAAATCTCCCTGGCAGGAACCCTGTGCCCCACATCAGCACAGAAAATAATGTCATCAGAGCCCTGCTGATGGAGGCACTCACAGGACAAAGGCCCTGCAGCAAGGTGGGATTGGGTCATCCTTCCTGCTCCTGTCAGGGTGCCATTTCTCCCTATTTTTAGAATTGCTCCCTTTGTGCAGCAAATTGCTTAAGTGTAGAGACAATCTGGTGTTCACTGGCTCTGGGAGCAGGGACCCATCTTGCTTCAGGAAATCACACAAGCTGCTGAAAGCTGGAGAGGGATAAAAGCTGGGTACACAGGAGCCTGCAAACCTCAATTTACACTGAACAACCTGAAGAGCTGCTGCAGCCCCGGCTGAGTACAAAATAAATTTCTGCAGGTTTCTAAATTATCCACTCTGCTTCAGAAGGAACTCGGGGATTCAATAAATCAGTACAGATTCTGCTCCTAAATTATTTTGATGCTTTTGGAACTCTTAGCACAGCTCCAAACTTCTCCATGTTTTGAAGGAAGAGATGGGGAGTGATGGATTAAGAATTCTGCAGCCTTTCACAGTGAGGATGTTCCAAACCCTCCATCCCAGCCCTTTGTTATTCTCCCCATTGTGCACTGTGGCTGTCCCAGCCACCTCAGCAGGGATTGAAGCTCTTTGGCTTCAGAGCAGAGCAAACACGAGCTGTAAATTCCGAGTTTGCAGCCTAAATAAGGCAGGCAGACAGAGAACAGTTATTATTCCCAGTTATTGGCAGGGAATTGAGACACAGGAAAATTAAATGACTGGCCCAAGGTCACCAAAGGAGCCTCCTGTAAAGGTGAGGGCTCAGCCTGGATTTCTGAAGTCTCTGCCCAGTACTTCAGCCATCCATTCACTTGCTCTTTAAGTACCCTGTCATTATTTCTGTGAAGGAAATTATGCTCCTCCTGCAGCAGCCAGCACCGTGTAATTCAGCTTGTCTGAAAGGGAATATGAAATGGCAGTTTCACAAAAAATTAACCCTCCTGCCACGCAGCCTGGCAGCCCTGTCACAACGTCTCATTTTTTATCTGCTCTTCCTCCCGTGGGGATTTAACTCCCCTCTTATTCCCACAACTCTGGCTGGGGCTTTCCTGTGTTATCCCCAACCCTGCACAGATGTCCCCTGTGTGGGACTGTGGTCTGGGAGGAACAAGGGGGGTCTGAGCCCCTCGTTCCTGCCCCAGATGTGGGGACTCACCCACGTTCCTGAGCTGCTGCTGGCACGGGGAGGATCCCGGCAGCTCCCTGAGCAGCTGGAGCTCAGCAGGAGGACCCAGGAGCAGCCACAGGCCCCTGTCACCCCCAGGGGATGGCACAGCTCAGAGGGGAGCAGCCACATGTCCCTGTGTTCCTGTCACCCCCAGGGGATGGCACAGGTCACAGGGGAGCAGCCACACGTCCCTGTCACCCCCAGGGGATGGCACAGGTCACAGGGGAGCAGCCCCATGTCCCTGTGTCCCTGTCACCCTCAGAGGATGGCACAGCTCAGAGGGGAGCAGCCACATGTCCCTGTGTCCCTGTCACCCTCAGGGGATGGCACAGCTCCTTTGTTCCCAGCTGTTGTGGCAGTGGGAGCTGTGCAGGGAAGAGGCTCCAGCTTTGGAACAGCCTGGCAGAGCTGGGGCTGCTCACCTGGAGAAGCTGCAGGGAGAGCTCAGAGCCCCTGGCAGGGCCTGGAGGGATCCAGGAGAGCTGCACAGGGACTGGGGACAAGGGACACAGGGACAGCACACAGGGAATGGCTCCCAGTGCCACAGGGCAGGGCTGGCTGGGATTTTGGGCAGGAATTGCTCCCTGTGAGGGTGGGCAGGGCTGGCACAGGGCTGGCAGTGCCCAAGCCAGGCTGGACAGTATTTGGAGCCCTGCTCTGTAAAGCTGGGGTGAGGTCCTGAGGCTCCAGCACATTCCACATCCAGGGAGAGGCTGCTGTGACACTGCTCCTCCTGCTCTTTATTCCCTCATTACCGAGAAATTGCTCATTAATGGGAAAACCATTTCCATCAGCTGCACTTTGCATGTCTCTGAGCCCAGCCAGGAACGGGGGGCAGGCTCTGAGGTGGATTTGGGACCTGAGAACCCGCGTGGTGTTCTGGTGAATTCCTAATGGATGCTATGGAGGGAAAATTAATAGGAAGCTTTGGTTAATAGATACTTCAGATAAAAGAGCGAGTGCATCTGGTCACCATGGCAACACGAGAGGCAGCAGGGAGAGGAAATGTCACCGAGTCTGTGCCTTGGCCTGCAGCACAGCCAGCCCGGAGCTCTCCGAGGGGACAGGGACAGGACAGGGACAGGACAGGGATGGGAACAGGGACAGGGACAGGACAGGGATGGGAACAGGGACAGGGACAGGAGCAGGGACAGGGACAGGGATGGGAACAGGGACAGGGACAGGGACAGGAGCAGGGACAGGGACAGGGATGGGAACAGGGACAGGGACAGGGACAGGGATGGGAACAGGGACAGGGACAAAGATGGGACAGGGACAGGAACAGGAACAGGAACAGGGATGGGACAGGGACAGGGAAGAGGGACAGGGACAGGAACAGGTGACAGGGACAGGGACAGGACAGAGATGGGGACAGGAACAGGGACAGGAATGGGGACAGGAACAGGAGCAGAACAGGGACAGGGATGGGACAGGGACAGGGAACAGGGACAGGGACAGGGACAGGAATGGGGACAGGGACAGGTACAGGGACACGGACACGGCACTCCCAGGCTGGGTGTTCAATGCCCAGATACACCCAGAGTGTTCTCAGTGTTCAAATGGAACTTGTGGGGCTTTTTCTGGGTGAGAATGTGATGAACCCCTGCCCAGAGTTGTGTGTTCTCACAGCCCTGAGGGACAGACTGGACCTGGTGACCCTGGAGGGCTTTTCCAGCCTCAAGGATCCTCGTCCTGTCCTGAGGTGCAGGGAGCTGCCCTGCACAGCACAGACACCCTGGGCATGTTTAAGGGACATTTGTCCCTTTTCTTCTCACACACAAAGTCACTGTGTTACAGAATTCCAGAAAGTTTTGGGCTGCAGGGACCTTAAAGCCCATCCAGTGCGACCCCTGCCATGGCAGGGACACCTCCCAGTGTCCCACTGCTCCCAGCCCCAGTGTCCAGCCTGGCCTGGGACACTGCCCGGGATGCAGGGCAGCCACAGCTGGGAAATCCATCCCAGGGAACAATCCCTGGGCACAGACCTCGAGTGGGAATTCTGCCACGGACGCTCTGACCAGGAGCAGCAGCTGCTCCCAGGGACTTCCAGAAGCTGCTGAAGTGAAAATTGGGCTCCTGCTGCCTGTTATGCAAAAGCAGTTTCTTAGCAACAAAAGTGATATTCTGTGTGAAGGCAACAGGCATCAGTGGGATAATCCACTGTAATTCCAGACAAGACCTAAAACGAGTGGATGGACTGAATAATAATCATGACAGACAGAATAATAATAATGGAAATAATGAGACTAAGCTTATTTCCCTGGGTAGGAGAAAGCCAGCTATAAATAAAACACAATGGGAGAAACCCTGTGCCCGTTCTCTGTATAAAGATTAGGGGCACTTAAACTCAACTTATGCCCTAAAAATAGACTCTGGTGAGTAAAGCTTTGCTCATCCAAGCTGAGCTATTTATTGCTTGAGTGTTTTCCCTCACTCCAGGCAGGTATTGTCATTCAAGGATGGAGCGAGCTGGACACAATGTCCCATGGGGGGAATTGGAGCGAATAAATTTGTGTTCGCTGGTGGGGACGAGGCTTTGCCGCCTCCAAGGCAGGAAACTCGTACTTTTAAAACGCACCACCAGACCAGTGCAGGGCCCTGTGGCTCTGTTACAGCTCAGGACATTATGATTGCATAAAACCTGCAGTTAGACCACATCGGAGTAGTGCTGTGCAGCCACAGTATTTTGAAGTCCCATAACATCAAGGAATTTAGGAGAAATAAAACCGCTATGACACCAGCACACACCGGGAGTCACAACCACAGCTGGACAGCGCCCGGTGCACCCCAGGCGCACTGGGAAGCGTAGTCCCGGCCCTGGTGAAGCCCCGTTAGCGGCGCTGCCAGCCCGGGGCGAGGGGACCACAGTGCCCAGCATGCCCCGCAAGGAGAGGGTGCACATCCTTCGCACCTCTCCCCCAGCCGCTCTGCCTTCTGGGAAACAGAGTGTAGGCGGCGCAGCGCCGCGCGAGCGGTGCCGCTCCCGGGACTACAGTTCCCATTATGAACTGCACATCCCGCTCCGCCCGCGCGGCGCCATTTTGTTCCGCAGCGCAGCCTGAGATGGCGGCCGGGCCCGGGCGGTGAAGGTCCCGCCGCACTGAGGGCAGGGGGGTCCCGCCGACCCCCGCCCGCCCCGCGCCGCGCTGGGGCCGCGCCGCCGCCGCCGGTCCATGGCCTGGAGGCGGCCGCTGGCGCCATGGACCTGCGCACGGCCGTGTACAATGCGGCCCGCGACGGGAAGCTGAAGCTGCTGCAGAAGCTGCTGGGCAGCCGCAGCCGGGAGGAACTGGAGGCGCTGACGGCGGGGCCCGGCGGCGGGGGCGGCCCCGGGGCCGGCAGCACCCCGCTGCTGATCGCGGCCCGGCACGGGCACCTGGAGGTGGTGGAGTACCTGCTGGATCACTGCGGGGCCCGCGTGGAGGAGGGCGGCTCCGTCAGCTTCGACGGTGAGACCATCGAGGGGGCCCCGCCGCTGTGGGCGGCCTCGGCCGCGGGGCACCTGGGCGTGGTGCGGAGCCTGCTGGACCACGGCGCCTCGGTGAACCAGACCACGCTGACCAACTCCACCCCGCTGCGGGCCGCCTGCTTCGATGGGCACCTGGAGATCGTGCGGTACCTGGTGGGCGAACGCGGGGCCGACCTGGAGGTGGCCAACCGGCACGGCCACACGTGCTTGATGATCTCCTGCTACAAGGGGCACCGGGAGATCGCGCGGTACCTGCTGGAGAAAGGGGCCGATGTGAACCGGCGCAGCGTGAAGGGAAACACGGCCTTGCACGACTGTGCCGAGTCGGGCAGCCTGGAGATCCTGCAGCTCCTGCTGCGCTCCAAGGCTCGCATGGAGAAGGACGGCTATGGCATGACCCCTCTGCTCGCTGCCAGTGTCACCGGCCACACCAACATCGTGGAGTACCTGATCCAGGGGGGGCTGCAGCAGGATGAGGCTGCGGGGAGCCAGAGCGGGACGTGCGCCTCAGGGAGCCATCAGAGGGGCTGCAGTGGAGAGGGCTGTGAGGGATGCGGTGCTTCAGCCTCCAGTCAGGACGAGGTCCCGAACGTGTTCTGCACTCGAGAGGCGGCCGTGGAAGCGCTGGAGCTGCTGGGCGCCACGTTCGTGGACAAGAAGCGAGACCTGCTGGGAGCGCACAAGTACTGGCGCAGGGCGATGGAGCTGCGCTGCGAGGGCGGCCAGTACCTGCCCAAGCCCGAGCCGCGGCAGCTGGTGCTGGCCTACGACTACTCGCGGGAGGTGAGCTCTCTGGAGGAGCTGGAAGCCCTGATCACAGACCCCGACGAGATGCGCATGCAGGCGCTGCTGATCCGCGAGCGCATCCTGGGCCCTTCCCACCCCGACACCTCCTACTACATCCGGTACCGCGGCGCCGTCTACGCCGACTCCGGCAACTTCGAGCGCTGCATTAACCTGTGGAAGTACGCCCTAGACATGCAGCAAGGCAACCTGGAGCCCCTCAGCCCCATGACTGCCAGCAGTTTCCTTTCCTTTGCCGAGCTTTACTCCTACGTACTCCAGGACCGTTCCAAAGGCACTTTGGCCACCCACCTGGGCTTCTCCGACCTCATCGGGGTGCTGAGCAAAGGGGTCCGGGAGGTGGAGCGGGCCCTGGTGCACGGCAAGGACCCCGTGGCCGACTCGGCGCAGTTCACCAAGACCTTGGCCATCATCCTGCACCTGGTGTTCCTGCTGGAGAAGGTGGAGTGCAGCCCGGAGCAGGAGCACCAGAAGCGCCAGACCATCTACCGCCTGCTCAAGTGCAGCCCCCGCGCCAAGAACGGCTTCACGCTCCTGCACATGGCCGTGGACAAGGACACCACCACGGTGGGGCGCTACCCCGTGGGCAAATTCCCGTCGCTGCACGTGGTGAACTTGCTGCTGGAGTGCGGGGCGGATCCCGACAGCCGGGACTACGACAACAACACGCCCCTGCACGTGGCCGCCCGCAACAACTGCCCGCTGATCATGAGCGCCCTGATGGAGGCTGGGGCGCACATGGACGCCACCAACGCCTTCAAGCAGACGGCCTACGAGCTGCTGGACGAGAAGCTGCTCACCAAGAGCACCATGCAGCCCTTCAACTACATCACCCTCCAGTGCCTTGCTGCTCGTGCCCTGGACAAGCACAAGATTCCCTACAAGGGATTCATCCCCGAGGAGCTGGAAGCCTTCATTGAGCTGCACTAGGGCGTGACAGCTGAAGGTCCCCAACCTGTCCCCAGCCTGTCCCACCCCCCTGAGGCTGTGTGGCTGGAGGGCTCGGGCTGGCTAGGCCAGAGTGCCCAGGGCCATCGGTGTGCTGAGCTTTGTCCCCATCTGTCACCACCCAGCTGCTGTGTCGGGGCAGGGGAGGAGGAGGCCCCAGAGCTCATGGCTGTCCCTCGTTGTCATCTTCAGGTACCAGCTCTCTCCAGTGCGCTCTGTCCGCAGAAGGCCACAGCCCCTGCCCTTCCCCGTGCCACCATCACGTCCTGAGAAGGAAGGAAATGGAGATTCCCTGGGACCTGCTGCCTCTGCCACTAGTGCTGGATTAACTCAGTGTTCAGCTTTGGAGCAGCTACACATCCCCCACGTGCTCTGGCCCTTCCCACCCCACACACCCAACAGATAGAAAGTGAGTGAGGAATAAAATACCCTCCAGCAAAGCCCTTCCCCTCCCTCCTGTCACGTTTGGGACAGCCATGCCCAGCAGCCAAGGGCTCGTGCTCTGCCCAGAGATGGCACAGGGCTGGGTGCGCTGAGGATGGGGTTTGTCTCTCTCTTGGTTGGCCAAGTAGCAAATGGTGTTAAAGGCCTGAGGTTTCCATGATTGTGCATAAAGCTGGGATGTTTTTTCTCTCATAGAGCCAGGCCCTATCTATGCTGCAAGACTTCTCCAATCCTGTAAGATAGAGAAAGGTCAGTTCTGGTTATACAGTTTCATCCATAGATATTGTAGTTTATGAATGGGGAGGAAAAATTACTCTAAGAACAAAATCCTGATGTGGTGTCCAGGCCCCTTGGCTTGTCCATTCCACACCCATTCACTCCTTCCCCAGCATGTTTATGCTTTGGCTCAGAGGGCAGCAGGGTTTGAGTGAATGAGGATGGTTTGGGAGCCAAGACAGCACATTTGGAACTTTTTTGGAGGCTGAGCTCTTGCAAGCCTGCTAGGCCAGGAGGTACCTGCAGTGTGGGGGTCTTGGACGGGGTCATGAAAGCAAGTGAGTGTCTGTGGTGGGTGTGCACCAGGGTGGGCTGAAGGAAGAAGCAAGAAATGAAAGTTGAAGGTGCCTCCCTGTCCTTCTGAGGCTTTAGTGTCACCTGCTTGGGCTCTGTTACTGCCCCATTCTGAAACCTCGTACAGTGGGTTCTTAGCAGCTGGTTTGGGCTTTTGAGTCGTCTTTTTTTTTTTTCCTTTTTTTATTTGTTTTTTGTAACTTCACTGAGGATGGTGCTACTTCCAAGGTGGAATTTGAAATCTCACCTGGCTGCTGGTTGGGCAAGCTCCTTCCTTTGGTGAGGATCTGCACACACCTTGTTTTTAACTCGGTGGTCTCAGGGCAGGTTTTTCCCTCCATGAGCAGAGCCCTCCGTGGTGGAAAACAAAGAATTTCCAGCGGTTTGTCCTTGTGCAGGCAGGGATGGGCAGCCCTGGCTCCTTGCCTGGCCCTGAGCAGGGTGGGAAGCACAGCTGAGGGGCAGCAGCTGCCTGGAGCTCTGGGGAGGTCCCAGCTGGGAGAGCAGACCCCGGCCCCACCTCACTCTCTGTGCTACTGAAGCTTCTCTTGTATTTATCAGCCTCAATAACCACGCTCTGCCCCACGCATTGTAGATCTGCCAGTACATTTTGCAGTGTTAACTATAACATTTATTTATAAAGCAAGGAGGTTTAACTTGAATTGAGCTGTAAAGTGCAGAGTTAGTTTAGCTGCCTTCTATTTTTTTTTTCCTTTTGGCTGAAACCTGAACTAAACTGCAGGAATGGGATTTGTTCCTTTGTGAGCTGATGAGCGCTCTTAACTTTAAATAATAAAACAAAAAATGGCTGCTAGAGTGCAAGTGCCTCGGACTTCTTCCTGATAAGCCTCTCTATCCAGGTGTTTTCCTCTGTTTTCAGTTTGTTCCCAGGGATGGGACACTGTGGCTATGGAGTTCTGGGGTGTTTGCAGTTAACTGGTGTGATTGGTTATTTAATGGTGACTCCTATGAAAAAGCAATCTGTGCTGCAGTGGCCAAACATTTCCCCTGGAAAAGAGTAACACACACTGAAGTGACACCTCTTGTGTGTTTTGCCTTGTATTTGATGTCAGTCAAACAGGATCTGTGTTGGCTCAGGTGTTACCTGCCTTACACAGGTGGGACACCGGCACAGCAACGACACAGGGTCATCAGTTTGGATTCCAACCCCAAATCCATCAGGGATGGTAAAAACAGAGGAATTCATGGTGCTGGAGTTATTTCCACAGGGGCCTGGATCCCAGAAATGCTCCCAGGGAGGGAGAGTGGTAAAATACCTGTCATGAATTGCTCCATGCTTGGTTCTTGCTGCCAGGATGGATGATGGAGCCTTTGTGGAGCCTGGGGAGGCAGGCACTGGTGCTGTGCTGCTGCAGGTGATCTCCAGCTGCGGGGGGAGCAGGCACAAGCTGCCAGGTGGGCTCAGCAGCTAGGCAGGGGCTGCTCAGGGCAGTTCCCTCTGCACCCAGGGCTGCAGCCTAGAGAGTTGGAGCAGCTCTGGGGTGGGGGATCCAGTCAAGTGCCACAGCCCCAAGGAGGAGAACATTCTGTGCGATGGAAAAGGCTTCACTTCTTGAAAACACGTAAATAATCCGTAATTACAGAGGGCCCAGCAATTAAATGTTGATAGTAATTACAGGCTGGGAGAAATCATTGCATGATTTAGGGGTAATTACACTGAACAGGCCTGATCGACTGTAGGGCCAGCTCCACGTGGGGAGCAGGGCAATGTTTCAGTGATTGTTTTGTTAATTCTTGGACAGAGAGGGGTTTTTTCTGCAGTGTGGTGGCTGCAGACCCTCCTGTCCCCCAGCCACAGCTCTCCCTCCCCTTGCTGTGATCCAAGCACGCTGGATGTGGCTGTGCTGAGCTTGTTTACAAGCTGGAGCAGCTTCCAGTTGACTAATTGTTTTTATTTATAGCAGGAGAGGAGCTGGGGAAGGAGGGATGTGGGTGCTCCCGAGGGGAGGGACTGCCCTGCACCAACTGCAGGGGACAGGAGCTGCAGTAACACAACACCTCTCAGTGGTGCTCTGCAGGAGAGGAGCCAGCAAAGGAAAAGAACTGGGGCACTTGGGGATGGCAGCAGGCTCTGGAGGGAGAAGATGAGCTAATCCAGTGTCACTGGGTCCTGCAGAGTTAAAATCCAGTCAGAGAGCTGGAAGCCAAGTGTTGGGGGCAGCTCAGTCTGCTCCCAGGACCTGGTGACATCTGTGTCACCCAGGGGCTGGCTTGGGGCTCAGAGGGCTCCTGGACCGAGGCTGCAGTCTGGAATGAGACCCTGAGAGGGCCCAGCTCAGACCTGGGATGTTCTCTTGGGCTCAGATCCTGCTGAACCTGCTGGGACAGACACTGGGGAGGCCAAGGACTGAGAGGAGCACACACAGAGCTGCAGGAGGAGCTGGGATGGGCTCACTTCCCTGCACTGATCTCAGGGAGCCTCAGGAGCTCTGTCCCGGGCTCCAGCTCTGCCCAGCTGGGCTGGCTCTGGACTCCAGCTCTGCCCTACTGCTGGCCCAGCTGAGTTGGCTGTGGGCTGCAGCTCTGCCCCAGGCTCCAGCTCTGCCCCAGGCTCCAGCTGTGCCCCGCTGCTGGCCCAGCTCAGCTGGCTCTGGAGGGAACAGCCCCATTTCCATCTCCATGGCTTTGGGGACCTCTGCTGACGATCAGGAAAATGGCTGTGCCTGCAGCGAGGCAGGAGCAGGGCTTTGCTCCAGGTGCTCTCCTGGTGTTAAAGCTCAGCAGGTACCAGCCTGGTACATCCCCTGTTCCCCTCCCCATTCCGGGATTGCTCCACCCGTCTGCACTGCTCTGCTTATGCTTTTGGTTTTTCATTCCACTTCTTTCTTCTCAAAGCATCCCTTGGAGATTGTCCCTCAAATCATTTCTTCAGTGCCATCTCCCATCCCCTCCAGCCAACATGCAGAATTGTTTTCCATCTATCCCTGACTATTCCTTTTCTAATTCTACAGAAAAGTACCAGAGGAACACAAATAAATTAATTAAAATTTATTTATAAAATCTTCAAGTAGCTCCAGACAATTCAGGAAAATAATTTTCTCAGTTACTTGAAAATAAGCACAAGGAAGAACGGTTCCAAAAGATTGCCATGTCTTTTTTCCAGCAAAAACCACAGAATTTTCTTTAGTGCTTCAGGAAAATGGCACTCTTAATGCATAGAATAGCAGTGGCAGTCCCAGCAGAATCACTCTGATCCAGGATTTGAGGTCGATTTGGTCAGACACTGTCCCTGCTGTGCTCCTGGCTGTCCCCTGGCCCAGCCGGGGCCGTCTGCAGCTCCATCACGTTGTGGTTCCCGATCTGCACCATGCGGGCGTTCTGGATGATCAGCGGTGGCATTCCCGGGCCTGGGCCCATGCTGAAGTGCCCAGGGGGGAGCTGTGCTTGGGGAGGACCCCTGTGAGCAGGAGGGGGCTCCGTGGGGGCAGGGGGACACCAGGGCTGGGCTGATGGCTCTGGTGGCCACGGTGCTGCCGGAGGCACCCAGGGATGGGAGCCCAGGCTCAGGGCAGCCAACTTCTGCTGGGCTTGGAGCTGCTCCCAGCGTGCCTGGAGCTTCCTTCTCTGCACCTGCTCCCACTGGGCTTTCTTCTCCATGATCCTCTTGGGGTTGAACGTCTTGAGCACATTCCTGGGGAAGACAGGAGAGCTCTCGTTCAGGGTCACGAGCACACTGAGCATCCTGGGGATCTGGCTGCTCTCCAGGGCGTTGGTCTTGGGCAGGAAGGGGATGACTGAGTCCTGCTTGGAGGGGTCCTGGATGGACTGCATCAGGGCAGTGTCTGTCTGGAACAGGCACAGCTTGCACAGGAAGTTCTTGGTCAGCAGGAGGATCACAAAGGCAGAGTTTTCCATGGCCTTCTGGAAGCAAGTCATCTGGCTGCAGCCTGCGATGAGGAACTCCTCGCTGAGCGTGGCTCCATTGGGCACCCCCATTTTCTCCAGAAGGTTCTTGACCCGCTGGGCCACAAGCTCATCTTCACTGGCATGCAGGACAACAAACGAGAAGAACTCTGGCTCTGAGGGATCCACAGCTGGATCCTGGAGAGCAGGAGAGGCTGGAGAGGGGGATGAGCGCAGGAGAGGGGGATATAATGGGTTGGAGTGAGATTCCTGAAGAGGAGGAAGAGTTGAGGAGAAGGAATAAGTAGGAGGAGGAGGAAGGGAACAGGTTGGAACAGAAGCAGGTGCAGAGTTCTGGGGAATGCCTGGAATGTAGGAGTCCTCTATGGACCTGTGGGCAGGAGCAGTGTCCCCTGCAGCCCTTGGGTCAGGGACAGCAGTGGAGAATTTCACCCTTTCATCCTTCAGCTCTTCATCCTGCTCCTCCTCCCGCGTGTCTCCTGCTGTGTGAGGCTCTGTGCTGGACTCGTGGCTGCTCTGGGCAGGCTCTGAGGGCAGCGGTGTCTCAGGAATGGCGAGAGGGATGGCGTGGCAGGGCCTGGCCTGCAGAGCCTGCTGTGCCCAGGGCCCTGGGGCAGCTGTGTCCTGTCCAGGGACAGAGCTGGCTGTGCTGGCCCAGCTGGATTCCTGCGGGCCCTGGCTCTGTGTGTCCCCAGCCGGGTGTCCAGCACGGCTGGGCCAGGGAACACACTCGGGGACAGAGGGCTGGGTGTGAAAAGCAGCTGTTGGTGAAGCACTGATCTCCAGACGGCTGGACAGGGAGGAGCTCTCCTCAGAGCACAGGGTCTGTGGGCGCCACGGGTCTGAGCTGGCTCTGATGTGCACTGGTGAGCTCCTCAGCACGTCCTGGGGGCTGGCAGTGCAGGGCAATCCTGTGTCCTCCTGGGATCTCAGCGTGCAGAACCTGTCTCCTGAGCCCCAGCTGGCTGCACAGCCCTGTCTGTCCTGCTCCTTGGCTGGGAAGTTGTTGAGTGTCCCCCGCTGAGTGTCCTGGCTGGCGTTGGTGGCAGCCTGGCAGGCTCTGTCCCTGGCCTCAGCACTGCACAGCTTTTCCTGTGCCAGCAGCGTGTACACCTGTGCCAGCAGTGCCAGGGCAGCTGCATCCAGCCGGGGAGGCTGCTCAGCCTCCCTGTCCCCCTGGCCTCCTGCAGCGCCCAGTTTGAGCTGCTGGATGTGCCGGGCTGCCTGGTTATCCCTCAGCGCATCCAGACAGATCCGTGCATCCGTTTCTCTCCCCAGAGTAAGCAGCACCATAGCTCGCAGTACCTTGCTGCAGGGCCCGGGTTTGCAGTGCTCCAGTTTGAGTTTGAGGCTCAGCAGTTTCTCTGGAGGGGCCTGGCCCAGGATGTTGAAGAGCTCCTGGAAGCTGGGCTGCAGCTCCGCACTCTGAGCCATGTCAGCAGCCTCTGGCCCGGCGCACGCACTGCAGCAGGGATGGCAAAAGCATCTTATGGCAAAGAGTAGTGTCTCTGTGGGGCTGGGGGTGCCCCAGTGCCACTCCTGGCACCTCCCAGGGCCCGCAGGGCTCGCACCCGGGGCCTCTCTGTGCTGGGGATCTGTGAGGAGAGCAGAGGACAGCGGTCAGAGGGTGGCGTGGGCTCCTGGAGCTGCCAGGCTCTCTCTCACACCTCCCCAATAGTTCTGCATCTGTTGCGTGCTTGCAGCTGTGCCAGTGCCCTGTGCATTATTCCAGCTCTGTGATTAAGCAGAGAGCACATTCTTTGTGCTAATTTCACATTAATTGTAACTGGTTTACAATAATGGATTAAATAATGCTATATTTAGGTACATCCAAGTGTCTCCTCCAGGCAGCTGCTTCCAGGGCTCTGGCAGGCTCCTTAGGATGGCAGTCAAGGAATAAAGCAGGTGGAGGAAACCCGTTCCAGCCGATAACCTGTGTTATCAGGGAAGAATTCCTGCCCAGTGTGCCACCTAACCCTGCCCTCTGGCACTGGAGCCACTCCCTGTGTCCTGCCCCTCCAGCCCTTGTCCCCAGCCCCTCTCCAGCTCTCCTGGAGCCCCTTTAGGCCTTGGAAGCGTTTCCAGGTGAACAGCCCCAGCTCTCCCGGGCTGGCTCCGGGGCAGAGGGCTCTTGGAACAGCTCCACGGCCTCCTCTGGACTCTCTCCAGCACTTCCACCTCCTTCTTCCATTGGGAGACTAGATCCCCTGAGCCCCTGCACTCACCCCAGGCCTCTGATGGGATTTTAATTAAACAACACGAGTGTCTGGAGGGAAGCAGCATGTTGGCGGTGTGACACCGCTCCGGGCGCTGCCTGAGCCCCTGCAGAAACTTTCCTCATTTAAAGGCAGTCCCAGCCCTAAAAGAGCTCTCCACTGGCGAAAGCTTCCCATTTCGGTTTCGTTTTCCTGTCTCTTGAAAAGCCTGAAATTGCCCAACTGCCCTCGCCCCCCGGAGGGCCAGCCCTGCCCTGTCCCGGGCTGGCACCGGGGGTGGCACGGCCGGCTGGAGGAAGTTGGAGCTGGGACCGGGACCGCGGGGAGACAGGAACCGGCAGGGAAAGGGACAGAGGGGACAGGAAGGGATCCGCCGGGAAAGGAAGGAAAAGGAAGGGAAGGGATGAGCCGGGAAGGGAAGGGATGAGCCGGGAAGGGAAGGGAATGGATGAGCGTACCTGCGGCCCGTGGCCGGGCTGGCGGAAGCGGCGCGGGGCGAGGGCACGGGCGGGGCGGAGCGGGGCCAGCGCAGCCCGGGCTCGGCTGCAGCGCCCTGGGGCTGTTCCAGAGAGAGACAGCCCCGTCCTGTCCCCCCAGGAGAGCCCTGGGCCTGTCCCCAGAGAGAGACAGCCCTGACCCTGTCCCCCCAGGACAGCCCTGGGCCTGTCCCGCACCTGCCTCAGGCCAGCCCTGTCCCCGCCAGGAGTGCTCTGGGCCTGTCCCCAGCCAGGGCCAGCCCTGCCCCTGTCCCACACCGTCCCCACGGACAACCCTGCCCCTGTCCCCTCAGGAGCACCCTGGGCCTGTCCCCAGCCAGGGCCAGCCCTGCCCCTGTCCCCCCCAGGGCCAGCTCTGCCCCTGTCCCACACTGTCCCCAGGGCCAGCCCTGCGTGTCCCCCGCAGCAGAGGAGGTGACACAGAGCACCGGTGACACTCCGGGCAGTGCCGGTGAGAAGGATGGAACAGGGACGAGCAGAGCAAATCCCAGGATCTGGGGAGAGCAGAGGGAGCTGGGGGTGAGCAGGAGGAGTGGGGCACAGGCAGATGCACCTGAGCCTCAGGAGACAGAGATACAAAATAAGGTATTTTTCTGCTTAAGAAAGCGTGGGGCCTGCTAAAGGCACTTTGTTTTTCCCCTCCAGCAAGAGCAGGGAACAGACAGGCTGGCCAGGGGCAAGAGTGGAAAAGACAAGGCTTCATCAGAGCTCAGGTAAGAGGAGAACACACAAACGCACAGGGCTTTGAACACAGGTCACACTTTATTGCAGTCTGCTCACCAGCCCTGGCACGGGACAATGCCAGGGACAGTTACCAAAATAAATTACATTAGAATGGTCACAAAGCAGTGTTCTCTGGGGAAGAACCAGCACCTGGATTAAAATCCCCCCTATTTTAATAACAGGATATCCTAATCCCGTGGCTGGGGTTTAATGGCTGGGAAGTGTTGTATACATGGAGTTACTCACAGATAATCCTTGAAGTCATTCACAGAACTAGGAAAGCTGATTAAAGAAAAGCTCACACTGCCAAGTGAAGGAAAAAGAATTTGCCTGATCCATGAAGAGAAATCAGTTCTTGGGAAGCAGCTCCCTGCCCCAGCTGTGCCAGAGGTGCTGCAGGGCCCAGCCTCCCTGGAAGCACAACAGGCATAGAGGAAGTTGTTTTTAAACTTTTTTTTTTTAACTTGGAGAAGGCGGGAGATGGTGTCAAAGGTCAAGCACAACATTTGGGCAAATTAAAAACAAATTCAGCATTAAAAATAAATTGAGATCTCTCCCACAACTTGTCTCAGTGAGATTTAGGCACTCACAGCTACAACTGGGCTGAGTTAAAAAGCTGAAGTGCAGGTCCCATCTCCCCTTTCAGCACAGCAGTTGGATTTAAAAACAGTAAATCAAGATTCAGAATCTCCTCACCTTGGTTATCAAACCTCCTTACAACTGACTGTAAGTTCAGAGAGTAGAAGCACTTGTGGCACAAGTGGGCACAAAATTAGAAGATCCAGTGCTGTTCTAGCCAAGTGGCCTGGGCCAGAAGAGCTGGAATTTATCAGATATTTTCCTCTGGTGCACTGGTTTTTATCTCCTTTGCAGCCAGGGCCACCTCTGTGTCCTTCCTTGCCTTCTCCTCTGGCTTCCCCACCTTCTCCTCCAGCTTCTCTAGCACCTCACACCATTTTTCTGAGAGCCTGGTGGCTCCCTTTGGCTCTTCAGGTGCCTTTGTCACCTCCTGTGACAGCGGAGCCTTTTCCAACTGGGGTAATTTTCTATCACTCCTCATCTCTTTCTTCTCGTGCTTTCTGCTGTCCTGGGCCCCCATGGCCCTGAAGGGCCCCACAATCCAGTCCAGAGGGATGTTGTGAGTGACATACTCCAGGAGGACATCGAGGGACCTGCGGGCCTCTGCCACACGGTCCTGGCAGCGGGCCAGCGTGGTTCTGGACAGGTCCTGGAAGGACACGGCCTTGGAGAAGGAGCTGTGGAGCTTGTGGATGTGTCGAGTGGCCTGAGACACGGCTTCCTGCACGCTGCTGGGGAGCCCGTGGGTGCTGAGCCGGAGGCTCTCGTAGGCGGGCTGGAGCTGCTGGGTGATGATCCTGAGCATGGCCAGGGTGCGCGGCTCCACCTGCTGGGAGAGACCCGGCTCAGCCTGGACAGAGAGCCCGGCTCAGCCCGGGAGAGAGAGAGCGATCCTGGCTGGGAGAGACTCTGCTCAGCCCGGGACAGAGAGCCCGGCTTGGAAAGACTCGGCTTAGCCCGGGAGAGAGGGAGCGATCCCGGCTGGGAGAGACCCGGCCCAGCCTGGACAGAGAGCCCAGCTCAGCCCGGGAGAGAGAGCCTGGCTGGGAGAGACTTGGGTCAGCCTGGACAGAGAGCCCAGCTCAGCCCGAGAGAGACCCGGCCCAGTCTGGACAGAGAGCCCAGCTTGGAGAGACTCGGCTCAGCCTGGACAGAAGGCTCGGCTTGGCCTGGAGAGAGCCTGGCTGGGAGACTCAGCTCAACCGGGACAGAGCCTGGTTGGGAGAGACTCGGCTCATCCTGGACAGAGGGATCGGCTCAGCCTGGGACAGAGAGCCTGGCTGGGAGAGACACAGCTCAGCCAGGGGAGAGCTCAGCCTAGAGAGAGCCCAGCAGGGAGAGACAGCTCAGCCTTAGGGAAGGCTCAGCCTGGGAGAGACAGCTCAGCCTTAGGGAAGGCTCAGCCTGGGGAGGGCCCAGCCCTGCGGGGCTGCTCCGGGCACCTCCAGGGTACCTCTGGCTGGCTCGCAGTTCTGACTTGGTTTCCTTTGGGCTGCGTCAGGCTCCAGTCCACCCACAGCTGATGGAGCTTCTCCTGCCCCTCCAGCAGCTTCTGGCCAACCTCCTGTTTCACAGATTCAATCTGGCAGGAAAAAACGAGAGGAAAGGTTGCAGTGCAAGCAGAGCCAGGGAGGCACAAGTGCTTCCCTGCCAGGGAAGGATCCAAGGTGGCACGGGGCTGGTGTGAGATGGAGGAAGAGCTTCCAGCTGGATAGCAGAGCAGGAAGGGCTACAGACAGGAGGAGGAAGGGCAAAGCGTGTCGGTACCAGTTTTATTGCCAGCTGCAGCCGTGCCAGGGTGTCGTGGGTGCTGTGCCTGAGGCGCTGCAGCCTGGCCAGGGCGAGCTGGTGGGCTCGGTGCCGCAGCCTGCCCGACAGCGAGCCCAGGCGCACAAAGTAACTGCGCTGCCTCTTCTGCTCCTCCAGCGAGGCCACGCCAAAGCCCTGCCCCGTGCTGGCCAGGTTACCTGGGGGAAACAAGAACAGAGCTGCAGCGGGGCTCCACTCCAGCTGGGAGGGCTGGATCACCCATTGAAAACAGGAAAGCTGAAGCGTGCTGTGGGAGCAGGAGGTTTCTAGTTGCTCGTGTGTTAAAGGCAGGTTAGTCCCGGTTCAGTGTTCAGCAGACTCGATGGAGAGGTTGAAGTGTGAACCCATGTGCTTATTTACTTTGAGGCTGCTGGACAAGGACCAGCCAGCAAATGCTTGAGCTGAGTCCCATACCATGTGGCAATTTGGTGTTGGCAGCCAGAGACTTGGTGACAAATTCAGAGCTACGTGTGAGCTTCAGCAGCTGAGTCTTGCCGTGCCAGGTGCTCTCTGCTCACGTGGGAAAGGACTGGCACCTACAAGCGCCAGGGAAGGATTTTCTTACCCAGCTCCTCCTCACTCATCGGGAGATAATGATCCACCAGATCCTCTGACATTCCCAGGAGCGATTCCACACCTCCCGCCACTGCCTGGCTCACTGCCTTGGCTTTGCTGATGCTGTTGGTCACCACAGAGTTGGTCATCTCCACCCCCTCCTGCAGAGCCTCCCTGCCCTGCTCCAGGGCTGTGTTGATCTTGCTGGTGATGGTGCCATAGGCAGCATCCAGAGCTGTGCTGACCGTCGAGGTCACCACGGATTTGGTCTTCTCAACGCTGTCTTGAACAGCCCCCTTGGTCAGGTCCACTGCTTCAGTCACCTTGTTGGCCACCAGCTCCTTGGCCCCCTGGGCAGCCCCCACAGCTGCAGTGATGGTGGAAGCAACAGCAGACTTGGTCCTGTCCACGCTGTCCTCCACCATGTGCTTGGTGACATCCACAGCCTCTGTCACCTTGTTGGTCACCAGCTCCTTGGCGCCCTGGGCAGCCTCCACAGCGCTGCTGACAGTGGAGGTGACCACAGACCTGGTCAGCTTCACACTGTCCCCAACAACACTTTTAGTGAGGTCCACAGCTTCAGTGACTTTATCAGCCACGGCTTCCTTGGCCTCGCAGGCGGCGTCCATGGCCGATGTCACCGTGGTGGTCACCAGCTGCTTGGTGTCCGAGATTACCTGCACCACGGAGAGGCACAGAAAGATTGTTTTTTGTTGTTGCTGTTCCAAAATGTTTTCCCTCCCTGAAAAAGCTTTCCCACTTGGGTTTGTGCTTGCAGTCTGTGGGGGCTGGGGAGGTGAGCACACCTGTGTTGACACGGATGTGTTCAGTGCCTCTCCAGCTTTTTTTTTTAAATTTCCCCATGTTCGTCTGCTCCCATGACAGCTCCATCAAGCCATGGCTCCCCCAGGAAAAGCTTATCCTTACCTTGTCTGCTGGCTGCTGCAGGAAGGGCAAGTTCTCCTCCAGCTGATCCAGACCTTTACAGGCATATTCATTCACCAGGGCAACTGGAAGAGACAACAGGTACCAGATTATTCTTACATTTGGGGATGGCTTTTTGAGCCTACAATGGCCAGCTCAGGATACACTCATGAAAACAAATCCCCAAAAAAATAAATCACCCTTCTGGTGTTGAAAGTGAACAAACCCTTTAATTTAGCAGGTTCAAATAATCTCCATTTTGCCTTCCCAGCTTTCTAAGTGTAGACTTTAATCCAAGGGCAGTGCAGTACCTGCTCTTGGTGGGTAGGACATTGGGTTTAAAGGGTTGGAAATTGGGATAAGCCAGACTGAACTCTGTCCCAGACTGACACAGCTCCTGCCTGGGATGCTCAGAACTTGGATTGAGAGAGAGCTGGGAGCTGCTATTTCGGAACCCAAAGGAATCAAAGTGTGTTTGTGCTGGAAACACTCCCATTCCCTTCCAGAGGAGCTGCCGGGTGGCAGGCTCAGTTCCAGAGGAGAGGGTGCTGTGGGAGGTGGGGTCACCCCCAGGCACATGGGGTCCCTCCCTCTGTCCCTGTGTCCCCACCCTGCACTCACTCTGTGGCTCCAGCTGGCTCAGGATGGGCTGGGCACCCCCGGCCACGCTGCCCATGGCCACGGCAGCCACGGTCTCAGCCACGCTGCAGACTCCCCCCAGGCACGGGTGGGACTCCTTGGTGTGGCTGTAGGCAGAGGAGACCAGGTTGAAGGCAGAGCTGAGCAAGGGCAGGCTGCTGACTCGATCCACGGCGCTCTGCAGCCAAGAGAAACGGTGACGTGAGAGCCCAGCCTGGGCTGGGGTGAACACAGCCCTGTGTGTCCTGAAATGAATCCATCTCCTCACCCTGCTTCAGCTCAGAGCTCAGGGGATCAGCCAAAGCCTCCACCAAGTGAGCAAGGCAGGGTTAATAAATCTGAACACTGTGCTCCCAAATTCAGAGTCCCAGTGGTTTCAACACAAACCAGATGTGGAAGCAGGACCTGTACCAGCTCCTGGTCCACAACTACTGCATCACTTGGCCAGCCCCGAAGCTGTCTCTTGAGCAAAACAATTACCTTTGTACTGAGGGGTTTGATTTGGCCACAGCTTCCCAGGGCTAATCTTTGTCCCCCCAGCCTGGTTTTGATGTGTGATTTATTGCTGTGCCCTGGCACCTACCACAGTCTGCTGCTCCTCAGCCTTCAGCAGGTCTGGGCTTGGGGTCTTTCCTGAGGCCATGCTGACTTCAGCTGCAGCTGGAAGGAAAAACAAGAGTGTCAGGAGCACAACTTCATTTCCTCCAAAGAAATAAAATCCTGCCAAACCAGGGGAAAGGCAGAGGGCAGCACATCCCTTGGGATCTGTCATTCAGCTGCTCCTGGGAAGGTTCAGGTTAGAAATAGGTGAGAACTGTTTCATCTGTCTTGTGTTTTCTCTGTGGCGTGGGATGGCTCTGCCTGGACACCAGGTACCAAAACCATTCCATCACTCCTCTCCTCAGCTGGGCAGGGGAGAGAAAATACACCAGTATAACCAGTTTGGGAAGGACATGGTGTCCCAGCTGCAGCATTCCTTGGCTACCTGGAGACTTTGCCTTCCCATCCTACTGAGCAGCAAGGCAGGAAATCTCACTTCCTGTGAAACCAGGGCTGGGACATGCTCATGACATTAGGGGATTGAAGAAGTAGAAAATGTTGCAACAATCTGAAGGGTCACTGTTTTCCCAGCACAGATCTCCTGTGGTATCTGGACACTCCAGTGTTGGTGACAAACCCAGGATTGCTCTGAGCCTGACTCAGGGATTTCAGCACGTTAGTTCTTCAGGACAGAGTCTGCTTTTCTCTTCTTTGCCAGTTAATTCCTATTCTTAGATTTGCTATGACATTTTCCAGTGGAAAACCCTCAGACCAAAATTCCTCCCAAACTGGATTTCCAAGCCATGCACACTCCAGGCTCACTGGCAGACTCTTCACTGGAAACCTTGCCACCAGAGCTGTGGTGGAGCCCATGGTCTTGTTTCTCGTTTTCTTTGCTGAGAAACAGGAACAGAGAGATGGGGAGAAGTAGTGAAAACAGCGTTTGTGAGCCCTGGGCTGGGCTCTGACACTGGCCAGGGACATCTCAGGAGGTGACTGGGGTCAAATATTGCCATGAAACATTGCTGCATTAACCATGGAATTAGTCAATTCAGTGAGGTTTGAGCAGGGCAGGGATGCCACATGCCAGTAGCAAAAGCTGTTACACAACTGTCACCTCCAGCCTCTCCAGTGAGAAACTGGGAGCCCTCCCCAGTTTCAAAACACCAATGGATCCTCACCAGGCTGGGAGAAGTTGTAAAAACCTGCTCCAAACAAAGGTGAATATAAAATCTGAGTCCCAAAGTCCACGGGTTTGCTGTCCCTGGGGTTTGCTGTCCCTCTGTGCCTCAGGTTTGTTGTTTCTTTGGAGCCAGGCAGGGCTGACTTAGGGGCAAAGCACAGCTCTTTCAACACCATCACAAACAACCCCTCTGCTCAGTTGTTTTACTTCTGGACAGGTGGGAAAAGCTCCAAGTGTGGAGTTTGACACTGTGGTGACCTTGGTGTCAGGGCCAGCACAGAGACACTGCAGCAAAAGGAAGAGGGGAGGACTCTGCCTAGGATAATTCAGGAGTAGCTCTCTGGCTGATGTAGAAACTGAAATGAAGTTAGTTTATACTTCAGCTGTGCCTTTGAAGTGCAGGGATCCTGTGTTAATGATGGATGCAGCCTGCCAGGGACAATCCTTCTGCACAGTCGTGTTGGAACAAGGTTTGTTCTCTGCTGTGTGGGAGAAATCCACGTTTTGCAATGCCCAGATTGCAGTGTGGGCAGCACACAGCAAGGTTTTATTTTCTCTTTCCCTGCAGAAGTGCTGAGCAGCCCTTGCTTTACTTGAGAGATTTCAGGAATGCCCAGTGCTCGGCAACTCTGGGTCAGGTGGTTCTGAATCCTTTGGAGAAGCCACAGCCAAGCCAGGATGGTTGGGAGTGGAAATCCCAGTGGGCAGAGGAACAGAAACAGCAGCACTTTGTTTTGGTTGTGGTTTGCTTCCTATGAAAGTGGTGATCAGATGAGTTGACACCATTGCTACATCTGACACATTAGGTCACTGCTGGAGAAAGCTCTTGAGCTGGGTGGTTTCAGAACCATGAAACTTCAGGGCTCTTCTCCAGCATCAAGGTCAAGAGATTTTCTGGGATCAGGAGCTGAACTCCTGATCATTGCCCAGCTGGAGTCAGTGAAAGAGCAAAGGCTGGCACCAAACTGCAGGACAGTGGCACCAAACTGCAGGACACGGGGGCACCAGGAGGTGCTCCCTCTTTCTGCCTCATCCCTCACAGCCTGGCAGAAGAGGCAGGAACTGCCCTGCTGGCATCAGCAGCTCCCTGATTTGTGTCTCTGGCAGTGACCAGCTCACCTACAGCTGGCTCTTTGCTCCCTTGGCTGGGAGGTTTCCCTGTGGGAAGCAGCTCAGCTCCACGAGAGCAGGCTGCTGATGCTGGTCCTGAAGGATCTTCACGTTCAGGAAGCTTCTCCTCCTTCCAAGGAGCTGTACCTTGGGAGACAGGCTGAGCCCCAGCCAGCACGGCTTAACTGGCAATTCCTTAATGACCACTGAGGGAGACAAAGCTAAATTTGGTGCTATACGGCAGGGAGGGATAATCAGGGCAGAGGAATTCAATTGTGGTTAAAGACCTATTTGCATTCTTGTCGAGATTTGCCCCTGATACCCAGTTCCCAAAAATGCAGAACTGGGTCATGGGATGTCTGTGGGGAATGGGGACAGAATCGGTTTTAGGAGGGAGATCAGATGATTCCCAGCTGTGACCTGAGGACAGTAGTTTCAGGAGGGCTGGCAGAGGTGCCCATCTCACCTTTCTGGATGAACCAGCAGCACCAGGAAACCTCAAGAGATCAAAGCCACCCTTGCTGAGGGATGCAGGGCTTTCCCCTCACAGCTCCAGCAGAAATTAAACACCACAACGTGGCCACCACTGGGTCACTAACTGCTTGGAGCAGAGATATTTTAGGAAAGAGGAGAGAAAGTTTTAACTAAAACAGCTTCTCAGTACTTCCCAATCTTTCCATGAGGACAGAGCCCTTGGTTCCACCTGGAAGCTGCAACTTGCAGAGCAAGCAGCTCAGCACATTTCCATCTGGAATTTTCAGCAGAACCAGCTTCAGAAACTGAAATCCTTCCCAGCCATGCACAGCTCAGGGCAGTCACAACCACATTTAAAGCCTTGTTAGTCTTGAGAAACACGGATCCTGTTTGCAGAGCTCCCTGTGGGAACTGGCAGAGCCCTGCAGGGACAGGGGGCTCCTGAGCAGGACTTCTCTGTCACTCAGGTCTCTGATGCTGCCAGAGGATCACGAGAAACAGCCCCAGGCAGGGAATGCCCGGCTGTCCCCGGGGTGTCACCTGCCCCCAGAGCATCCATCCTGTCCCCGCCATCCCCAAACAATGCCGGGCTGTGCATGTGAGGGTGACTGGTGGGAGTCACCTCCTGTGGACCCCCCAGCCAGGATCCCCAGCAGACAAGGAGCAGAAAAGAGCTTTTAAACCAACCCCAGAGTGCCCAGGCACAGGTCAGAGATGCATGGAGGCACCGAGGAGCCCTCCCAAAGCTGGAAGGGTTTGAATGCCACCATGGTTTGGAAGGACATTAAAGATCACCGAGCTCCAGCCCCTGAGCCTGGCCCTGTCACCCAAGGCAGGCACATCACAACACCAGAAAATGTCACCTTTGGCCTCAGAAAGCAAAGCAGGGACCCAGCCCCAGCTCCTGCTGTCCCAGGGTGCTGGGAGGGCACAGTGGCACCCACGACACCCACAGCCACCCACAGCCAAGGGACATCTGAGCCTCTGCCCAGCGAGGGCTGCAGAACCCCTGGGAGGGCAGGGACAGCCCCGGGGAGTCCTCTCAGACCCCCTTCACCCCCAAACCCCCACCCTGCCCTCCCCCAGCCCGGCCTTACCTGCCTGCACCTCGCTGCACTGGGAGCACTGGTGGCACTGGGAGCACTGGCAGCGCCGGGCGCGGCCCCAGTTAAATAGCCCGGGGTGCTGGAGCCGGCCGGGCCAATGGGGAGCGGCAGGGGCGGGGGGTGCAGCTCATGGGGTGCAGCTCAGGGGCTGGGGGCCCTCGGGGCTCCTTGGGAGCTGCTCTTTGTCCCCCCAGCAGGGACAGGGACACACCCAGCAGGGTGTCCAGGGGATCTGTCTGTGTCCATCCCCCCGTGCTTTGGCCTTGGGGTCACAGAATCCTGGGGTGCCCTGGGTGAGGAGGGGCTCGCAGGGATCCCTGGCCCTGCACAGACCCCCAACAATCCCCCCATGTCTGCAGAGCTGAGCCCTGGCTGTCCCCAGCTGTGCCCTCGAGCTGCTCCTTGCAGGGGTCACAGATGTCACAGGTGTCACCGAGTCCCAGGGAAGCAGGACATGGGGACATCATCATCATCATCACCACCCCCTCCCCACACCAAGGCTGCTGCGCCAGCCCGTGCCAGCAGACACCTGGTGATGAAACTTTCTGCTTCTCCTGGGCTGGGATTTTCAGGGTAGGAGCTCATTTCTGGTTTTGTCCTTGCAGAGGACCCAGCGGTGCAGGACTCCAGGGAGCTCAGGGTTTTTTAAAGCTATAACAAACACTGGAAACTCCAGTTAATGCTTTTCTTTTCCATTTGTGCCTTTCAGCTTCAGCTCTCAAAAACTGGTTTGGAAACATCAGTTAAGCTTCCTGTTGTCTGTTTTCCAGATCAGCGGGGGAGGAAACTGAGGCACAGGTAAAAATTATCTGAAGTCTTCCAACGCTATTACAGGGGTTGAGTCACCTTGTTTTGGGCCACTGCATGCAGGAGGCCTTGGCTCTGTTTCTGCATTGCCATTCAGGCAGGGGGTGCCAGTGGTTTTTGAAAAATGTGCTGTTAAGCTGACAAAAATGTGGAGAATTGTCACTCCTCAGCTTTGGGGCTGGAGGGAATCCTCATCCTGAGGCTGAATTAACTGGCAGTGTTGGCTTTTAACAACTGTGATGTTTGTAAGGAAATAGAAGTTGTCTGTCCTGTGAAGAGTTGATGAAGGGAAGGGGTTTTTACAGGAGCAGGGAATGAAGAAATGAGTGCTGTGTATTTTGGAGTGTTGGCACAGCCAGTGCTGCATCCCCAGGCAGCGTGTCAGTGATGCAGGTGGCTCACTGTGCTGGGATGTGAGAGTCTCACAGGACAGGTTCTGTTTCAGCTCCCTGCATGATGCACCCTCATATGCCCGTGGTGGGGCAGGGGGAATGTGAGAAGTGATAACCACTCATGAAAATGAGCCAGGCCGTGTTTGATATCGAATGTGTGCCTTTAATGCCAGGGTGAAATGTCGGTGCTGGGATTTCCTGCTGGGTCAGGACACTGCATCTGGGGGATTGCAGTGTCACAGCAAAGGTTTGCGCAAGCGTTTCTGTGACCCTTGGTGCTGTGTGAAAGACACAGATTTAAATCTGAGATAAAATCATCACGAAGAGGTTTGGTAGGCGTGGGAGGAAGTGGAGAAACACGTTTGGGGAAGGGGGAGGAGCTGTGTTTGGTTTGAGCACGGGAGCTGCAGAATCCAGAGCCAGGGCAGGATCCTGCAGGTGTGAAGCTCACCTGTGGGAGCCAGGAGCTGTCCCCAGCCCTGCTGCTCTGCTGTCCTTGAGCTGCCTCTGGCTCTGCCTGGGGGCTTTGTGTGGAGTGCAAACTCTGCAGGTTGGGTCCCTGTGTTGAGATCCATTCCTTCCCCTGCTCTGTGGTGTGTCACAGCTCAGCATTGTCCCTTTGGGGCCCAGAGGCCACACGTGACACTGGGGTTCCCACTGCAGGTGTTTGTTTATGTGCTGCCTCTCCCTGGGCCCTGAGTCCATGGGTAACCTGCCACTGTGCCATGGTCCCCTTCCCCATGGTCCCCTTCCCTGTGTCCCCTTCCCCATGGTCACTTCCCCATGGTCACCCTCCCCATGTCCCCTTCCCTGTGTCCCCTTCTCCATGGTCCCCTTCCCCATGGTCACCCTCCCTGTGTCCTGTTCCCTGGAGCAGGCACAGGCACAAGAAGTGATGAGAATGATGAGAGTGATGATTCAGGGCTGGGGCATGAGGGGCAGGGTAAGCAAAGCAAACCCTTGGGCTTCCAGCAGAGGGGACAGCTTTGTGTCATTGTCATTCCCTGCTGTGCAAAGCCCACCAACCTTCCTGGTGCCCCCCAGGCCTTCAGAGCACAATCCTGGCTCAGGATGTGCTGCAAGGCTGTGCTGCCCTCCTGCATCAGCTGTACAGGACCCTTCTGAATCAGCCCTGCAGGACCCTGCTGCCTCCTGTGCCTGCTCCATTCACCTTGAGGCTCCCCAGCCCCTGTTCCCTCTCCCAGCAGCTCCCCTGTGCTCCCCAGCCCCTGCTCCCTCTCTCAGCAGCTCCACTGTGCTCCCCAGCCCCTGCAGGTTCCTGCTCCCCCTGCAGCCGCTTTGCCCTGGCAGCAGGGAGCAGCCTGATGTTTTCTGGCTGTTCTCCCGATATTCCAGTTCACCTTTCTGCTGCTTTTCCAGGCTGCAGGATGGTTTTCTACGTGCCTGGCTGCTCCTGCCTCTGCTGCTGTTCTCTTGCCTGAGGTACAGGTGAGTTGGGCTTGGTTTTGGTGGATGGGATAGGAATTGTCACCTGGGCCTGCTCAGTGTGTCCCCTGACACTGAGCTTTGCATGGAGGGAGGAGAACATGGAATGCAGAGAGTTCCTGGGTGCAGTGTGACTCTGGATCATCCCAGAGCACGTGGGGCTGGGACCCCCTGCCCTGCTGCCCCTGAGGGCAGCCTCACCTGGGGGCAGGTTTCTCGCTGTGCTGCGTGGGACAGGCCTGACTCATCCCCTGTCCTTGGCAACAGCTGTGGCAGAATATGTATTTATGCACATAAAAGCATAAATGCCACTGCCTCTGTCCTGCTTTTGGCTAGGATAGAGTTAATGTTCTTCCCTGTAGCTGATCCAGTGCTGTGTTTTGGGTTTAGCACGGGAATAATGTTGATAAGAACTGATGTTGCAGTTGTGGCTGAGTTGTGCTTACTCTATGTCAAGGACTTTCCAGTTTCCCAGGCTCTGCCAGCGAGCAGGGGCACAAGGAGCTGGGTGGGAGCATGGCCAGGAGAGCTGGCCTGGACTGGCCAGAGGGACATTCCATGGCACAGAACATGTGCCAGTACAGAAACTGGGACTGGTCTGTCACTGCTGTGGGACGAGCTGGCAGGGAGGGATTCCTGAATATCCCAGAGCCCTCTCAGGCTGCAGGAAGTGCTGTGATGGGTTCAGGTAAATCCTCCAGTACTCTGCAAGGAATGTTTGTGTCAAGGCAGAGCCTTGGGCCTGGCTGCTGCGGGTCAGAGACACGGCTGAGCCCCCCAACACCCCCAGGCATCCAGCACCGAGCCCACGCAGGCCTGGCTGCCAGCCCCTGATGTGGCTTGTCCTGGGCTCGTGGCAGGTTACAGAGAGCAGCGGGACAGGGCAGAGGCGCTGAAAACCTGGGCCAGGAGGGCACCGTGTCCTGCGCCATGTCCTGTGTGCCATGTCCTGCACTGTGTCCTGCACCGTGTCCTGCGCCGTGTCCTGTGTGCCATGTCCTGCACTGTGTCCTGCACCGTGTCCTGCGCTGTGTCCTGTGTGCCATGTCCTGCACTGTGTCCTGCACTGCCGGGCTGGGAGGGCACCGTGTCCTGCACTGCGTCCTGTGTGCCACGTCCTGCGCCGTGTCCTCCACCGTGTCCTGCACTGCGTCCTGTGTGCCACGTCCTGCGCCGTGTCCTCCACCGTGTCCTCCACTGCGTCCTCCACTGCGTCCTGCACCGCGTCCTGCACTGCTCCTGCACCCCATCCTGCTCCGTGTCCTGCTGCTTTCTGTGTTCCAGTGCACAGGGGAGGCCGGGGGCCGGGGAGGGGAGCACATGAACCAGGGTTTGCCGTGGATTGCCGGGCTGTGCCGGGGCCTCCCTGCCTCGTGTTCCTTTGTCCGCGCGGCTGTTCCGGCCGCGCCGCCGCCATCCCCGCCCGGCCTCTCTTCCCCACAATCACCAATCTCGGCCTCTCGCCTCTGCTTGGAGCCGATTTCTCTCAGGGGCCTCTTGGCCACGCTTTCCCCCATCCAATGGTTGTTCTAAGCAAATGGTATCACTTTTGATTTCCTTGTAGCATCAGTGGTTTTGGGGATAAACATCCTGCCGGAGCAGCCCTTTGTTGGCTTGCTCGGCCACGCCATGGCCCTGCCGTGTCACCCAGGCCACGTTGTCACCAGCGGGCCCTGCCACAAGTGCCACAGTGCCCCAAGTCCCTGTGGAGCTAACGGCCTGGGGAGTTAGAGCCCTTTTGCGGATTAGTTGGTTTATTTGGATTGTTCTGTTTGTTTGAATTCGGTTATTCGGATTATTCCGATTATTCGGTTATTCGGTTTATTCGCATCAGGGTAGGGCCTGGAGCCCCCCGGGGGTACAGGACACCTCGGGGAAGGGTGGCTGTCAC
>VRYO01001414.1:930741-941276 GCA_009812075.1 Sialia sialis
CGGGGGCGCGGGCGGTGCCGGTGCCGGCCCCTTTAAGAGCCCGCGCGTCCCCCCGGCCCCTTTATCCCCTCTGTCATTTGCATGATCGCGCGAGACTTGGCGCGTGGGCGCGGCGGGCGGGTTTCAATTGTGGCGCGAGATACGGCCGGCGCGAACGGAGCCGTTAGACTCACGCGTGGGGGGGCGGGACCAGCCCCCCGCGGCCAATCAGCGGCCGAGCCGGCCGGGCCGGCGGCCAATGGCGGGCGGCGGGCGCGTGAGGGCGGCGCGGCCGCGGGCGCCGGGCCCGCCCCGGCGGTGCCGCCGCCTGAGCGCGGTCCCATTCCCGGGGCAGCACCGGCGCCATGTGGATCCAGGTGCGCACCATGGACGGCAGCCAGACGCACCGCGTGGACTCGCTCTCCAAGCTCACCAAGGTGGAGGGGCTGCGCCTGCGGATACACGAGGTGTTCGGCGTGGAGCCCCAGCGGCAGCGCCTCTTCTACCGCGGCAAGCAGGTACCGGGGGCATTGACAGGCTCGGGGCGGCGGCGGCGCGGAGCCCGGACACCCCCGCCCGGCCCCGTCCTCCTCCAGCTGAGCACGGGACGCTGAAGTTATTTATTTTTAATTGCGGGGAAACGAGGGGTTTTGCTGCCATCTAGTGATCCCCGGCTCCCTCCCGCGCTGCTCCTTCCGTGGCTGTGCCAGGACAGGAGCCAGCTGCACAACAGCTTTGTTCTTACTTTTCTTCACTGTTTTCCACCTAATGTGTTGCTCTTCTGCTTTGACATCGCCTTTATGAAGTGTCTGTAAATTGCCAGCGACTTTATGGTCTTTAAAGTGCTTCGTGTTTTTGAGCCTTGCAAGTTTTCACTGCTCTGAAAGCTGTAAAGATCTCATTTTCCTTTGTAAATTGGGAAAAGCTACTCATGATTTTGAGGTTACTCGGCTCTGATATCAAATTTTCACCAGGTACAGAGTACCTGAGTGGCTCAGTGCTGTATTATATTCGCAGTAATAAGTTTACAATTGCTGTTGTACAACTGTTTTTTTCCCTGCGAGTTAACAATATAACTAAATTAGCCCTGAAATCAATGAAAACAATTTTAAAATCCAGTTGCTGTGTTTTGCCTGGTCCTATTCTGCTAAACCTTTATGCTAGAGAAACCCCTGATGTGGTGTTTGATCACAGGATTAATTTCAGGAAGAGCAGTGGGATGCTGAGCTGGCTGGACATGGACAATTTTTTTCTAGCTGCTTTTCTTTCTGTTTTAGGCAGTCTTGAGCTAACTGTGCTCTGTAATTAGCAGGTGTGGCTGTAGAACATGGAAATACACCTGGACTAGCCTCAGTCTAAGCTCAGGTACCAGTTCTATCATAAGAAGAGGCTTGTAGGCTGGTGTAAGATCTCGGAAGGGCTGTGGGCTGTGACCTGCCTGCCTGCTGGGTCAGAGTAGATCTGGATGCACTGGTGACCCCTTTGTGTTGGCAGCCAGGTGAGGAGGGGGTGCTTGGGCAGCTGCCACCTGTCAGCCTCAGCCTGGGCACAAACAGATTGCCAGCAGTGATCTCAGTCATCCCATTGCCCCACAAAGGGAATCAATCCCTCCTTGGCTCAGGCAGGAGCGTTCCCAGCGTGGTCCAGCCCCTCTTGTTCCCATTGTGCTTTGTCTGGCTGCTGGAATCCCTGCAAATGTTCCGTTTCGAAATGGGCTTAGAAAATTGGCTCTTGGTTAAAACCTGCCTCCTTTGTTGGAGGTTTGAGTCCCGGGCTCTTCTTTCTGGCTGTGCTTTGAGCTCCTGTGGTTTCCTGTCCCGTTCCTGTGCTCTTCCCTTTCGCTCTGCACCTGTTGTCACCGTGTCCTCTGCTGGGCTTGTGCCGTGTTTGTCACACTGGGTCCTGGCTGAGAAGAAACGACCCAGTTCTGGTGTGTTCCTCTGCATCTCGAGGAGTTTTCATCTAAACCAGCAAAAAGCTCAGGCCTCTTCCTGTGCAGTCAGATTTCCAGGGATTGTTCCATAGCCATTTGATGCCATAAATCAGAATTGAATTATCATAGGGGTTCCTGTGAAGTGTAAATTTTTGTGGTTTTGCTCTGCTTCCCCCTGATAGAGAACAAAGCTCCAGGGATTGCTTTTTCTGGTGGTTTGGGCTGGAAGGGGGTGATCATTTCCTGTATAATTTCTTAGTCAGACCTTAAATATGTGGGGAAGCTTGTCTGAACTGACTGCTCCATGGGTTCCAGCTTTACATAAACTCTAAAACGGTTGTGCTCCTGAGAGGTTATTGAGGGACCTCTTCCTCCCTCTGCACTTCTCTTTTTGCAGGGGCAGGGTCTTGATTTGACTACAAACCATGCCAGACTTGCCAAATAAACTCTTAGAATCAGAGAGGGTGTGAAATTAGAACACGCCTGGCTACGCCAAAGAGCGGTTGGGGAGTTTCAAGTTGAATTGAATCTTTTTTGATTTTACTTTCAATGGAAAAAATGTGTGTTTGCTGGGAGAGAAGTGTGTGATTAACTCTGGCTTCTACTTAATGCTATGATTAGTGGAGATGGTGTAACAATAATATGGATCACACACAATGAAAATACACAGACAGTCTGCATTAGCGTTTGGGACGTGTCTGAATCCAGGGAGAAATAATTCCCCTTTGAGTTTGTAGGTAATGTGGAATTATCTTTGAATCCTGATGGGAATGGGGGGGGGTCTGCATTTGTTTAATTGATGTTTCCAGGGAACGTGGTGCAAACTTCTGCAGGTCTCAGGGAGGCTGGGTGGATTGTGGGTGAGAAAGGAGCGTTTGAGCGGCGGGGCTGGGAGGGAAGAAGGGCCCGGAAGGCGCGGCCATGGCTCCAGCGCCACGTGGTGATGCTGGCGGCCACAGCAGGGTGGCCCTGGGTGCTGCAGTGACCAGCTGGCTCCCTGCTTTCCCTGCAGATGGAAGATGGGCACTCCCTGTTCGATTACAGCGTGGGGCTGAACGACATCGTGCAGCTGCTGGTCAGACAAAGCCCGGCGCTGCCGCCCGCGCCCAGCAAGGACAAGGACAAGGACCCCGAGCTGTCGGACAGCGACTCCGGCTGCGGCTCCGGCCCCAGCGAGTCGGACAAAAGCTCCCACAACGGGGAGGGGGCCCTGGAGCTGGAGGCACAGCCCAGCACTGCAGCCCAGCCCCACTGGACCGACCCCGGCTTCGGCCTCTACAAGGTGGGTCCTGGCAGCCCGAGGCCCCGCGCTGCGCCCGGCCAGGGGAATTGTTCTGTGCGCTGTGCGACTGCTGAAAATCTTTCACACCCCAATTGTGTGGGCAGCTCCTTTCTTCCTCTCAAACCCTCCAACAACAAAGACAGAAATACCAACCAACCCACAAACCAATTCAATGCAACATGCTGTAGGTCAAAATATTTAATTTTTTCATTTTGTCCTTTGAACTAAAACTACAATACATTAATTGAATTTTAGGAAAAAAAACATTCAGAGTGTCTGGTTTGATTTTTTTACACATTTTCCCAGTATTTTTGCTTGGAGTCACTACATTCTCATAGTTGAAACTTTCTTGAATGAACAAAAGAAAATCTTGAGCAGCTGTTCAGAATGATTTTGCTTCTCTGTTTCAATGGATTTTATTACAAATCCAGTGATGTCTTTGCCAGGTTATGAGCAAGACACTCTGAAACTGTTACAGGCTAACCAGGAATGGCTTGGGCTGGCTAACAAGGCTGGGTTTACATGTGCTGGTGCAGAATAGATTTATAACTTTACAAATTCAACCTGAGACTGTAGGGCTGCACAACAGGACCAGGAAAGCAGAGGAAATCTTAATTTTTAAGATTGATGATAGTGCAGTTCTTGAGATGGTTGAATCCAAGCAGGTTGGGAATGAATGGCTGCTTTGCAAAGCCTTTCTGGTGAGCTGTGCTCTCTGCTCTGCAGATCAATGACCTGGTGGATGCTCGGGACACGGACATGGGAGCGTGGTTTGAAGCCCAGGTTGTGAACGTGACCAGGAAAAAACCCAGCAGTCAATCAGCTGAGAGCTGCACAGATCCTGCCCAGCCCACAGCTGTCCCCGAGGAAGATGTAATTTATCATGTGAAATACGATGAGTGAGTTTTGTTTTGTTGCCTTCTTGGCCAATAAAGTCATTCAGTCAGGATGTTGATGGGAAATTTTATTGCAGATATTGCACAAATTAAAGCAGAAATGGACAGTGACACAGTAATTGTGTCACTGAGCCCTGGCAACTGCAAGGTTGTTTTGCAGTTGGAATTCCAGGGGCCTGGAATCATGTTTTTGTGGGTACCAGATTTATAGGAAACGTGGACGTGTTAAAGGGAGGCAACAGCAGCAAAGTCAGGCTGGCTGGTTCTGGCAGTCTGTGGGAGGAGATTTTATTTTGATGTTATTCTTGTGCTGCACAGCAGAATGAAGCTGTGTGCATGAGAGCTGGGTGTGAGTGAGCTGTGCCTGCCTTGCAGCTACCCCGAGAACGGCGTGGTGCAGATGAGCTCTGGCAACGTGCGCGCCCGCGCCAGGACCATCCTCCAGTGGCAGCAGCTGCAGGTGGGACAGGTGGTCATGGTCAACTACAACCCTGACGAGCCCAAGGAGAGGGGCTTCTGGTACGATGCTGAGATCCTGCAGAAGAGGGAAACAAAAATGACCAGGGAGCTCATTGCAAAGATATTACTTGGGTAAGCTGTTGATGGAATGAACTGAATTCCCTGCTCTGCTCAGCTTTGTGACTCTGCTGGCAAAGAGTGGCACCACAGCAGTGCTGGGGGCAGAGGAAACTTGGCCTGTGCTTTTTGGGTGATTAACTTCAGCATTCTGCAGTTCTGATTAACTCCCACCAAGGAATTGGACACTTTAAGGAATGCTGATCCATGGATTTAATGCTTAAAAGATTCACTATGAGGCAAATTATTGTTTCCTTTATTATTGTGTTAATTATCCATAATGGCTTTACATAAACTGCAGTGTAATATTTTGTGGAGATAGGATGATGTAGAATGAACTTTCACTTAATAAAGGTGATGAAAAATCATTCCAGCTCTCTCCTGAGAAGAGTATATATTTTTTAAAATTTCAGGTCATTTTCACAGGGTTGCCAGAATATTCCTCCTTCTCTTTCTCACCACAGTGATTTTGACTATTTTACTATAAAAATATGAGAGGCATTAGTCTGAAATATATTTAGGGTCAGGGAGAACAGCCACTCCTGATAATTGAAATGCTACAAGTACCTGAATTCTCCCTGAGGCAAGAGGGGGTTAATTCTAATTGCTTGAAAATGGTTTGATTTTTAATCCCAGGGCAGTCTGATGCATGCACAGCTGTGAATCGAGCTGTGGGACATTTCCAACCTCTGATCTCTTCTCTCAACTTCTTCCAGGGAAACTGGTGATTCCTTGAATGACTGCACAATTATATTAGTGGATGAAATCTATAAAATTGAAGAGCCAGGCACTGCTTCTCCCATCAGTGCTGGGACCCCAAAACGTGAGTGTGGTGTGGAGCTCTTGCTTGTCTGTCCCAGCCTGTGGTGTCTGTGGGGTCAGAGGCTCCAGAGCCCCAGGACTTGTTCAGCTGTGCCTCCTTTGACATTCCCAGTGGTGAGAGAGGTTTGTGTTTGCCCACAGGACAGAGTGGACCTGTGTGCAAGGCCTGCAAGGACAACCCAAACAAGACCTGCAGGGTCTGTGCTTGTCACATCTGTGGGGGGAAGCAGGACCCAGACAAGCAGCTCATGTGTGACGAGTGTGACATGGCCTTCCACATCTACTGCCTGAAGCCTCCCCTCAGCAGGATCCCAGACGAGGACTGGTGGGTTCTGGGCAGGCCTGGGGGTGTCACAATGACATCTGGGGCTTGGAGCCTGTGCAGGGATCTGTGTGCTTTGGGGGTTTTTTATAAAACTTCACAGCTTTTCTGGAGTTCAGTGAGAGTTGGTTTTAAGCCAGTGGCTTGCACACTCCTTTTCCTAATTTTGGGGTCTAGGTGCCTGTTTTGTGTACCTGCCTCAGGCCAGGGCTTGGAGCAACCTGGGATGGTGGAAGGGGTCCCTGCCATGGCAGGGGGGACAACAAGATGAGCTTTAAGGTCCTTGAGCCCAAACCAGCCTGGGATTCAAAGGGGTCCAGATGAGAGCTTGATGTTGGGAGGCTTCAGCTGTGCAGGGCTTTCATGGATCACTCAGGCAGATCAGGCTGGTTTGTACATGAGATGCACAGTGAGAGATGGGGACACTGAAGTGCCTCTTTCACTGGACACAGAGTGGAATGCTCTGCTTTATTCCCTCTGCCTTTTGCAGCAGTGTACACAATGTTTTTGTGGCACAGCTGTTTCCTGACACATCTGCAGGGGCTGCTGCAAGGACAGGAGCTGCTGGAGGTCTCCAGGATGGAGAATGTTTCCATGTCCTGGTGGTTTCACATGGGGAAATTGTGACATAACACTCTGTGTTTGGAGGAAATGCTCCTAACTGAAGGCTTTGCTGCTTGTTAATTTTCCCTGACTTTAGGTATTGCCCTGAATGTCGAAATGATGCAAGCGAGGTGGTTTTAGCAGGAGAGAAATTAAAAGAAAGTAAAAAGAAACAAAAGATGGCATCTGCTAATTCCTCCTCCCAGAGAGACTGGGGCAAGGTCAGTGCAGAGCTGTTTGTTGGAGCTGTGGTTGCTGCTGTGGGCTTGGCTGATGCTGCTCTCTGCCCAGGGCATGGCGTGTGTGGGGCGCACCAAGGAATGCACCATTGTCCCCTCCAACCACTACGGACCCATCCCTGGCATCCCCGTGGGCACCATGTGGAAATTCAGAGTGCAGGTAGGAAGCTGAGGCCTGGCCTGGCCTGGCTGTGGGGAAAATGGGAACGGTGCAAATGATCCAGCTCCTGGAAGGAACCTGAAACAGTTAATGTGGAAATGTGTCTGTGTGTCATTGCCTATATGGAAGGGCAGAAGGAAAAGAATTCTGGCTTTGTGTGGATCAAGTGTTCCATAACTAATGCTGCATTGTTGAGGCCCATCAATGCTGGTTTATTTTGGTTTAGTGCTCTTTTTGGTAACTCAAAAACCCCAAAGCAAACAGGTTTGTTCCCAGTAGTTTGTGCTGGAGGTGTGTGTTGTACCCTGGCAAGGGTGTTTCAAACATCCACATCTATGGAACAGAAAGTTTCTCATCCTCTTAAAAAGTTGGGGCAGAAAAAAGCACTGGCCTATCCAGATCTTGAAGGTTGTTATTACAACTCTTTCAAAACTTTATACAAGTATTTAATATCTGTATTATTCTTAAATACCTGGAGCCTTTTAATAAGCAATTTCAGTAAGAAATATCCACATTGTTAGATTTGACCACAGACTTTAGCCATGTGTTCAGTTTACTGACACAGTCAGTGCCTTAATTCTTTAGAAGCATTTTACATTTTTCTTTCTTCTGCATGGAGCTTTTTGGAGGATGAGAGCATGGCTGCATTAAAGCAATGTGAAATAGGGCAGGTGGTTGAGCTGCAGGCTGGGTGGGCTGCAGGAGCAGCTCCCTCCAGGGCTGCTTTTGTTGCAGGTGAGCGAGTCGGGGGTGCACAGGCCCCACGTGGCCGGGATCCACGGCAGGAGCAACGATGGAGCCTATTCCTTGGTGCTGGCAGGAGGATACGAGGATGACATCGTGAGTGGGCTCTCATTCTTTGTGCACAGAACCAGACAAACTTGTTACAACAAACCCTAGACCTTCATTACTTTTTACACTCCACACCAAACACTTGCTCAGCTTCACCCATTTCCAAAGGAGGCAAGGAAAACTGCAGTAATCTGTGCCAGCCTGAGCCTCAGGATCAGCCAAACCCAGTTTAATGTCCCTGGGTCAGCTTTTGGTCCCAGAGTTGCGACTTCTCAAGGTCTGCATTGCACCCCCAGTCTCGTGGGCTGTGCTGCTCTTTGCTTCCAGCAGGTCCTGTGTGAGCCTGGGTTGCTCGGGGTGTGACAGCACTGTCACCCTGGCCTCCTCTCCTGTGAGACTGGCCCAGGCTGGGAGCTTAAATACAGGAAGCACTTTTCCTTTATTTGAGATTGCCCTGCTAACCCTACCTGCTTGAAAGACTCCTGTGCTGTTATTGCATTGTCTTTGTGACTGACAAGCCTGTGCTGATTGCAGGACCACGGGAATTCCTTCACGTACACGGGGAGCGGAGGCCGGGACCTGTCTGGGAACAAGCGCACGGCAGAGCAGAGCTGTGACCAGAAACTCACCAACATGAACAGGTCTGTGTCCCTCCTGCCCTCACAGGCACTGCCAGACACTGGGGGGCTCCTTGCATCCAGCAAAGTGCCCCCAAAGCTGGGAAAAAGTCACAACTGGGGCTGGGCTGGCTTCAGGCTGCAGTTGCTCAATGGGAATGCTCCTTGCAGTGCACGGAGCTGTGAGTGTCACATGTAATACTGGCTGAAACTTAAAAACAGAGCAGTGAATTGGTGTAGGAGTTCTGCTCTCCTGGAGAGCTTTGCAGCCTCTGGTTCCCTTGGACACCAGACCATGGCAATTCTGAGCCCTTACTCTCACATGAGCCTGGGCTTGAGGAGGTGATCTGGGCTGGTGCCTTAGGGTAATGCCACAGATAATCAGCTGTGAAATGTGTGAAACCTCCAATCGGGAAGCTGGATGAGTGCAGAGATGGCAGGGCCACACAGGTGACAATGGCAGGGCCACACGGTGACACAGCAGGGTCACACAGTGATGTCCCCTGTCACCTGTGCTGTGTCCAGGCAGTCACACAGCTCTGCTGTCCCTGCAGGGCGCTGGCCCTGAACTGCAGTGCCCCCATCAATGACAAGCACGGCGCTGAGGCCAAGGACTGGCGCGCGGGGAAGCCGGTGCGCGTGGTCAGGAGCGTCAAGGGCGGCAAGCACAGCAAGTACGCGCCCCTGGAGGGCAACAGATACGATGGCATCTACAAGGTGAGCAGGGCTGGCCCCTCCTGGGCTGGCACAGCTGGGCCTGGGGCTTGGCACAGGGCATGGACTTGTGTGGCTCTTGCAGGTGGTGAAGTACTGGCCTGAGACGGGCAAGTCGGGGTTCCTCGTGTGGCGCTACCTGCTCAGGAGGGACGATGAGGAACCTGCTCCTTGGACCAAAGAGGGGAAGGACAGGATGAAAAAGCTTGGCCTGACAATGCAGGTACTGCCTTGGGACATCACCTGGACTCTGAGCTTGATGCAGAGCAGGGATTTTTCTGCTGCATGTTCTTACTGGGGGTGATCCTTAGCTAAAAACTGAGACTGAGGGGGACAGAAATGCTTCCAGCATGCTGGAAAACAAAACTCACCTTTTTCATTGTATGGAATTTCTGTAGGCTGTGAAGTGATTCCCTGTAGCAGGGATCTGTTAATTAAAATTAAAGCTGCTCCTGGAGCAGTTCTCCAGAGGTCACTCCTGGGCTGTGGGTCTGACCCGATGTGTTTGCATTGGATGCTCTTTGTTTTGTTTCCCTGCAGTATCCTGAAGGATATTTGGAAGCTGTTGCAAACAAAGATAAGGAAAAAGAAAATAATGGAGATGATGAGTTTGATACCCCAGGGAAAGGGAAGAGGAAAAGGCAATCAGCAGGTTTGTGGAGTAGGCAAGTGCATATAGAAAGCCTTGGAGGGTTTTGTGCATTTCACTTGGTTACTCTTTTCTGAGGGTGTTTTGATTGGTTTTTTTAAAAAATCTTTGTGTTTTCTTTCAGGTGGGGAGGAAAGCCTTGTCAGCTCTCCAGCTGGGTCTCCAAAGAGAACTAAAGTTGAGCCATACAAGCTGACATCCCAGCAGAAATCTCTCATCAAAAGTGACGAAGCCAACGAAAAACTGTGGAATGAAGTGCTAGAGGCTCTCAAAGATGGACCGGTACCTTGGGCTGTCCCCAGACACAAATCCCTGGCTGAGTTAAACCACAGCCTCAGACCTGAACTGATCCTGTTTTAGTGTAACCACCCCCAGCAGGTTTAATGGGACAGATTTTGCATGTTAAGATTTGTCGAAAATCTTTCTGTGATCAAAGTAATCCCTTGTGTTTAATGGTGGGGGTTTGTGTTAATTTGTGTGTCTGTCAGCACTGAGTTATTCAAACATTGTCTTTGCAGAAGTTCCTGAATAAAGTGGAGGAGGCTTTTCTGTGCATCTGCTGTCAGGAGGTCGTGTTCCGTCCTGTCACCACCGTGTGCCAGCACAACGTCTGCAAGGTGGGCTGGGCTCTGCCGGGCTGGAATTGTTCCCCATGAGGGTGGTGAGGCCCTGGAATGGAATTCCCAGGGAAGCTGCGGCTGCCCCATCCCTGGCAGTGCCCAAGGCCAGGCTGGGTTTGGAGCAGTGGGACACTGGGAGGTGTCCCTGCCATGGCAGGGGTTGCACTGGATGTGCTTTAAGGTCCCTCCACCCCCAGCCAGGCTGGGATTCCCTGCTCTCAGTTGCAGGGCAGTGCCTCTGCTCCCTCTGGGCTGTTCCCAGAATCTTGGGGCTGGTTCGCCGTGCCAGGGGAGCCCAGCTCCAAAACCTGACCCTGCTGTGCCAAACAAA
>VRYO01001414.1:960214-971114 GCA_009812075.1 Sialia sialis
AGCTCCTGTGCCCTGGCAGAGACAGACTCATCCTGCCACCCCTGGGCTGTGGCTCCCTGGGCACTCCCAGTGGCTGCAGTGCTGTCCCTGTGGCACATCAGACCCCCAGGAGGCTGTGAATGAAAGACTCCCGTGCTCTGTTCCAGCCTGGGGAGGGGTGCAGGGAGGGGCTGACTCTGTGGAACACGAATGGGAATTTTTCAAACCCTTCCAGCCCCTCGTGGAATCTGTTTCCCAACATTGCTGGTCCTTGGGCTCACTGTCCAAGGCAGATGCACGAGGGTTTTGCAGAATCTCCTGTGGTGCCTCTGGTAAACAAGAGCTCCAGAAATTTCTGGACTATGAGGGATGGGACTGAGCCCAGGAGTGTTTGGACACTTCTCTGGGACAGGGTGGGGTTTTGGGGTGTCCTGTGCAGGGCCAGGGGTTGGACTGATGATCCTGTGAGTTTGGAATATTCCATGGTTCAGTTTGGATCCTGTCAGTTTTTCCTCCAGAATCCCTTAATTCCAGCCCATTTTCCTGGTCCCATCTCCAGCAGATGGTGCCACAGCCCATGGAAGCTGCTCATCCCCTTTGCCCACGGAGCTCAGGGACACCAGGACGGCCCCAGGAGGAGCTCAGGGACACCAGGATGATCCCAGGAGGAGTTCAGGGACATTCAGCAGAGTCCAGGAGGAGCTCAGGGACATCAGGATGATCCCAGGAGGAGTTCAGGGACACCAGGATGGTCCCACCAGGAGCTCAGGGACGCCAGGATGATCCCAGCAGGAGCTCAGGGACAGCAGGACGGCCCCAGGAGGAGCTGAGGGGACACCAGGACGTCTCAGCAGGAGCTCAGGGACAGCAGGATGGTCCCATCAGGAGCTCAGGGACAGCAGGACAGTCCCAGCAGGACTGGGCTGCTCCAGGAGCTGCTGGCCTGAGGTTTGGGTTGGGTTGGGTTGGGTTGTTCCATCCTTTCTCCAGCCATCCTGTGTTTGTGAGAGTCACTCGTTCTTTAAAGCTGCCCCAGCTGGGGAATTTGGATTTTGAAGAGTTTGAGGCCCTGTTTGGAGCAGAAGCTTTTCCCCCTCAGTGGAGTTTTCACAGGAGGGTGGCACTGTGACACAGAGCGGGGTGACACAGGGACAGGATGCCACTGCTGGTCTGGCAGAGCCTCCCTGCCCTTCCCTCGAGCACCAGGCAGGAATCTGCCACCTCCAACCACTCCTTCATCGTTCTGCACTGTCACAGCTCCTCCTGAGGAGTTCTCAAGCTCTCCTCTGAGCAAGCACTGGCTGCAGAGTGGATGTGAATGCCCTTGGAGCAGATGTGGAACTTTCCAGGAGAGGCTGCAGAGTGGATGTGCATCCCCTGGGAGCAGATCTGGAACTTTCCAGGTGCCTGGGCTTGTGCAGAGGCTGCAGAGAGTGAATGTGAATCCCTGGGAGCAGATCTGGAACTTTCCAGGTGCCTGGGCTTGTGCAGAGGCTGCAGTGTGGATGTGCATCCCCTGGGAGCAGATCTGGAACTTTCCAGGAGAGGCTGCAGTGTGGATGAGCATCCCCTGGGAGCAGATCTGGAAGTTTCCAGGAGAGGCTGCAGTGTGGATGTGCATCCCCTGGGAGCAGATCTGGAACTTTCCAGGTGCCTGGGCTGTGTGCAGAGGCTGCAGGGCTCGCCTGGGGGAGCTCTTGGACTGCACTGGTGCAGCTGCAGCGCTGCAGCCTGCCCGTGCTCAGGGCTGCTGAAATGTTCATTCTGCTCTGCTGGCACCACCTCTGTGGAAATTTCCCAGCTTCCTTCATCCTTTTTATAGACTTGTGGCTCTGACAGTGATCATCCTGGAAGCACCTCAGGGAATAGCAGGAGTGTGCAGAGTTACAAACTCCACCAGTTTGGGGTTGAGCTCTAAAATAAGAGGCAGAGTTATTGTTTGGCTGTCAGGGATATTTATTCAGTGGAACCAAGGACTCTGTATATTGGTAGTATCTGCTTCAGAATTGCCTGTAAAAAACCATAACTCTTTCCTTGTGTCTCCCATAAATTATCTTGGGGTGCTCCAGGCTGTGGGGAGGGTGAGGAGCCACCAGCCCTGCTCCTCTGAAGGGAAGGGAGACAGGAGTGCTTCCCTCACAAACCTGCTTGGAGTGGCTTTTAGGAAAAATCTCTGCTCATTTCCCAGAATCCCAGAACTGCTGGGGCTGGAAGGGACCTCTAGAGACTCCCCAGGTGGGTTTGGGGTGTCTGCAGAGGGGGAGGCTCCATGGGCAGCTTTCCCAGAGCTCTGCCACCCTCGTGGGAAGAAATTCTTGCAGGCTGGGGTGGGACACATCCTGTGACATCCCCGGGTGTTTGTGTGGATTGATGGGGTGTGCCTGGATTGGTATTTGTTTTTATGGATTGGTGGGATCCCAGGCTGCTCCTGCAGTTCCCTCTCTCAGCAGAGCTGCTGTGGGAGCTGGAATTCCCCAGGGAGCTCTGGCTGCAATGTCTGCACCACAGAGAACCAGCTCAGGACAGGCTGCAGCCCCCGAGGGCTCTGCACCCCTTGGGATCACTCCAGGAGAAGCAGCTGAGCCCAGTGCTGGGACTGATGGAAAATAAAATTCTCCTGTTTGCAGCCTCATGGATGATTTCTCTGTGCTGCAGTGCATTTATTTATTGGCTCTGCTGTTGTAGCAGGGGGAGCAGGGCTGGTTGTGTGCAGCCCCATCCCAGGGGGATTTGGATTTTCCCTCTGGGTGTGCAGTTCCAGAGGGATTTTCCCTCTGGGTTTGCAGTCCCAGGGGATTTTTCCTCTGGGTTTGCAGTCCCAGGGGGATTTGGATTTTTCCCTCTGGGTGTGCAGTCCCAGGGGATTTTCCCTCTGTGTTTGCAGTCCCAGGCACAGCTCTGCTCCTCACCCTTCTCCCCCAGCCTGAGGAGGGGATGGGAGGTGTGGGCACCCCAGCTGGGATTGTGGGAGCTCCTGGAGCCCCCCAGGCAGGAGCTCCAGATCCAGATCCTTCTCTTGCTTTTTTTCTCAAATTACAGGAAAATGTCCCTCTCACGTCAGGGATTTAATTGCCACCTTTCCATAGTCTGAAACTTCTGAAAAAACCAAAATGTATTTAATTCTACAGCCCCACATTAAAGCTGTCGTGGTGGGAATTTCTGCTGTATCAATTATACATTTTGTGTATAATTACCTCACACACTCCTGGGTGAGATCTAAAATTGAGCATATTGTCAAACGGTGCAAGCAGAAAGTGATTTTATAATGACAGAAGCAACAAAGCTGAGTGCCAGGCCTCATTCTTCATGGTTATTATGGCATTTTACTGAGGGATGGATGTGGCTCAGCCTTTGCAATTCCTGAAGAATATTTTTAGAAGCTGAGGTGCTCCAGCAGCACTTCTTTCATCTCCATAAAGATGTGCAGCCCCTGCCTGGGGTGGGGAAGGAAACTTTGAACCTCAGTATTGTGAATTTGCCAGATACACTTCAGGAGTGTAACATCTTTGGTGTTGACACCACCTGATTGGGTAATAACTTTATTTTTCTTGGGTATTTTGTGACCAATCCTGCTGCACAGTAACTGTTTAATTCACTGCCCTGAGTGCTGGTGGGATGTTACACTCTCACTTCTCTCAGAAACTGCAGGTGTTCCAGCAGGCTGACACTGAGGAAGGTAATTGATTTTTATAAAATGTCCCTTTTCCCTTATCTTGATGGATGTTTAATACCCTTTAATTAAAACAGGGAGCCAGCTTTAGCTTTTAAGTTATATCATCTCCTCTCCAAAACACTCCCTTGCTGGAAGTGGATCATGCCTAATCTGTTTGACTTTGATATCACAAAGTACACTTTATGCCAGAACAGCAGTTTATGTGGAATTAAGGACAAATTACCAAAGGAACTTTAAAATAATATGATTAATTGGAAGCACTGGTCACAGATACAATTACAATCTAGAAACACTTCTGGAATTCTGTCTTGTGAGAGTCATGGAGTTACCCCAAGTCTTTGTTGGTTAAAATATTTCAGAGTTTCTGCTTTCCTCCCTCCAGGTGCCCAGTGAGGCTCCCTGGCTGGGACAAGTCCAGCCCAGGAACAGCAAGGGGGGCAGAGCCTCCTTTGGCTGTTCCACATCCCTGGCATGTCCCAGCTGGGACAGGGGGAGGTGGCCCTGCCTGGCAGGGGTGGCACTGGAGGGGACTAAGGTCCCTTCCAAGCCAAACCAGTCAGGGATTCCACCCTCAGTTCAATGCATTTGTGTGTCTGGTGCTGCTGTCACCTCTCCCAGCAGGGCACTGAGGGGACATTCACTCCAGGGCTGGGGGGATTCTCCAGGGAGCCCCTCCTGGGGCAGCAGCACAGCTCAGGAGCTGAGCATCTCCTGGATTTATTTCTCACTCTGCTCTGCAAGGGCTGCAGCTTTCCTTGCTGAGCTCCTGTCCTGTGCTCCCCTCAGGACAGGAGATGTTAATCCCTGGAAAACTGCCTTGGAGGAGGAGAATGGCCGAATGCAGCCATGGAGCTGAACTCTGCTGCCTCTCTGGTGCTCTGCTCTGACACCCCAGATGTTATGGGTTTGCTGTAATCCTATTGCAGGCAGCTGCTGTCATGTTTGCTGCAGAGCTGTGTGCCTGCAGGGCCAGGGCATTGTCCCTTCTTCATTTATTGCCTCCTGCCCAGGCTGCAGGGACGACTGCAGGTGTTGTTACTGAGCTCTGGAGATCCTGGGATTCCTGAGCTTTGTCCTTGAGGGAGCTGGTGCTCCACACTGAGCATTTTTATTTTTCTGAGTTTCGTTTTTCCTGCTTCTTGTTGGGGAATTCAGGAGAAGATTCTGCAGCCCTTCCTCCCTCAGCCCCCAGGGTCTGCATCATCTTCCTTGGGAAGTGTGTGAGGTGTCCTGGCTCCTGAAAGAGTTCAGGCCTGGCAGCAGAGGTTTAGGGAGTTTTTGGTGGAGAGGGAAGAAAGGAGAAGCAGGGAAGGCCATTTGGCTGTGGTGGCAGCTCCCCACAGCTCCCAGATTTCCTTCCTGCCTCTGCTGTCCTGTGTAATCTGTTTTACAGCTCTGCAGTTTTGGATGGAGAAAGAGCAGAATTTATGGTGATGGTTGATTTATAGATTAGCCTCAACACCATTTGCTCTCAGGCAGATTTGGCAGAGCAAGACCCTTTTCTGTTGATAAAAGGGAGAGAGAAAGGAACAGGGATATTCATTAAAAGGGATAAAAGGAAAGTGAGATAAAGTATGGCCAGGCAGAACAGCTTTTCACTCTCCTGACTCCTGAAATGAAGGTGAAATCTTTGGAATGGCTTTTGCACTGAGAGTCTGTGGGTAGGGAAATGCAGAGAAGGATTTTGGGATGCAGAGCTGTGTCCCCTGGAATTCCCTGATAGCTGAAAGGTGGGAAGGAGGAATTTTGGGATTTTGGGAGTCATTGATCCAGCCCTGCAAGCCCTGCAGTCAGGATTAATCAACACCAGCCACTCCCCAGCTGCTAGCCCTGCAGGAGGACGAGGGGCAGTGTCCCCTCAGCCAGGGGACAGTGCTCAGTGCTGCTTTGCTCTCAGAATCCATGGGGTCACCACCTTGTCCAGAACCGGAGTGAGGTCTGGCTTGGATTATCTTCCCCATCAGGGGCTGGAACAGTGCAGGTTTCTCTTTTTAATAGACTCAGGTTTTGTGTTTTTTCACTAGGCTGTTGCAGACAGATTGTTAAAAGGTCATTTTCCTGCTGCAGAGGAGGCACAGGCTTTGGGGAGTTAGGACTCGAGCACTGCCTTCCTTCACTCACCCTCACCTGAGCAACGCCAGGAGGGTCAAGCCAGGCTCTGGGACTGATGGAATCAGCTCTGGGGCAGATGGATTGGTCTCAGCCTCAGCTCCCTGCTTGTGCTTCCCCTGCAGAGCCCTCCTTGGTTTTCATCCTCACCCAAACCCACTGCAAAGGGCACGGAGTTATTTTGTGCTTTGCTGCCATTTCAGTTTTCAGTCTGTGCATTTTCTGTCCATCTTTACTGAGCCTGTTCCCTTGGCTGGAATGAGGAACTGGAGAGGTTCAGCTGTGAGTACTGACCCTTCCCACTGTGGCTTCTCTTGCTCTTTGATGGTTTTGGCAGGGGGAGGTGCTGCTCTGGGCTCAGGTCCCCATTGCCACCCTGGGTGGCTCCTGTCCCTGGTCCCTGCTGGTCCCTGCTGTGGCTGCAGCTCAGGAGAGCAGCAGGACCTGGATCCAGGAGCTGCTGCTCCATTGCTGCCTCTGGAAGTGTCTGCTCAGAGCTCAGGCCTGGTTTAAATGAAGATCTGTGCAGGTCTGACAGGATCACAGATTGCTTTAATAACAGAAGCCCTGGGCCTGGAGGGAGCTGTGCTTCCATGCTCCATCTCCTCAGCCTGGGCTGCCTCTGCCCCTGGGACAATGAGCTTGCAAATTCCAGCCTGGCACAGGCCTTGGGAAGCCAGGAGGAGCTGCAGAGCTTTGTCTTTATTCACATTTTGGTAACACGTTGGCACAAATCAGCAGGGATGATTTTTTTTTTTTTTCCTTTCTTTACTCAGCAGAGAAAATTGTCGAGGGGTGATGCCAAGTGCAGCACAAGTGAGTTTTAAAATAAGAGGAGCCCATAGTAATGACAGCACTGAAATGGCACTCAGAGCTGTGTGAAAGCTGTGCTCTGTTAACCCCTTCATGCCCAAGGAAGAAATGTGCTGGGTTTGCCTCCACTCCATTCCCAGCTGCCCAATCAGCCACACAGAGGGATCAAACAGAAGAAATAAAGGAAACTTTACAAACTGTGGCAGTGATCTTTATCAAATCTCAGCTACAACACTTGTGGCTTTGATGCTGACAAGAACACAGCTCTCACTTCAAAGCAGCTGTAGTGGGGAGCGCTGCAGTTTGATGGATGAGGAGCATTAAACCTTTGGAATGCTGGATTTTTTTCTCCTCAGAAAAGAAAAGAGAGTGTGTGTAGAGGCACTGCACCTCTAGCACAAGGGGTTTCCTAATCTAAGAATATCTTTCATTACTAATTTCTTTGGTTCTGCTGCAGGCAATTAGCCGTGGTTTGTCAGGAATTCCCGTGCTGGGCTGGGGAGGGAGGCAGCTCACACAGGTCACTGGGGCTCACAGAGCTCTCAGCTCCCCTGGTTACCTTTCTTCTCCTTTTTCTGCAGCTGAAATGAGCTTTTATTTTAGAATACAGGCTCTTTGAAGCATAATCTTTGCTTTTCTTTCTCTTTGTATGGTATCCACTACAAAAACAACCAGTAATTAATAACCTGATTGCCAGTTTAGGGAAACAAATCTGATGTGAACAGGATCTTCCAAACAAATAACGGGGAATGGCAAGGGGATGAATATTGTAGTCATTCATCTCTGTTGAATTGTGTACTAATTATCTTCTTGGCTAAACTGAATGAGTAAATGACTTCATAATGTTTTTCCCCAAACACCTTTTCTTAGTGGAATGGCTCCTTCATGCTGCTCTCACTGCAGGCAGAGCAGGCTCTGGGTTATTTTTACAGTGGAGGCAGAGACACTCCAATGTGCTCTGCAATTTTGTGCTTTGTGCTGGGCACTTGTGCTGTGACTGGACTGGGGCACTGAGAGTCCTTCCAAGAGCAGATGGTTGTTCACATTAAATTCTCTGCTTTAAAAAAATGTATTAAAAAACCTGCAATTGGAATTCTGGAAAAATCTCCTTTTTGTGTTTGTGGAGTTGGAGGTGAGTGAATCACTGGAAGTAGCCCATTGTGCTAATCTTGGAACTCAGTTGTACCTCTTGAAAATTCATATTGCTTTAAAATCAGAATTTTAAAAAGCTCCTGTGTAATGTCACTTCTTGAAACTAATGGCTCTTTAATCCTATTTCTAGCTCAAGGCAACTCTGAGGGCTGAAGAGTCTTTTGGAAGTACATGATTGGCACAAGTTAGGCTTGACTCTAATCTCCCATGCTCAATCCCCAGGGATTTGATCCAAGAGTAACCTGGGATCTTCTGCCCATCCTGGAAAACAGATGGAGAGTTTGCAATCCCAGCCTCAGTTTCTCTGGGAGGAAATTTTCCATCCTGCTCTTGCATTGTTTGTTTGGTGCTGTGGATAAGAGGAGTTTGTGTGTGTGAGAAGGGATTGTCTGCAGTGAAATGGGCCTGGGCTCTGTGGTGCTGCCCAGGCCCCTTCTGAGCAGCTCTGCTCTGATTTTCTCTCTGTGCTGCTTCCCCAGGGCTTGCCCTGAGCAGCTCTGGGAGGCACAGCTCTGGGTCTGGGGTGTTTTGGTCCTGCTGTCACCTATTTACTCCTAATTACTTTTGGAGTTGATACTCCCTAACCTCTGTGTTTATCTCTCGCTCTGGGTGTATTCCAATAAAAATGTCATTATTTGAAGCCATTGACAGTTAAAGACACTGAATTCCTCACCCTGTGGCCTGATGCACTGAGATAAAGCTCAGGCACTGATCGAGGTTCTTTGCCAGGAGCTCTCTGCTCCCCGAGCGAGCTCAGATCTTATCTGCAGTGTTTGCATTCCTGGAAGGAGCCACAGGAGAGGAGAGGAGACCAGAGATTCTGCTGTCCTAACCAGGATCTGGAGAAGGGAAATGGGAGATTTCCAGCCCAGCCAGTGTGGGCAGACTCAGGTTTGATGAGGAGAAAGGGAGTTGATTTCAGTGTTTTAACAAATTGTTGGGAAAAAGGATGAAGGGAGGTTAATTGTGGAGGAGGATGAAGGTGAGGAGCAGAGTGAAAATGCTACCAACAAAGGAACAATCAGTTCTTATTGAAACACCTTTTTCTTTTCTCCTACAGGAAAAACAACTTAAAACCAGTGTTGGACAGCAGGGTTTGAACCCTGATCCCTGTGGGTCCCCTCCAGCTCGGGATATTCTGGGAGATTCCAGCACAGAAATCCCCACTTGTACCCTGAGCTCTGAGATGTTGTTTCATGTTTTACCTTGCAAGAAAATGAGGCCTCAGGAGCAGGATCTGAACTTTGCAGGGAGGGACCACCCTGTGCTAGTGCTGGTTTTTACTGGTCCTGCTGGGTGATAAATATTGCTGCTGGAGCAGGGGCTTCTCTCTGGGGCCTTGCTGCTGTCCTGGGGTGAGGGTGCAGAGGGGCAGGGTTCTGGTTCTGCCTTTATGGGCACCCTTTGCCTTGCAGAGACTGAAATAACAGCTTTTCATCCTTCCTGAGAGCAGGCTGGCATTTGAATCTCCAAGGGTCACTGTTCCTGGCACAATTAAATCTGCTTTGAAGACAGATAACTCACCCCAGTGTGACACATTGGCCTGGGCATTTGAAATGTGCTGTTTGTGTTCCTTATTCCATAATTATGGTGTGTTAAACTGTGTGGGGCCTGCCTGGGCAGACCTTGTGCAGACACTGTGAAATTGAGTTTCTTACCTTCTGAAGTGACATTTCCAGAGCCTGGTGGTTGAAGCTCCGTGCCCATGGAGCCCAGGCTGCAGAGAGGGTGTGGGTTTGTGAACTAATCACTGCTAATTGCTCTGTGTTGGTGCAAGGTGTAAATGAGCTGTGGAACAGGTGTAGCTGTCAGAGATCTGGGAGGACAGCTGGAGTGGGAGCAGGAAGCTTTGGGGGATGTTGGATGGAGGGACAGGATGGTCTGGTCCTCTGCCAAAGGCAGGGATGGCTTCAGGTGAGGAGGATTCCTCTGAAACCAGGAGCAAACAAACAGCTGGGAGAGGCCTTGGCTGGGATGCAGGTTTAGTTTTTTGGCCACTGGCAGCCAAAGCTGAGCTGGGTCCTTTTGAGCCACACCTGGGGCTGGCAGGGCCCTGGCAGCAGCAGCTCTGCAGGGTGCCCAGGTGAATTCCCTGTCCCACCCATCCTTGGTGCACCCCAGGGTGGCCTGGGTGCTCCTCTTCACTGACACACTTGTTTAATTCTTAATTCACAAGACATTTGCTTATTTATTCTCATTGTTCCTGATAATAATTCTAAGCCATTAGAGGGGAAAATTGTATTCAGAAATGCTGTTTCACACTTTATTTGTTTGATGATTTAGAGCGATAGAAAATAGCACATTTGCTGGCTTTTATAGTCTGATAATTATCCACATCCATCAAGCCCCATTCCAGGGGAATAAACAAAACACCAAGAAAATGACTCTATTAATGATATCCTATGATGGCAAATAGGACAGACCTCTCTTTTGTTAGGGATGGAGAGGGGACTGTCCAGTTCAGCTGGTATTGGGCAGGAATTCTTGGCTGGGTGTGAGGCCCTGGCACAGCTGGGGCTGCCCCTGGATCCCCCCAGGCCAGGCTGGACACTGGGCTGGGGCAGTGGGACAGTGGGGAGGGGTCCCTGCCATGGCAGGGGTGGAAAATCCCTTCCAACCCCAGCCATTCTGGGATTCCATGATTCCATCCTAACACAAGCGAGCCACCACTGCAGGAAGATAATTTCCTGACACATTTATGGCTTCGGGGCAAAACCTTCTGGACCTGTGAGCCTGACCCAAGAACTCAGAAAATGACATGGAAGTAGAGATCAGAAATGCTGGAATTAGGTTTCATGAAATTGGTTTGGAAGCTGAGAGTGTTTCCCACAGAACAGCAAGTTCTAGATGTGTACAAGTGGTACTTGATCCACTTCAGGGATTTTCTGTTGTTCTGGTGGAAAGTAGAAAAAGGTAATTTAAAGGCTCAGTATATTACTTTCAGGTTGTTGACTTGGGGGTAAGATGACATTTGAGTCACAGAACTATAACTTCTTTTCTCTTGAGCTGGTTTTTCTTTCTCCTCTGTGTAAATCTCGTGCTCCCTGGCAGAGCAGCGGCACATTTTTATTTTTCTGCTGTGATCCCCAAAGTGCTGAGTGCAGGATTTGGGTGAGGCCTGGTCCCCTGTGCAGGGCTCTGCAGGCCCAGTCCTTGGAGGTTTGGTTTATCCTC
>VRYO01001414.1:972114-994500 GCA_009812075.1 Sialia sialis
GGCCATGAGTGTCCCTTGTCCTGGGGCCCAGGTTGTGAGGGGGCAGATCCAGGGCAGTTCCCAGCACTGGGGGCTGTTGAAGCCATGCCTGGAGAAAAGGGAATTACTGTTAAATTATCGGATGTTGTTTTCCCCTGCCCAGACCTGTGGGTTCCTGTGGAATTGGGGTTTTGCAGCTGAGGGGTGGGGACACCAGGGCTATGTCCCCAGGGCTGGGGACAGGGAGCAGTGGCCACAGAGCCAGCCCTGCTCAGGGGCTGCAGCAATTTTTAATCTTTCCATTGTTGTTCTGCCTTGCACTCAATCATTTTGTGTTCTGGAGCTCAGCCTGTGCTACACGTGCACGAGCCTTCTGTTTGTTTCTCCTCCTGGTTTAAACAGCAGCCCAAATTCTGCCTTCATTGCCTATCTTTATGTAAATCACTCAGATTTGTGAGCATAACTTAAAGCAGAATTTGACCTACTTTTAATTATCTTCTGCAGTTAATATTTTGAATTCCCAAGAATAAATGCAGAGGGATGTGTAGGCTCTGCTTCCTAAAGACTGGCCCAAAGAAAAAAGTTAATTTCTAAAATGGGAGTCAGCTATTACCATTCAGTGCTGGGGTATTTTGATTTGTGTATAATTACATATAGTTCTTTTTTATAGCTGGAAATTCCTCCTCTCTGCCTGGTTTCTATCCAAGCAAGTCTTTTTTCTTTGTCTCTCCATGGGCTGCTCTCTGAAGCCTCGGTTGGCTTTTTGCAGGCTGCAGTTTCAGATAACACAATAACCATGTTCCAATGTATTAAACTTTTAACATCCTCAAGATTCAATTAATCTTATCTTTACAACTCCCAATTACAGGCACTAATTAAGTGAAGGTTGCATTGTAGACTGGGGATATTACATTAATCATCAGCAGCCTTGTAGCCATAAATTAGTTCTTTCCCAATCCTTCAGCATTTTTCCCAGAAGGAATGGAATGTCTCATTTCCCTGTTTTAAGGGACATTAATCCCACAAAGGAGCTTTGGATCGGGATTAGTTTTATCACATTTATGTAAGTGATGAATGGTCTTTGTAAAATAAAAGCCACTAGCTTTGTCCCAGACAAATGAAATTGAATTGTTTGATAATTATGCAATTTAAGGCACTGTCAAACTTTGGTCAGGGGATGTTGGGAGTCCATTGCTGCATTTATTATTTTACAAGATTAGGTGCTACACAGTGTTTTGCCTTAAATTTTTTTTAAGCCATCAGTTTAAATCAGCTTAGTGCCTAAAGCCTGAAGCCCCCTGTGTGATTTGTGTGGTTTTGATTCTGCAGGTGGGTTTGATTCTCCAGCTGGGGCTCCCAGGAAATGCAGAATTTGGCTGAAATCCCCCAGACTGGGGCAATCTGAGCCCCCAGCTCCAGAGGGGCAGCGCTGGGCACCTGTGGAGTCCCCTCCTGCAGCATCTCTGAGAGGGATGGGTTTGACATCTTTATTGGAAATAGCAAAAATAATGCATTTTTTATTATTCACTTTGAGGAGAAGTTATAGCTGGCAATAAATGCCATTCCCACAAATGTAAATTCTCGGAATTCTCTGTCACAAAAAGCAGGGAGAGCCATATTTAATTTGCTGCAGAGTGTAACCAGTGATTTACAAATTTCCACTGGCAATATTATTGTGTGTCATCATGTTAAACACATTTAAATGTGTCGTGGTATTCAGTTCCCTTCTTGTAAACTGAGCACATAAATCTTTGTCACCTGGGCTTTGCTCCTGAGAAAATTGTGAACCTCAAAGCGCTGAAAGAACTCCCAGCTCCTGAGAAGAAAAAGCATTTGGAATTTCCCTGCTGTTTGTACACCCAGATTGTTTTTCCAGAAATGGCTTCAATAATAAAAAAAGAATTTGCCAAAAAAAAATCCAGTCAAATTCTTTTGCACTTTATTGACCCCTAATTAAGAAAACTGTTTTTAGGAAGTGCAGAAGTTGTTCCCAAAGCCTTTAATGGTGTTTTCATCATCACACCCTTCATTTTCAGGGTCACTTCATCAAGAACATTACTGAATACTTTAATTCTGCTATTTCACATGAGACAGTGAAATCCAGCATGGACATCAGGATTGAGCCATGACTGCATGAAGGATATTTCCTTTTTTGAATGAAGTGCACAGAAGTTTTATTTTCCAAATAAACCTCCCTCTCCCCTTCTCAGCCCATCCATTTCCATTTCTTCTATTCTTTATTAATATCCAGCACAGTTTTATTTTGCAGGTATCCCCCCATGGAGAGCACACCTGCTGTTCCCTGCACTCAGTTATTTTGGGGTTCCCAGTGCTGTGTCATCACTTTGAATCCTCAGTTTTCCTGAACCTTGTGCAATCTCTGAGAAAACCTCAGGGAAATAGCACACCTCGTGTAACTTGTGTGAAAAGCAGGATATTTCCATGGCCTGTGTGTTCTGGTGCCTTTCAGGCACCCAGAGCTGGGTTTTATTGCCACCCACTGACTGCTGGGTTATTCCCCACTTGTTGCTCCTTTTCCTTTCCCTGTTTTTACATTAAATCTGATCTTTTGGTTCTGTCTGTCCCCCAGGTATGCCATCCCCCCAGAGCACGGCAAGAGGCTGGAACGGCTGGCCAAAGGTGAGCTGAGCCTGGCTGGGCTGGGACTAACCCTGGGCTGAGCCTGGCTGGGCTGGGACTAACCCTGGGTTGGGATTGACCCTAGGCTGAGACTAACCCTGGGCTGAGCCTGGCTGGGCTGGGACTAACCCTGGGCTGAGCCTGGCTGGGCTGGGACTAACCCTGGGCTGAGCCTGGTGCTGGGCTGGGATTGACCCTGAGCTGAGCCTGACCCTGGCTGGGCTGGGATTAACCCTGAGCTGGGACTAACCATGGGCTGGGATTGACCTTGAGCTGAGCCTGGCTGGGCTGGGACTGACCCTGGGCTGAGCCTGGGACTGGGACTGACTCTGGGCTGGGACTGACCCTGAGCTGAGTCTGGGGCTGGGCTGAGCCTGAGCCTGGCTGGGCTGGGACTAACCCTGGGCTGGATTGACCCTGGGCTGGGACTGAGCCTGAGCCTGGGCCTGCCCTGCTGCTCCTGCTGCCTTCTGCAGGGGCTGCTGTGCTGGGGGAGAACTTGTCCGGGAATTTTCCTTCCTCCCTCCAGGCCTGAGCTGAACTAAAATCCCTTGAATTTGGAGGCACTGAGGCCGGACTCTCCCAGGTCTGGCTCTGGGTTTAACCACAGTGGTTTGGGTTGGGAAGGACCCTGAAAATCCTCACTGGAGCAGCAATGTTCCCAGCATGGGGCAGCCACAACCTGTTCCAGGGTCTCAGCATCCCCAGACATTTTCTGGCTGATATTGAACCCAAATTTGCCTTTTTCCACTTTGTACCCTTGCTTTTTCACCCTATGAATACATTCTGTGTTTGGTGGTTTCCCTTTTATTTTATCCCCATCCTCCTTTATTTTCTAGTACCATAAAGTTCATATTAAAAAGAAAAAAAAAACCCAAACCAATGTAAGGGAGGGAAAAGAAAAGGGGAATGGAGGTGGGGGAGGCAGAGTTGCTTTGAGCTGTGACAAACTCCCCCCTCTCCAGCTTCAGGGAACAGGTCTGGCTGCAGCAGTGGGGAAGTTTGAATTTGTTGGTGTTGTTTCTATTTCTGTTCACTTGCAAGTGTTCAAGGAGCTGCCCAGCTAAAAAAAGCTGCTGGCCCAGAATAATTAACTCCAAATCTCCTGTGGCTCATCTCCAGAGAGGGAGCTGGGGTGGTTTAAATCTGGTGGGGAGGGTGGGAGCAGGCAGGGAGATCTGGAAGATTCTAACACCAAAGAAAAGAAGTTGTAATGCTGTTTTCCCCCAAACCAGGGCAGTTCCTGCTGAGGCTGCTGCAGGGTGTCAGGGCAGCAGCTGGGGTGGGGTGGATGCAGAAGAGCTGGGGATGGGTGTCCTGGGGCTTGGTGCTCTTGTTTGAGCTGAGCTCTGTGATCCTGAAACACAAACAACGCTGGGAAGGGATGCTCAGAAATGCTGCATTTCAAAGCTGCAGCTCAGCCATTTGCCAGGTTTTAATAGATGAAAAAAGTAATTTTTATAAGAAGTCAATCAATCAGATGACTTGTGTTCTGCAGACTCTGAAATAGCACTCCAAGTCTGACAGGAGCAATAATAAGTTTCTTGCTGTTTGTAACTAATTTTTCCGGGTGATCAATTTTGAGGCACGGAGACGGCTCGTGCTGTAAAACCAGGAGCAAATTATCAATGATCTGCTCTTTATTTTAGTTTCCTCTGATGATTTAACTCTGCAAAGAGCCACAATTGCTGCCTGGCCATTCCCCTGTCCTGTGCATCAGTGGGGAGAAGTTTACTGTGGAGAAATGAGTGTGCAATTAATATGGAAAATGAATAGCTGAGCTGTAAATGGGCTCACTGGGAGAGCCATGGAGTCCATGGAGAGAATGTTAATGTGTTGCCATGTTATTGGTGCTAATCACTTAAAATGTGCTTCTTTATTAGTGGCTTTAATGAGAGCCACTTAAACTGTGCATTAAAAAGAGGAACTGCAGAGAGGGACGACAGACTGGGTAGCAGACAGTCATAATTTTAATGGAAATGCTTTTAGTACAAAAATATAAGAAAACCTGGAATCCAGTAATCCTTCTGACTTTCTGAAACCCCTTCCATCATGTCTCATCAATTAGTTTTGGTTCCAGAGCTTGGGTTATTTGTTTTCCTAAACTGTGATGGGTTTGAGTCCCTGCAAACACAATTTGTTAAGGAAGCAGCCACTTGGAGGGAAGGACTGAGTCTTGAGAAAAATCAGGTTCCATTGGCTGAGCTGCCATGGAGGGGTTTGGGCAGTGTTTACCAGTGTTTTCTTAATTATTTGTGATTTGTTTTAATACCTCAGCATGGACCTTGGGTAGAATTTAACACATTAATGGTGCTGAGGTGGTGACTGGGTCAGGTGCTGCCTCTGCCACTTGGTGACCACTGGGAGCGTGTCCCTTGTGCCACTGCCTGATGGAGATGGAAGCCTTTTCCCTTTTTACCTTTTTTGCTTTTTTTCCCCCCTTTTTCCCTTTTCTTCCCCTTTTCCCCTTTTTCCCTTTTTCCCTTTTTCCCTTTTCCCCTTTTTCCCTTTTTCCCCTTTTCCCCCTTTTCCCCTTTCCCTTCCCTGAATATTGACATTTTTTCCCTTCAGGGCTGTGTAGCTCAGCTTGACTGGTCTCTAACAGGCTGTGTTCTTTCCCTGGAGCAGCCCAGCACTGATGCTCCTCCTCTGGTGTCTCCACAGGGTTTTTCCCAGGAAGCTCTCAGGGCTGTGACGCTTTCCTCCGGCACAAGATGACTCTCATTTCTCCCTCCATCCTGAAGAAATACGGGATCCCCTTTGACAGGGTAGGTGAGGGTGAGCAGAGCAGCTCTGCCTGAGCAGCCAGCTCAGCACCTCTGGGGGAATGGGCTTCATTTCCATGGCTCTGCTGCACAAAGGAGGCTTTGGGTTTGCCTGGGACACTGAAGGGGAGAAGCTCTGGCCATGGGGGGTGAGCTGGGATGTCCTGGCTCACCAAGGGCAGCAGAGCCCACTGGTGATTGACAAACACTTTTCATTTTCCTGTGGGTGCAGCTGGCTGTGCTGTGTCAGGGCTGCTCTGAGCCTGGAGGATCCCTGCAGCTCTTAAGCCCTGGTTTGAAGAGAGGGGTCATGTTTGTTTGCTGGGATCGTTTTAATGTGCTTATTCTCAAAGTCTTGTGGCAAGAAGAAAATCTGCTCAGCCAAGGGTGGTTACAGGGATTTGTATCTGTGCACAATCACTCAAACTGCTGCTGCTGCTGCTCCAGCACACGGAGCCAGGGCTGCCTGGGGCTGTGGAAGTGTCAGAGCCCTGCTCCAAACTCTTCCATGGAATCAGGGAGTGGGCAGGGACCCCAAATCCTACCCAGTGCCACGGGCAGGGACACCTCCCCCTGTGCCAGGGTCCTGGAACAGTCACTGGTGTCACAAACTGGGAACAAGTGCCACTTTTCCTGAGGAATAGAGATAGGATCCCTTCATCCCAATTCTTGGCAGATTTCAATGAAGTTGAAATAGGCAGCATTTATAAATCTCTATAATGCTGTTCTGGAAAAAAAAGAAACAGATCAATACTGGGGCTTTTTAATAATTAAAAATGTGTATTTCTGTAATCTCCTATTGATTTCTCCATTTATTCCTCAAGAGCTTGCAGAAGTCAGTAAATTTGGGGCTTTCTTCATGAGTGGCAGTTTGTGCTGGCTTTCCTTCAATAGTTATTACTTTTCTGCATGGCCTATCCATCATCTGGAGTGTTTTCTAATTTATTGTGGGATAATGTTGACAGCAGTGCCATGGATGATGTGGGCTTGAAATGGAGACACCAGGATGTGCTTTCAGTGACAGGAACATAATCTGTTGTCCTGTGGAGCAGCAGAGTGGCACTGCTGGGTTTGTGGAGGGTGGACTTGAGCCTGAAATCCTCCTGAAATCCTGCAGGAACAGCAGCCTGTATTCCCTCCTTTTAAAGTTGTCCCTCTGATATGAATGCCATCAGCAGGTTGAGCTGCTGGCCCAGCTAAGGGAGTGTTTGAACTTTGTTCTGTTTGCATTTTGCATTTCCCCATGGCTGGAGGTGCAGCCCCCTCTGTGGGCTCAGAGCTGGGCTGGGAGCTGTGACTGTGGGAAGGAATCCAGCTGGAATTCCTGGCCCTGGCAGCTGTTGCAAGGACAGGGAAGGTCGAGCTCTGCCTCCTCCACACCCTGGAGGGGCAGCTGGGCTGGGATTGCTCCTGTGGCTCAGGCCATGCTCTTAACAATTAAACTTCTTTTTTCCCAACGGTTTTTCTGCACAAGAGATAAAAAGAGGGGTTTTTTAGAAGCATCAAGATTGATTTGCCTCTGGTTGCAGCTGTGATCTGTGGAGTTCAACCCTTATTAATAATGTCTGTAACGCTTATTGTTGTTTTAATTGTATTGAAGTCGAGTCACAGGATGGTTTGTGCTGAAAGGGACATTAAAGCCCATCCAGTGCCACCCTACACCTGCCACTGTCCCAGGTGGTCCCAGCCCAACCTGGCCCTGGACTCTCCCAGAGATGGGGCAGCCACAATTCCCAAGCAGACAAAAGCTGGGCTGGAATTTCTGGGTGTTTGAGTTTTGGGTGAACAGCTGTGAGTGAGGCTGATGAATGTGAGTGGGGAGATGAACCCAGGGAAGAGCAGGAGGTGCTTCAGAAGGAACCTGCCTTGCACAGGGGCTGGTAGGAGGGAAATGCAGGCATGGCTGGGAGTGGAGGTTTGGAACTGCCAGGAGCCAAAGTGGCCACATCAAAGATTTCTTCATCTCCTGGAATTTGTGCCTGGAGCCTGCAGGTGTGAACAGTTCAGGTCATGAGACCCCTTCCTTCCAGTGCTGTGAGTTTTGCCCTGGGTGCTCCTGCAGCTCAGCAGGGATGTTCCAGGCTCAGCCAGGAGCTGGCACTGCCTGCTCTGCCCACCCTGCGGGGAGAGATGTCACCAGTGGGGCTGGTGATGCGACTGTGATGGGAATTGCAGATGGGTGTCTGCATTCAGTGACCTGGGCATGTCTCCTGTCCTCCCTCGTGTTTCAGATCACCCAGGAAGCTGGGGAGTTCATGATCACATTTCCTTACGGTTACCACGCCGGCTTCAACCACGGCTTCAACTGCGCCGAGTCCACCAACTTCGCCACGCTGCGCTGGATCGACTACGGGAAAATGGCAACGCAGGTGAGCTGGGCTTGGCTGGGCTGGGCTTAGCTGGGCTGGGCTGGGCTGGGCTCAGCTGCGACAGAGCCTGGCATGGGGCTGGTGGCTGTCCTTGTTCCCAGGACACCCAGAGCTCTGCCCTGGGCTGTGCTCTCTGTGTCCCACACTGCTGGGTTTGTCTCAGTAATTTGTTTATTTGAGGGCTGTAGGAGTGTTACATTCACCTTGGACAGGCTGGTTTGGGCTTGGTAAATTGGAATTAGAGGCTGTTTTGGGCTTGGGAAGTTGGAATTAGAGGCTGTTTTGGGCTTGGGAAGTTGGAATTAGAGGTTGTTTTGGGGTTGGTAAATTGGAATTACAGGCTGGTTTTGGGCTTGGGAAGTTGGAGTTAGAGGCTGTTTTGGGCTTGGGAAGTTGGAATTGGTTTTCTGGTGCATCCAGAGTGCATTTCACAATGAATGAGGTGACTGATGTCACTGAACACAACTCATTAGGTGCACACTGGAGGGGAAGGAATAAGCTGGAAATACGTTTAAGCTTTAATAACACTATGGTAATAACACTGAAAACACCTGAATTCCTCTAATCTGTGCACTCAGTTAAGTTTGGAAGTTGTGTTATTTCTCATTAGGGCAGGTTCCTGGTGTGCTTTGGTTTGTGCTCCCCTGCTCTGAAATCTGCAGAAAAGCCAGCAAAGTTCCTTCAGGAGAACCTGGGAAGTTCTACCCTGGGCAGGGACATCTCCCACTGTCCCAGGCTGCTCCAAGCCTGCCCAGCCTGGCCTTGGCCCCTTCAGGGATGGGGCAGACCTTTGGATTTGTTCTGGAGTCAAAGGGATGGTGAGAAAAACCTTAAACTGCAAGAAGCCTCAAATCAGTGTCAAGTGTCTGAATCTCAAAGATAGCCACGCAGCCTTGGTTCAGAAATGTAAAAAATGGTGTTTGCCTGCTGTGACCTTGTACAGCAGTTCCTGTGTAGTGAGTGGTCATGGTATTACAGCCCAGAAAATGGGGTTTATCGTGGAAATTCAGACAGACCCTTAACTACAACAGAGCCAGCAGGCACCACTCGAATATTAAAAGCAATTTTGGGTTCAGCCATGTGTTCACAAACAAGTGACATTTGGGAAGTGCAGTTTAGATGGAGGCTCCATGCTCACATTGTCAGGCATTGTTGCGTGAAATTGCTGAGCAGCAGCATGGGCTGGGACAGGCTGGGGACACCAGGGCATGTGGCAGGAGATGCCCAGTTTGTCCCCACTGCCCTGCTGGCACCTGGCTCACAAAGCAGTGTGCATTAATTAACCCTGGCTCTAATTAACCCTCTGCCTGCCTGGGGGTCCCAGCTCAGGGGGCAAAGCTTGGCTTAAATCCCACTGAGCTCAGCTCTGTGGGGAGGCTGGGACTGGGATTCCCAGGGAAGCTGTGGCTGCCCTGGATCCCTGGGAGTGTCCCAGGCTGTCCCCTGGGACAGTGGGGACACGTGGGAGGTGTCCCTGCCCAGGCAGGGCTGGCATGAGATGAGATTTGGGGTCCTTCCCAACCCACGCCACTCCCCACTTCCTGAGTGTGTGATTTTTAGTTAACTCCTATAGCTTTCCTGTGTTTCAAAAATGCCTTTATTGATTTATATGCTCCCAGGCACAATTGGATTATCCTTGCTCACATGCAGGCAGGTTTGGGTTGTATTTTTTTGCCATATACTCACTTAGAAAAGTTCTTGGGAAGTCTGAGCTGGGTGAATTCCCTCCTTTCCTCATCCTGCCAGCACTCAGGAGAACAGGACAAGGCTGTGATCAGTCTGTGGTGTTCTCCTGGCAGGGGATGAGAATCCTGCTCTGCTCAGAGCAGTGTTGGGAGGGAAGGGCCCAGCTGGGAGCAGGGCTGTGCTCACTGCCTGCCATGGGTGCAGTGTTCTGCATCCCACAGAGAACCTGGAAAAAACAGAATTACCAGCCTGGAGTGTAAGGAGCTGCTTCTGACACACTGGGCCTGCTCTAATTGTACAAGTGTCAGGATTATAAAAAAATAAAATAGCAATGGCTGCAGAGTGGCTCCTGGGGCTGCCAGGGACCCTCCTGTGCTGTCCCAGCTGTGCTGGGGATCCCCCCACATCCCAGCCCCTGTGCAGGGCAGGGGATGCTCTGGGGGCTGGCACAGGCTCAGTGCAGGGCACAGAGTTCCCAGGGGTTCACAGGAGTTCTCAGGTGATCTCAGGGTTCTCAGGTGATCTCAGGGCTCTCGCAGCTCTGCAGATCCTGGCTCAGTGTTTCAGAGTCAGCTGCAATCCAAATGTTTGCTTTGGACTGGAGCATTCCAGACCCAGTGCTGGAGCTGAGGAGAGCTGGTTTATTTGTATATTCTGCAGTGAATGTTTGCCTGCACAGGCAGAGCTTAGAAATTAGGGAGAAATATTTCCCTTTGTTCTCTGTACTTGCAGTTCCTCGTCATTTGTCTTCCATTTGTCAGATTTTTTTTCTGTTTGGTGGTTGAAAAAAACTGCTGAGTGAAAGACAGGAAATTATACTTCTCATTCCTTACCATCTTTTTTTTTTTTTTTAAATTTGTTTTTATTTTGCACCATGAGGCTGCAGCTCCTGCCTGCATCCCTGGTTTGTTTCTGAGAACTCTTGTGTGCTCTGGGCTCTGCACCCCTCACTCCCTGATCTCCTGATTGTCCCAGGAATTCCCTCACACCACCCAGGGCCAGGCTGCCCAAACTCTGCATTTTGAAAATGAGAACTCCTCCCTTTGGGTTCTCCTGCTCTTCAGATCCCAGCCATGGTTTGTTCCTTCCAAACCTTCTGCTCACTCTTTTTTTTTCTGTACCATATGGACAATATAAAATAATCTCAAATTTACACTTGGAATTTCTGTGATTTAATGTTGTCCAGCATAGAATTTTCCAGGTAAAATTGAAGCTTTCTTCAAAATTTACATTTTAGTAGATTTTCCCCTTTAGTGGATCTGCATTTCCCAAGAAAATAAAACTTGTGAGGTTTTTGGTGATACTGCAAAACTGGTCCCCAAAATAAGGCAAATCAGAATTGTATTTTTGCATTACTTTGTGTCTGTGCCTCAACTGACTCTAATTAGACCTTTTAAGCTCAGAACACATAAAAAAATCTATTATGAAATAGCATTTCCATAGTTTATTTTTGTCAGACATTCAAAATTGCTCTTTTACTCTAATTACACCTTTTAAGCATAGAATACATTAAAGAAATCTATTATGGAGCAACATTTCCATGGTTTATTTTCATCAGACAGATTCAGAGTTGCTCTTGTACAAATTCTTCCACCTTTCTTCATGTTTATTTTCTTGTATTATTTGTAAACACCACTAATGCCCTGCTCTTGGTTCTGTGCAAGAAAAAGCAACTTTTACAGCTTTTTTTTTTGTTTTTTTTTTGGGAACTATGTGGGAGCTTTGTTTTATCAGCTCTTTGCTGAGCTCCTCTGCTGGTTCTGGGCAGTTGTGTTGGTGAAGGAGGAGCAGGGTCAGTCCCTGCAGGGCTGGGATTTCCAGCACCCAGAGCTGGGCTGGGATTTCCAGCACCCAGAGCTGGGCTGGGGCTGGCTTGGTGGCCTGGGGTGGCCTGGGGCTCCAGGCCCTGCTGGGGGCTGGATTTTGTTTCCTTAGGCTGGGTTCTGTGTTCCTTAAGTTGGGTTTTGTGTTCCTTAGGCTGGGTTTTGTCTCCTCAGGCTGGGTTTTGTCTCCTCAGGCTGGGTTCTGTGTCTCCTCAGGCTGAGTTTTGTCTCTTTAGGCTGGGTTCTGTGTTTCCTTAGGCTGAGTTTTGTCTCCTCAGGCTGGGTTTTGTCTCCTCAGGCTGGGTTCTGTGTTCCTTAGGCTGGGTTTTGTGTTTCCTTAGGCTGGGTTTTGTCTCCTCAGGCCGGGACCAGTCCCAGAGCGTTTCTGTCACCCGGATTTGTGTGACAGATTTGTGAGGGGCTGGGGTGGCTCCTGCACCCCGGGAGTGCTCAGGAGATTTGGGGCAGGCAGGGGGGGATTGCCCTGCAGCCAGGCTGGTGGAAATGTCTGTTAATTGATTTGTTTGTGATTTCTAGAGGGTTCCAGGGGTTCCTGATGTTCTGGATGTCTCCTGCTGTGATTGCCCTGCAGCCAGGGGTCCATGGAAATGTGTGTTAATTGATTTGTTTGTGATTTCTAGAGGGTTCCAGGGGTTCCTGATGTTCTGGATGTCTCCTGCTGTGATTGCTCTGCACAGGGCTCAGGGCTCAGCTTCTCTCTACAAGCATTGAACACAAACTCTGCCCTGGGGCTGCTCCTGCTCCCCCACGTTTACCCCTCACTCTCTGGGACTGGGTGCAAGGAGAAGGAACCTGGAGCTGGATTTTCTGTGCTGCTGGATCCCAGAGGCACCTGGAACAGGAACAAACTGGGATTGCAGCACTGGTGACACTGGGATTTGCTGGGCTCTGGGCTGTGGGTCTGTGTGTCCCAGCTCCTCTCTGCCGCCAGGAGCTGCAGTTTGATTTTCCTGCTGGAAAAGCTTTCAGAGGCATTTGGGTCTGGCAGTGAAGAGCTTGAGTTTGGAGCTGGATAAATTCCCATTAAGGCCAAGTGGGAGGCTCAGCTCAGACTCCCAGCTGCTTTCATCTGAATGTGAAGGGATTTTTTTTCATTTGAATCATTTTTTCCATGAAAACCAGAGGTGCCACGTTAAATATGTAATTTTGGTGACTATTCCTGCATAAGGACAAGGCTGATTTTCCATTAACCTTTCCTGTGTGCTGGAGCTGCTGAGGCTCAGTTCAGTGTTAATAGCTGGGAATTGAGGGAAATATCCTCACAGAACTTGCTGAAGGTTGAAGTTGAATGAGTCTGCACTTTTCCATAAATCTTTTGATTTTATGACTTTGAGGAGACAGTCATTTTATTCGACTGTTATTTTATATGGACTTATTTGTGCTTTTATGTTAAAAAATATTGCAAAGAAGATAATGGTTGTACATTCAACAGCACAAATTCCCCCTCAGTCCTGCAGTTCAGTTGCTGGGACAGGGCTCCTGCTGTGGGCACATATTTTACCACAGGCTCCAAATTAGGATTGCAGATAATAAAATAATGAGGAGAGGAAGAATGTTGGGGTTTCAGGCTGGAAAAAGCTTTAATTGTGCATTCCTTACAGTGTTTTTCCATGTGCTTATAGTTCATAAAACCATGAACTTAAGGCAGAGAGGAGAGTGGGGCTGGGAAAAGCCTTCAGAGGTGGAGTGAGGGAAGTTCCTGCAGGTTTGGTGAATGTGGAATCTCCTCTCCTGCTCCCCTGGAACCAGAGGCAGAGCACTGACCCTGAAGCTGCTGAGTTCTGCTTTGGTTTTGTTCCCCTCCCCTTTTCAGGACTCACAGTGGGTCCCTGGGGATCCCAGATGTGAATATTCTGTTGTTGATATTCTATTCTATATTCTGTTTTTGATATTCTATTCTATATTCTATATTATATATTCTATATTCTGTTGTTGATAATGTATTCTATATTCTGTTGTTGATATTCTATTCTATATTCTGTATTTGGTTCTGCTGTTTGGTCTGGAGTCTGGCACAGCCTGGGGGATGGAGGAGAGGGGAAGGAGCTGGGTGAGACCTCAGAGCTCCTGGAGTTTTGTCTCAGTTCGGTGCTGTGGGGTCTTGTCACCCTGGAATCCTTCTCAGGGCTGCTGGTCCAGAGGAATTCTGTGAATTCCCAGACTGGAGCTTTCGGTTCAGTTTGGTCTCACTTAGAGGAAATGAGGTTTCGTGGTGCTGTTCTAGTGTTGACATGTTAAATTGTTATTTTCTATAAGGTTTAATAATAATGGAATGTAGAAGTGTCAGAGTTTGAGGCAGTTTGGGGGGATAGATTTGCAGAAGCTGGGGCAGGGATGGGCAGAGATGGGGTGTAGATATGATGTCTTTTAGGAAATACTTGTGCTGTGTTTATGGGCACAACAAAATGCTTTGCAGTGATGGCAGGGGAGGGGCAGGCAGGGGCTGGGACTGGAGCAGGGCAGGGAATTCATTGCAAGGCAATTTGTGACCCTTCTGTGCCCTCCCTGTGCCCTGGTGCTCCCCACTGTCCCCTGCAGCCCTCTCCAAACAGGAACCTCGCTGCTGCTGGGGAGGGGATGGACAGTCCTGGCCCTGCTGGGACAAGTGCAGCAGCTGAGGAAATATCACTGCAAGGCTGGAAGGAGCCCCAGAGGAAAGAGGCTTTGTCAATTATTCATGCTGGCTGGTGTGAAAGCAATAGAATTAAATTAAAATTGAAATATAAACATGCATCATGGTAGATTTGTGGGCAGAAAGGAGCTTGGCTGCTGTGGGATGTGGAGGCCACGGTGCCAGTGCTGAGTCCAGTCCAGCCCAGCAGCATCCCCAGAGCTCAGCGTGGGCTCCTGCAGCTCTGCCGGGGAGATTGGGGGGCTGGGGGGGATTGTGCAGCTGGGGGGGATTGTGCAGCTGGGGGGGATTCTGGAGCTGCTGCTTGGAAACTGCTCTGGAGACCTCTGGCCCTGAGAGCCTCGATCTTGGCTGGCAGATTTGGAGATGTGTGGGGTCTCTGGCAGTGGTGTGATGTGTTTGGGGTCTCTCACAGTGATGTTTGGGGTCTCTCACAGTGATGTTTGGGGTCCCTAGCAGTGATGTGTGGGTCTCTGGCAGTGCTGTGACCTGTTTGGGTCCCTAACAGTGATGTGACATTCAGCTCTCTGGCAGTGCACCTGCCGCAAGGACATGGTGAAGATCTCCATGGATGTGTTTGGGGTCTCTGGCAGTGATGTTTGGGGTTACTGGCAGTGATGTTTGATCTCTCCGTGATGTTTGCTCTCTCACAGTGATGTGTTTGCTCTCTCTCAGTGCACCTGCCGCAAGGACATGGTGAAGATCTCCATGGATGTGTTTGTCAGGGTGCTGCAGCCCGAGCGCTACGAGCTCTGGAAGCAGGGCAAGGACATCGCTGTCCTGGACCACATGAAGCCCACAGCTCTGAGCAGCCCCGAGCTGGATGCCTGGAACGAGACCAAGGCAGAGCTGAAGGCAAAGCTGCTCCGCAGGTACCGGGAGCAGGGCCTCTCTGCGCCCTGCCTGGCCTTGGAAATACAAACACAAACTCTGCTTTTCTTCCTTTCTTCCTCTCCTGCATTCCTCTGCCATCTCTTTGGGGTGGTGTGTCCCTCATGCTCCTGTTTCCTTCCCATGTTATGAAATCACATGTTTTTTCCAAGTGGGACAATTTGTGCCCCCTCATCTCATCTCATCTCATCTCATCTCTTATCCTGGAAGACCAAGAGATCTGTAGTGAACATTTAGAGCTTCAGAAAGCAGGAGTTAAAAAAAGCCCTGGCTTGCAAAGGGGATTTAATGCATGCCTTTCTGTGCTTCCTTTGATCTCTGTATTAATTTCCTACAAATCTGTGATTTTTGTGTGTTGCAGCATGCTTGAATTGAGAATTTGGCATGCTAACCTTTTCCTGTTGGAATCTTGCTTTATAGGATAGGAGATGAGGAAGAGGACAACAAACACCGGTATGTGACTTCCCCACAACTCCAATCTTTCATTCTTTCTCCTGGCAAGTCTCTTAAAATAGCAGCCCTGGGACTCTTCTCTGCCACTGAGCTTTTTGTGAAAGCCCCCAGGAAATCTTCAGGCCTCAGGGTTCCTCAGGTTTCACCTTGGTTTGGGTTTCTGAGCTCTCTTCCATCACTGAGCCCCTCAGCTGTCTCCTGGCTCTTTGTTTTTTTTGGGAAAGGGCACTGGGCACTGAGGAGGTGCTGCTGCGTTTTTGTGCCAGCTCAGGGTCCTGATGCAGCTGCTGTTTGCACAGTGGAAGGCACTGTATGAACACCAAGGATTATTTTCCCTCCCTGAGCCTGTTACCAAGCCTCTCTCTCAGCCTGAGCCTATTGCAAACCATCCAGGTACTTTTTTTGCTTATCTGTTCAGTGTTCCCTGGATTATTCCAGCATTATCCTGGAGCAGTTTGAAGCTGTTCAGTGCTCCTTAGCAGTGCTTGTGTCTTTCCAAGACATGGTTTTACTTGAAGCCTGACTTCTCTCAGCAGGATGGAGGGTTGGGATTCACCTCTGCCCAAACCTCACAGCTGTAGCTGCTTAATTTAAGTCACTTTGTGGTGTGTTCTTCAAAGAGTACAAACGCTGCTTTTTTGTCAGCTCTCCTGGAAAAAGGAAGCTTTTAAACTCTGCAGAGAGGTGTTATTTCTTCTCTCAGGTCAGCCAGACTTGGTTACCTTAAAAAACCCAACTTTGTTTACTTTTTGGCTTCAGCAAGAGCTGTTTTAGTCCAGCTCTCACCAGCCCATTTCTGATGTGTGAATTCTGTCAGACACAGAACAGCTTCTCTTCTGGAAGTGCTCAGCCTTCAGCCTGCAGTTCTGGAAGCACTTCCTTTAAATGCTGAGCATTCTGTCTCTCTCCCCCACACCCTGAGAGAGCACTGCAAAACAAATCTTTTTTCTCTCCTGCGAGTACAAAGCTCTGCGCTGTAATTTTTGCCTGGCATTTCCACACCACAGGAATAAAACACACTTTGCTAAAACCAGCTTGTAACCCTTGACTCTTCTCCTCCTTCAGCTCTGGAATGTTCCAGCTGCAGTGGCAGTCTCAGCTCTGTGCTCACCTGCCAGGGAAGGTGCTGCGTGCTTGGAGCTCGGGTGAGGAGCAGAGCTGCTGCTCTGCTGATGTCCTGCAGCTCTGGAGGCTCCAGCTCTTCTTGCAGGGCCACCATCTGCTCAGGGACTGGCAATTACAGCTCCCTGGGCATATGGATCATCTTGCTTTCCTATTCATCATCCATCTCTGGGTGAATTTTTTCCCCCCCTCCTCTGTCAGTTTAAAGGCTGATTAAGGGCTCTCAACTGTGTTGTGCTCCAAATCTAATTAGCAGCTGAGTTTTCTGGGTTCTGAGGATGGGGAGCTGCTTTTTGGCTTTTCTAGATTTGGGACTGATGAGTGAAGTGTGTTTCAGTCTTTGCACACGGTGGTGCCTGTGAGGCCATGAGGAAAATGCTGCTTTCAACCAAACAAGTGTCTGCATGCTAAAATGGGGCAAAAATCACAAGTTTCTGAATCAGTCCTTCTGGAAAAGGAGAAGTTTTAGATTTAAACTGCACTTCAAGGAGCAGTTGTGGGCTTGCTGCCCCAGGGCTCCCAGGTTTGGGCTGTGCCTTGCCCAGTGCCAGGGCTGTGTCCTGTCCCAGTCTGGCCAGTGGCACCCAGGGGCTGGGGGAGCTGGGGAGGGGACCCAGCTGGCCCTGAGTGGCCAGAGGGAAATTCTGTGCCATAAAATGTCCTGGGCAGCAATAAAACCTGGGGGAGGGGAGGCAGGAGGGGCCTGAATTCTGAGGTGCTGTGTTTGGGCACTGCTCTGCCTGGTGAGTGCATTTCCTGGGCTTCTTTCTTTCTTTTTTTTATTCTTTCCCTCATCTATTAAAGTGCATTTCTCTTGGCTTGCAAGTTTCTGGCTCTTGTTATTCCAGTTTTCCCTCCCTGTCCCTCCTGAGCAGTGGGGAGTGTCTGTGAGGGTTCTTGGCTTCCTACAGCTCCCAGCCCAAAAATCTTGTCCTGACTTCTGAATTTCCATTTCTCTTTGCATTGTGGCTCCTGTAATCTTTGCCTTGGTGTCACTGGCTGCAAAAAGAATGAACAGCATTGCTATGGCCTCATTAGTACTTGTCTGTTCTTATTAATATGCATATTTTTAGTTAGATTTCTTCTAGGCCTTGGACCTTCTGAATTTACTGCTGCAAAGCCATAGACTGCCTATTGATTTTGCTCTGAGCGTTCATTATGGTGTTTGGGAGCTGGCAGTGCTGGCTAATGTCTCAGAGCTGGAAGATGATGTTTTGCAGACTTCCAGCAGTTTGCCAAAGGGAGGCACGGGCAGAATGAAAAGAAATAATGGAACGGAGGCAGAGGATGAAAGAGAGATTTAAACAAGTTTTCATCTGTATTTTGAAATACAAGCAAAATAGATGGAAAACACAATTAAAATCACTTTAACTGCAGCTTGTGAGCTCACATTAGTAATGGTAGGAAAAAGCTCTTCAGGAAACCCAGACAATTAATGGCTGCTGTGAATGGATCTTAAATGTTGTGCTGTGCAGGGTTCATCTGCTCCCTTTCAGATACCTCCCCTGCCCTGTAGCTATTTTAGCTACCTTGTGTTTTCCCTCCAAAGAAGATCCTTTTGTTTTGCATTCAGCTTTTTAAGCCAGTGATGGTTTTCTATTTTGAAGGCTGTTCTTTTATGTCAAATCACACTTCTGTACTTCCAGGTCTCACAGAAAAAGGAGTCAACCCAGAAGACACAAGACAGAGGATCAGAAGTCCCTTGGGGATGTCATGGCTATTGAAACTGCCTTGGAAGATGTGAAAGTAAAAGAGGAGCTGAAAAGGGGCCAGGATCTGGAGGAAGAGGAGAGGAGCAAAGGGATGGAGGGAGAAGGTGAGGCCAGAGCAGAGCTCCAGAACTCCTCTGTGAATAACCTGTCTGCTGCTGTTTATTTCTGGTGAAATATCAGCAGAGTTTTCCCCAATATTAAATCTCTGCTCACTGAAATATGTCATCATTCCCAGCAGCAATTGATTTTTCCCTCTCTTTAAGGATTCAACCCAAATAGGTTTTTTGGCAGGGCTTGAAAATTCTATAGGCCCAAACTATTACAGGATTGTAAAAATATATATTATGTGAGGAATATTTTAAATTATTTCACAGAGAAACAAATAGATATATTTTTGTGTCCAGCTCTGAAAAAGAATGATTTGTGCACTGCCTTGTGCAATTTCTCTTTCCTGTTCCCCTCCCTGTGTTCCCATTTTTCAGTCTGAGTCCAGGGTTTGGGTGGGATCACAGCTGCTGCACGAGTCCCACTTGGGTTTCTTCGAGCTCAGCTGGAGCAGGGAGGTTTTTCAGCTTCCTCTGCAGAAATGTAAAACCTTTAGTGACAATAAAGCCAGGCCATGGCAGCTCCCTGCACATCCAGCCCTGAGCACTCCCTGTGTCTGGGGCTCTTCCTGTGGCACCTTTCCCTTGGCTGTGCAGAAAAGCTTGGAGTTTTTGCTGGGAAAAATCTGCTTTTTCCTCCCCTAACTGTGCTTAAGTGGTTTTTGTGTCTGTGACACTCACTCCCTCTCCAGCACTGCTTGCAGGGAATTAATTTACATCTATTGTATATATCCATTATTTGTTTGGCATCTGGAGAAACTGATGCTGCAAACTGTTGGGAGAACCTCGATAATGATCTGAAAGGAAATCTGTGGAAGCTCTGGGAGGAGAATTGAGGGCTTTGTTCAGAGTCTTTCAGTAGACAGTGTGTTTTCTCTTTTTGTGGCAAATAAGGAGTTGGAGAACCATTGTTGCACAGTGCAGACACTTAATTTCTATTGCTCTAAGCTTGAGAGCATCAGCCGTGTGTTAAATTGTCTGCTCTTAGCTCTTGTACATGTTTAACACTTGATGCTTGTAATAAATGGCCCGAAAATGCTGATTTTTCTTTGGAGACGAGAGATAAGTGACAAGGACAGATCTGAGATCATTAGAATGGCCCAGGAATAATAAAAACTCTGTTCTAGCTGAATGGCTTCCAAATCATACACTTCCAGTACTTCTCAAGAGCTCTGTAGTGTTGGCTCAGGAGGGAAAAGCTGATTTTCAGCACCACTGCAGAAGTGCCACTGGAGCAAACTCCAGCCTGGTGAATATTCAGCTTTCCTGCTGCAACACAGCAATGAAATCCCAGTGGCTCCTCTTGCTTTGCACACCCTGCTGTCTGCATTGCCTGTCAGGGCTCCATCCTGGAGAAGAGAGCAGCTTCTGTTTGGATGGCCCTGCTCATGGCACTCCTGCTCCCCACCTCCCACATTTCCTCTCTTTATTCCCCTGGTTTTAATTTCACTTCATTCTTGTTAGATGACCTTGAGAAGGAGAAAGGACTGGATTTCATGGTCATGGTTCCAAAGTAGGTCTTGTGCTTTGTTGGTTATTTGGACAAGCTGAGTATTTATAACTCGAGGTTTTCAGGATTTCTGACCCAGATCCCTTATGGTGTTTGCTTTTTGTTTTTATGACTCAGCTTTATATTCATAATTTATGATGTTGCTATTAATACATTTAGAATTCTTAGCAGGTTGTCTTGGGGCATTAGGAAGGAGAGTGTTGAGGCTCTGCCCTTGCAGCAGGAATCCTGCTGGGACCAGCAGGGTCTGCCAGCCTGGCTGTCCCCTCCAGCCTGGGGGCTCCAAACTCCCTGGGCAGCCCCTCCCCAGGCCTCACCACCCTTTCCAGGGAGGAATTCCTGCTGGGGTCCACCCTGACCCTCCCCTGGTGCCATGTGAGGCTGTCCCTTCCTGTCCCTGTCCCCTGGGAGCAGAGCCTGACCCCTCACTGTCCCCTCCTGTTCCTGTCCCCAGAGCCTGACCCCCTCACTGTCAGGAACTGTGCAGAGCCACAGGGGCCCCCCTGAGCCCCCTGTTCTCCTCCTGAGCCCCTTCCCAGCCCCCTCAGCTGCTCCCCAGATTCCTGAGCCCTGCTGAGGACTCAGATTGTCCCTAGCAGGCAGCACAGCCCTGCCACTCGTGTTCCTGGTGTTCCTCCTGGGCAAGGACAGACAGACAGACATTCCTCTCTTCCCCTGCCTGGGCACGTGTGCCTCCACTTCCTTTTCCTTCCTGGGAGCCTTCAGGGCTCTTGGAATTTTGTCTCCCTTTTCTCTGGTTTCTGATTCTACAGATTCACTTGCAAACTCATCTGTTCATCTTAATGCAAAAACTTTGAAGCACAGTTCTCTGTGCCAGCTGCTGTCAAATTACCCTTTAGAAGTCAATAAAAGCTGGTGAATGGCACTTGTGGTGCTGTTGGGGAGAGAATTCTTGGAGTGTATAGAGACTAAATATGATCTGGTTTTGTGCAACTGGGGAGAAATCCAATTTGCCTTTCATTCAATATGTTTGTTTCTCCAAGGAAATTCAATATTCCTTTCTCTGTGATAGAACAAACCAGTTTATCTGAGGCACTGCCTACACGAGTACAACTGTAATTATTTGAGCTGGACTTGTTCCCATTCTTATAAGTTAGTGTAAATAAAGTGATCAGACTTCTGGAGAATGCTGGGGTTGAGGTGATCACTAGGGGATTTCAGCAGGGATTTTGCTGGGATTATTCACCCTTCTTCCTGTAGAAACCTCCATTATTCTGATTTTCCATTCACAGGCTGGTCAGGTTTGGTGTAGCCTGCAGGTCTGGCTGGGTCAGGCTGTCCCTGATTCTCCCATCCTGGAGACTCCCCCTCAGTGGAGAGCAGGAATTTTAATCACTGCTGTAAAATGGGAGTGTGTGGATCCTTCACAGGGAAGAGAGGTGGTGAAGCCTCTGACAGGCCAGCCTTGCCTCTGGTGACAATACTGAGATATTTATCTGCTCAAGAGGTGTTGTCACATCCAGGAGGGCTGAGCAGATAAATGGAGTGGCAGTGAGCTGGGGAAAACAAGGACATGTGTGTGAGTAAAGGATATCTCAGGATCCAGCTGAGTGCTGCACCTGATTTATGCCTTAAAAGCATTTTTTAAAAAAGCTTGATAGCAGAAATCTTTGGGTAATAATGATCCAGGTGTCTTTGTCAGTTCTGCATTTCCCGGGGCTGTTGGGTGCATTGACACACAGTAATACCAGAAAAGAGCTGTGCTTGCAAACACAGGGAGCAGCAAACTACTGATACAGACTGGGGGTCTCCAAACTCTTTGATTGCACCTCCTTATCAGCAAAAGAAATTCTGAGCATGTCCTGATGTATGTCTTTATTTATATACCCATTTATTCATATATAGCATAATATGCTCATTATGAATATCCAGAAAAACAGAGACTAGAAAAGGAAGGCATTAAGATAAAAAGATACTGTTTAAAATATTTATTTTAGGAATGGTACAAAAATATTTCATTCCTGCACCCCAGTGGATGGTTTTGTGCCCCTGACTTTGGAGGACAAAAAACTTGAAACACAGAGTCATGGCTAATGTGACATATTACAGTTTTTTTTGGCACACTGTCCAGTTTCCCAGGGATTTAGATATTTTCCCTCCAGGAAACATTCCTTTTAGCAGCCTTTGTGCTCCAGTCAGGAATTTCATAGTCCATAGAAAGGACACAAGTATCTTCCTTCTGAAGTGGCTTCTCTAGGTCAGTGCTGAGGCACAGCTGAGTGTGTGCAGCTTTCAGAGTGCCCATTGGAAAGCAATAATTCCATGGTGCAATAATTCCATGGTGGAACATGCTAGCCCAGCATTGGGCTCTGGGCAAGGACAGAAATGCAATAATTCCATGGTGGAACATGCTAGCCCAGCACTGGGCTCTGAGCAAGCACAGAAATTTAATAATTCCATGTTATCTCAGCAGTGGGCTCTGGGAAAGCACAGAAATGCAATAATTCCATGTTATCTCAGCAGTGGGCTCTGGGAAAGCACAGAAATGCAATAATTCCGTGTTATCTCAGCACTGGGCTCTGGACAAGCACAGAAATGCTGAATTGCCAGGAGCTCAGTGCCCCTTTTCTCTCTCTCTCTGCAGGCGAGGGCAAGGCCCGGGCGCGGCCCCCGAAGGCCAAGGGCGAGCGGAAGAAGAAGCAGCCGCTGTTCCCCCCC
>VRYO01001414.1:995500-1015541 GCA_009812075.1 Sialia sialis
GTCAGTGGTCATGGGCCAGGGTCAGTGGTCCCAGGCCGGGGTCAGTGGTCACAGGCCAGGGTCAGTGGTCACGGACCAGGATCGGTGGTCACGGGCCAGTGGCCAGGGTGAGGATGGCTCCAGGAGCAGGCTGGGTGGGTGCACAGCCTGTTTAGAGGGTGGCAGCTCTGTTGCAGCCTGGCCTGCAGCAGGGTTAGTGCTGGATCAGCTTTCAGGTCCTTCCAACCCAAACCTGTCCGGGATTCCATGGTTCACAGTTTCTGTGGAGTCCCTGGCTGTGTGTGACTGAGCAGACTTTTCATGAGCTGATGGAACTGGCAGCTTGTAGATGTTCTGAGGCTGTCCTGATTTGAAGAAAACTCTGCAGTTTACCCAACTTCTTAGGAGTTAGTGTTGGCTTTTATCTGCTCCAGGAGCTGGCTCAGAAGGCCTCAGTGGTTCAGCCAGAAGGCAGAGGAAAGTTTGCTGTGTGAATCCAAGATCCCTCTATGACAGGAGCTCTGCCTCTCCTGTCCTGTTCCCTCCCTCGGGTGCCCACCCAGCTCGTTGTGTTTCCTTGCAGGCTGCCTCTGCCTTCTCCAAGATGAAGATGGAGATCAAGAAGAGCCGGCGGCACCCGCTGGGCAAGCCCCCGACGCGCTCGCCGCTGTCCGTGGTCAAACAGGAGACCTCGAGTGACGAGGGTGAGTGAGCAGCACCAGGCTGGGGATGCTGAGCCTGGCCACTGCTGAAGCCTTGGACAAAACTGGCTGGCCTGAAACTCTTGTGTTACACGGAGCTGGGAGGGAATGCAGCGTGTTCCCGTTTGGATAACCCAGCTGGAAACAAAACTCCTCCGTGGGAGGTGTCACTTCTCACCTCCCACCCTTTTTTCACTCAAGAAAAATATTTTGCTGGCTGCAGAATGAGGTAGCGTTTTGGGCAAAGGGAAAAAAGAGTTTGCAGAAAATAATATCTTAAAGGCAAAGCTCTGTCTTGGATACTGCAGTGGGATGAGATCTGTTTCCCTTGCAGGCAGTGGAGGTCAGGTCTGCCCTCTTGTGTGAGGAAGATCAGTCCTGACCTTTTGCTTGGCTCCTAATTCACGTCAGTGTTGGGGTCCAACTTCCCTTGGCAGATGCAGAAATGAGAATTAAAATGTTTCCGGTGTTTGTACAACACTGATTCTTCTATTCCCACATTCCAGTCCCCAGCAGTCTGGGCCAAAGGGAAAGGAAAGATTTTTACCGCTCTCTGTTTTGTGGTGTGATTTCCCACTCCGGGGCCTTTCCCCCATTATGGACAAGGCCCCAGGAAGGAGCTTTGGTGTGCTGGGTCGGGCACTGGGTGCAAGGCAGTCCCTGCTCACAGCTCTTCATCCAAAGGACAGCATCAGGAATGCATTGCTTTTGGAGCAGCCACCTGCAGGAAGCGCTTCTCCTGAGCACCCAGAGCTCCTGTCCTTGCCAAGGAGGGGGCATTTGGTGCCTCCCAAGTGTGTAAGGTGGAGTGGAGTGTGCAGAGGCAGCCGAGACTTCTGTTGTTTTGGTGTGAGACCTTGGAGCCAGCTCTGTGCTGGAGGATCCTCATTAGGCAAATTCTTCTCACTGCTTGGACTCGTTGGATGGTGTCTGGGGACTTGGCTGGTGGAGCAGGAACAGCTCTTGTGGAAGCTGGCATTTCCTGGGGATTGATTTACAGCTCTGCTGGGCAGAGTCTGATCAAACAGATCCTTCCCTCCCCACCAGGGAAAAGAGGCAGCTCCTGCACCCCGGGCTTTCCAGGGAGTGATGTGCAAGGGTGATCTGCAGGAGGAACAGTGAGCATGTCAATGAAGGGAAGGCACATGTGACACAAGGGTTCAGCCCAGACAAATCGTTTGTCCTGTGGGAGCCATCCTGAATGCCTTGTGTCCCCTGGAGCCATCCTGGCAGGAGCCAAGGTGACAGCACATGAGTCATTCCCTTTCTTCTGTCCCTCTGTCACTCTGCATTAGGCTGCTGCTTTCACTGATTTTTCTGATATCAGAAATCCTGGCCTGTCACCTGATGGGCCTCTACTGAAATTTGGAGAAAAGTGGGTTTTGATTCATGTCTTAAATGTAAAGAAGATAAGACACTTTTCAGGAAGTAACCCTTTTATGAAATGTGACAGAGCCACAGAGCCAGCACTCACCACCTCAAAAAAGGAATTCATTAAACACAGTAAAATTTCCACATTGTCTGGCAAATATGGGCAACATTTAAAATCTGAGATGTAAACTCAGCCATTAACATTTTACTCCAAGTTCCTTTTATCCTTTCAGGTGACCCAAGAGTCAGAAAATCTTCAAAGGGAGGGAGAACTGAGGAGGAGACTTAGACTTGTAGAGCAGAACATAAACTGCTTATTTCCAGTAATTAACAGTGAAGCAGTGAACAATTTGGTTTAATGTGCTGAGCTCTGGGGATAATGTTCTTCCAAGATGGTTTTGAGTTCCCTCTTCTTTTGGAAACTTTGCAGATTGGTGATGCAGGGAGTGATTTACACTCAGCCTTGTGTGGAAAATTTCTTTAACACTTACAGTGACTCAAAAGTCCTTCAAAAGGAAGGGTAAGAAACTTGGACCCCCAGACTGCCACAAATAGGTTCTGCAGTGGTTTAATTAGAAATGCCAAGGACCTTTTGAAGGTTTATAAAATAGACAATTAGCAGACTAATTAGCAGGAGCAGTCCCTGGCAGAGCTCCGGCAGAGGGAGGGATGGAGGGGAATGCAGATGGGAGTCAGGGGTGTGGGAATGGTGGCAGAGCCCTGAGCCCCAGGAGGGACTGGGTGTGCAGGGCTGGGAGCTGGGACAGCCTAGCACAGCCTGGGACTGACTGGCACGGCCTGGCACAGCCTGGCACTGCCTGGGACAGCCTGGGACTGCCTGGCATGCTGCACCAGCTGCATGCAATGCACAGCTCCCAGAGCATGCAGCTCCCTGCTGGGGACAGGAAGGGTCGTGTCCTTGCAGGGCTCCCTGTGTTTTGAACCTGCTGCAGTTCAAATTCCATCTCCATCAGAAGCGTGGTGGAGTTTCCCAGCTGGACAGGGGAGGCAGTTCCCAGGGCAGTGAATCTCCATCCTCTGCTTCCTCATGGCCAGGTCACTGCTGTCCCTGTCTGGTGTGTCCTGTCCCCAGAGGGCAGGTTCTGGCCATTTCAGGGAGTGTTTGGGGAGTGTGAGAGACCATGGAGGAGTTGAATGGTTTTATTTATTGTACTTCTTGTGTTGTTGAGCTGTTTAACTCACCCTTGCTCCTTTTGCCTCTTCTCACCATAAACTCTTTTGCCTTTACTGACTGCCCATTGTTTTGGGTTTTTTCTTTTCCTTTTCATTCTAGAAATGTTTCCATTTTCTGGAGAGGAAGATATGAGTGATCCAGAGGCTTTGAAATCTTTACTTTCCTTCCAGTGGAAGAACAAAGCACTTAATTTCCCAGCTGAAAGGAAGTTCAATGCAGCTGCTGCCCGGAGTGAGCCATACTGTGCTGTCTGCACCCTCTTCTACCCCTACAACCAGGTAATTGCTGCTCACAGAGCCAGGCCCTCATCAGGGCTGGAAAAGAGCTCTGGGATCCAGTCCAGCTGTGACTGTCCCAGCACCCTGTTCACCCTAAAGCCACGTCCCCAGCACCCCTGAGTTTTTAATCCAGCTGTTTGTTGGGATGGTGACCCCCCTGATTCTCTGGGCAGCCTGACCACACCTTCCCTGAAGAGAATTTCCCTGAGGTCTCATCTGAACCTCTGGCCCAGCTCAGGTGGATGGATTAGGATGCAGCCATTTCTGACAGAGTGAAACCCACACAGATTTCACACCAAAGACGTGTTTGGATTTGGCTGTGCTTGGAGCCTTTTTTTGTTATTTTTCCTGGCTTCTCTGGCTTGCTCAGTGTTCATTTTGAAGTCACACTGAAGGAGCTTTGCAAACACTGTTCCATGCAGAGGAAAGTCACACCAGGTCCTGTTTCCACACGGGCCTGAGTTGCTGAATTTATGCAAACAAGGCACAAAATACAAATTTCCTGAGTAAGCACATCCATCACCTTTTTTTGGAAACTACCAATATGCTTTGGGAGATGTTATGAGCGGAAAGGCAAAATTCATCAGATGAATTAGTTATTTGTGCAGTTGTGCATTGATTTGTTCTCACATAAAGCCAAATCTGGCTTTGTGTGCCCACCAGGAATTCATGCCTGAGATACTTGTAGCTGTGTTGGAAGCTTCTCCTGAGGAAAGCAGAACCCACCTCCCCCTTCAATAAAATCTCTTGATTTATTATATGGACTGCAAATAAAATATCTGTTCTGATTGCTGGCTGCTGTGAGGAAAACTGGGTGCAGCTGAGCTGGTTTTATCCATTGCTTTTAACTCCAGAAACCTTGAAATGTCCTTCAGGAGAACTTCTTGCAGGAAAAGTAGGGAAGGATGCCAGAGGGATGGGAGAGGGGGAGGGAAGGTCTTGCTTTTAGTAATATTTTCCTTTTTATTTTTCCTTGGTGTTTTCAGCTGCAATTTAGGAATTTAGATTTTTGCAGAAGAAAAGCAGGAAAAGCTGCTCATTATTCTAATGAAGAATAAAAGCTTCTTGGAGCTTTCACAACAAATCACAGATCCCAGCTGATGCCTGGAGGGGGAGAAGCAGGGCAGGGCTGGGATTTGGGATTTGATTTTTTTGGTGACTTTGGGGTGCAGTTTTTGCCAGGGGAGTGCTCAGAGTGGGAAGGGAAGCCCTGGCCAGCCCCAGGCTGCTCAGTGATGAGGTTTTCTCTGCAGTCCTCACAGGTGGACAGGGAAGCTGCAGGGGAGCCTCCCTCCTTCGTGCACCTGTCCAGGTGTGGGCAGAGGAGCAAGCCCCTGATCCCAGAGATGTGCTTCACCTCCAGCGGGGAGAACACCGAGCCCCTTCCCTCCAACTCGTACATTGGAGAGGATGGAACCAGCCCCCTGATCTCCTGTGCCAAGTGCTGCCTGCAGGTCCATGCCAGTGAGTGTCTGACTGCTCTTTGGTCCTGAGGAGCTCAGGAGTGCGTGTGCCAGTGAGTGTCTGACTTCCCTCTGGTCCTCACAAGCTCAGGAGTGTGTGTGCCTGTAGCTGAGTTCCTTCTTGGCAGGTTTGTATCCTGTCACTCCCATTTTTGTCCTCCCTGCTACAAGGACAGCAGGAATCCCAGAAAAGTTTGGGTTGGAAGGACCTTAAAGCTCATCCAGTTCCCATCCCTTTCTCTCACAGCATCTTGAATCTGTGGATTCGAGTCCATCCTGGCACTCACTGATCTTAAAAACACACACCAATATTCTTTGTACTGCTTATTTTGTGGGCTGATTCTTCTCTGTCTCACAGAAAAGATTCTTTTGATACCTTTCATTTTTTGTAATAAAGCAGAACTCAAAGACTTTATTGCACTCTTTTCTCTCACATATTTTGTTCCTATATTGTTCTGCTGAGGGAGGCTGTATTGTTCCTGCGTGCAGCAGAGATTATGGGGTAGTTTGAGATAGATTTTATTAGTGCTGTGATAGTGTTTGTAGTAATGGCACTTGATTACAAAAGGGAACATATGTCTGTTTGCTTCCCTGATAGTTATGTCTAAAAGAAGATCTGATTAATCCTGGTGGAGTGTACCTTCAGTGGAGATTGTACAGCATCCAGTTAACATTTGTGACGAATTACTGTTCAGCTGTTTGATCTTGACAGATGGGGAATCTTATTTGACTTGCATCAGCTGGAATTACTTCTGTTGTTCCAATTTTAGAGTCTGCAGGTCTCTGTGCAGCTCAGCAGGGCTGGGGAACTGGAAGGCAACTTTTGTTTCTGTGCTGAATCCCTAATTATGGTCATTTCTGGCTAATCAGGCTGTGGGATGCAGAGTGGGTGTGAGGAGCAAGATTTCATCCTGCATTCACAGTCCAAGGCTGCTGCATCTTGTCCATCCTTAGGCCTGCAGTAGTCCAGTGTGTCAGAATGGTTTCTGTGGCCAAATTCTATTTAAGGAGAGAGGGGTGTGGGAAGATGATGTTAATCTGCAGGCTCAGACCTGAGAGCCATCTTTTTTTAGAGAAATCAGTTTTTATTTTGGCTGGGCTCTCCCCTTGGTGTTAAATCTGATTGGAGGCTCCAGTGCCTCTTGTTTCCTTGGGTCTGTGACATCCCTTTGACTTTGCTGCAGAGAATCCATTTGCTTTTATTGCAGGATTGCAGTGGTGAGGTGTATTTTGGCTGACTGTAAAACCAGCTGGCAGCCTGTGTGTTCTTGGGAAGTGCCCTCTCAAGCTGTGCTGGGTTCCAGCAGCCAGGGAAAGGTTTGGGGAGGTTTCTGGGCTTTTGAGGCACTGACAAAATCCATAAGAAAGCATATTTTTCTTGGTCTGCTTGGATTATCCTCATGGGAGAGCCTGGGGTTCAGTAAATGGGACTGCTCTGCCCTCCCAGAATCGCTGAGGTCAATCAGTTCCCAACATCAGCCCAGCACCACCACCCTGCCCAGCCTGAGCCTTGTCCCCAGGAGCCACATCCACGACTTTCCTGAGCACTTCCAGAGAGGGTGATTCCACCTCTGCCCTGGCCAGTCTGTTCCAATGCTTTACAGCCCCTTCCATGAAGAAATTTTCCCTGATCTTCAATCTGACCCTTCCCTGGTGCAGCTTGAGGCTGTGCTCAGGTCTGGCTCTCCCTGAGCTCAGTTTTGGACTGGGTGGAATTTGCTTCCCTCATTTGCCATGATGAAAAGAGACCTCAGAACTGGAGAGCAGCTGCAGATCCATAGTATTGACTTTTTTTGACATGCTGTTTATCTGGTTAAGTGGATGATATTTATAAATCAGGCTGTGGTGGCAATCCCAGTGCTTTCTGAATGCCTTTTTTTTTTAAGCTTAATTCAGTAATTTGAGATTGTTGTTCCCAGCTGAAATTTTCTGGTCAGTTAGTTAGGATAGGTGAGGGCTGGATGGGATTTTGTTGGGAAGGATAGACACTGGATGGGATGAGCTGTGTGTGTTAGTTGAGATTCTTATCTTCAATTTTCCACACACTTTCCAAGCTTGCAGGTATCACATAGATCTGCTTTTCCAAAACTGGATCTGTGTCTTTTCCCCACTGTTTTCAGTGACAAACCTCAGTGCCTTTTATAGAATTTTAAGACTTTTAAGGACTTTCTCTATAATACTACTTTACTGTTTTGGTGTTGTAGGAGGATTTGGTGTTTGCATGTTACAGCAATTGATGCTCTGTAAAATGAGAAACTTTTAACACTTCCTATAAACATAAATTAAATACTATTAACCATGTGGAATGCAAGTATTTAATTTCCTTGCAGTACTATTGGGCTTGTCCTTAACACCACACAGCAAAAGGAATGGCTTCAACCTTGCCAGAATTCAGTGCCCTTCCCTGTTTTGATGTGAGAGCACTCCAGCAGTGGTGGCACCACCTTGGAGCCCATTTCCTGCCTAAAGAAACAAAGTGAAAAACCAGTGTGAGGGTGCCTGTGCGGGGAGTTTTGGATTTTGTTTTCAGACCTGCTGGTCCCAATTCCGATTTTGTCGGAGCCTGTTGACTGCAGTTCCTGGAAAGCTTTTGGAGATGTTTGTGAGCTGAGGAGTGCTGCGTGCAGCAGCGCAGGCCCTGCAGCAGTTGCAGTGCAGTGCGGTGCAGCAGTGCAGTGCTGTGTGGGGGCAGTGCAGTGCAGCCGTGCATTGCTGCATGCAGCAGCACAGGCCCTGCAGTAGTGCTGTGCTGTGTGCTGCAGTGCAGGCCCTGCAGCAGTGCAGTGCTATGTGTGGCAGTGCAGTGCAGGCCCTGCAGCAGTGCAGTGCTGCATGCAGCAGCGCAGGTCCTGTAGCAGTTGCAGGGCAGTGCAGTGCAGCAGTGCAGTGCTATGTGTGGCAGTACAGTGCAGTGCTATGTGTGGCAGTGCAGTGCAGGCCCTGCAGCAGTTGCAGGGCAGTGCAGTGCTGTGTGTGGCAGTGCAGTGCAGTGCAGCAGTGAATTGCTGCATGCAGCAGCGCAGGCCCTGCAGCAGTGCAGTGCTATGTGTGGCAGTGCAGTGCAGGCCCTGCAGCAGTTGCAGGGCAGTGCAGTGCGGGGCAGTGCAGTGCAGTGCAGCAGTGAATTGCTGCATGCAGCAGCGCAGGCCCTGCACATCCAGCCCCGCTCTGTTCCCACAGGCTGTTACGGGATCCGCCCGGAGCTGGTGAACGAGAGCTGGGCGTGCTCGCGGTGCTCGGCCGGCGCCTGGGCTGCGGTAAGGACTGGGACAGCCTGGCAGGGCTGGGGAGGGCCAGGCTGCCCTTGGCATCCCGGGGCTGCGGGATGAGCAGCCTGGCAGAGCGCTCAAGGATTGTGTTCCCGCAGGAATGCTGCCTGTGCAATCTCAGGGGAGGAGCTCTCCAGATGACCACTGATGGCCGGTGAGTGCTGCCCTTCAACACTGCACCCAATCTCCCTGTCTTGGGAATTTGCTCTCAATGCTCAGTGTACAGCAGGTTTTGGGGTTCTGGAGGGAACTGCTCCTCGCTGATGGGGCAGGATGAGCCCAAGTGCCTGTGCTGCCCTGCCCTGCACCAGGCTGCTCAAGAGCAGAGCTGAATCCCGCTGAGTGGGGTTGTTTCTCAGAGGAAAGTCTTCTCGAGAACGTTTAGCGCTGTGCAAAGTCAGGTGTCAAGGAAGGTTGATGTCTGTTTTGCAGAGACATTTGCCTTGTGCCACCCTGATTAGCAGTCGATTGGGAGCGTTGCCAAGGCTGCCAGCCCTGGAAATGTGCCTCAGTGCTGAGGGAGGCAGGGAAATGTTAACTGCCCTCCTGAGCATTGCACTGCAGCAGTGGCAGCCCCTGATTTGTGTCTTCTCTCTGCTGCCAGGTGGGTGCACGTGATCTGTGCCATCGCTGTCCCCGAGGCGCGCTTCCTCAATGTCATCGAGCGTCACCCCGTGGATATCAGCGCCATCCCCGAGCAGAGGTGGAAACTGGTGGGTGTCTTTGGCTGGGGACACTGCTTGGGAGCAAGAGCCAGAGGGGAAAAGCTGTAACTGGCCAGAGAACGTTGTGTGGGTTGCTAAAGCAGCTGAGACAGGAGGTGCTCTCATTGCCAAACTAAAGCTGCATTGTGTGTGTCTGCGGTGTGTCAGTGCTTTGACACACACCAGCTCTGATTCCAGATGTGCCTTTACTCTCTGGGAGTGTGCTGGAGCCTGGGCAGAGCCTGGCACTCCTTCCCACCTGCACTCAGGTGTGAACTGCCTGGAAGCTCTGTTTGCTCCAGGTACTGACAGCAGGAGCAAGGGGATGTGGTGACTGGAGAGGAGCTGACTTGTTCACCTCTAATTCATCTTTCCTTACAACATTTCTCTTTTTCTACCAAGAAATCTCTTGTAGAAATGAATAAACATTTCTGTGACCCTGACTGCAAGGCAAGACTGCAAAGATTTTAATACAAGCCCAGCTCCGAGTTGTTATTTAGCTGTGTGGCCTCATCCCAGGGATTAGTAATGGACGATTCATTAGCTCAGAGCAATTTATCTTAATGTTAGTTAATGCTCCATCACTATCGTGTGTTATTGCAAAATAAATTGTGCTTTTGCTGCTTTTTTCGGTGCAGAAGTCAGCTGGGTGACACAGTGTGGGATGGGGAAGGTGCTGGAGCAGTGATAGATGGGTTAGTGCTGATGGATTCGTTAACAGAGCTGCTACTTAGTGCAGCCAGCCCGGGTGAGAGATTAGGAGGAACCTATCCCTGCTTCCAGAGTTATTTCTCTGTTGTGCAAATGGCTTCTGTACACAAATGTGAATGTAAAAAGCATTCATTATTCAGCAGGAGTGATGGGACAGTGCAATGCCAGGGTGATAAATCTTGCAGCCCAGCTCTTTATGGATCAGCTGACACTTGCAGCGTGCATCCTCTTCATTACCAGCACTTGTAATGCTGAACTTAAAATCCTTTTACACAACACTCACTTGTATTGCTTAATGGAGCCTCACGAGGAAACATGACTTAATTCTTTAACCCTTCCTTGGCTGCCTGGTGCTCTGCAGAGCCAGGCCAATGTCTGTGTGTGTCTGACTCTGCTGCAAAGCAGAGCCTGTGCTCTCTGAGCCTCTGCACACACCCACTGCACCCACTTCTCCTTCATTCCTCAATTAAAACTGCCGGGTTGCATGGGATCCCAGAGTACCCTGAGTTGAGAGGATCCTCAAAGAGCCTCAGTCCAACTCCTGGCCCTGCACAGACCCCCAACAATCCCACCCTGCATTGTCCAAATGCTCCTGCAGCTCTGGAAGGAAATTTTGTTTGATTTCTTCTGTTGTATCCCATTTGCACCTCGTGTTTTCTTCCAGCAATAGTGGAATTGGTGCAGTACTTGATAAAAGTGGGAAGATGACCTTTGTGGCTGGCAGAGGTGGAAAAGGAGGGAAGGAATGATGTGAAGGGTGAGGACAGGTGATGTGAATGGATGAAGGCAGTGAAGGAAGAAGGGATAGGGGTTATCCATGGTTTTTATTTGATTTTTTTCATAGATTTGTATTGTTTTAAGTTGCTGTGATGAGGGCTGAGTACCCAGTGGTCTGGTGAAAGGCACAGCCTGTTCTCTGATCATGGCCCAGGTGTCCCTGGGCAGGCACACACTTTTCAGCCCATTTGTGGCTGTGGCACCATTTTCAGCATGGCAGTTTCCTGCTCCCAGATTGATGGCACATTCCAGGCCTGTGCACGTAAATTATTTATGACGTGGAAATTTGGAATAATTAGCTGTCATTCCTCAGTGGAGTAAATGAATTGCAGTGTTCATCATGCAGCAGACAGCCCATTTCTTACTCTCAGCTGTGACCTGACTCTGGTGTGCATTTATTCTGAAGATTTCTCTCCTGTGCTTTGGACTCTTTTCCCTCCCTCAGAAAATGCCTTTAAATCTCCCTGTGCAGCTTTCCCACAGCACTTGGCACTGCTGTTCCTGTCCATCCCATCTCCCACACTTCCAGAGCTGCATTTTCATGCCATCCCAGACTGGTTTGGGTTGGCAGGGGCCTTAAATCCCCCCCAGTGCCACCCCTGCCATGGCAGGGACAGCTCCTGCTGTCCAGGGTGCTCCCAGTCCATCCCAGCCATGGGCACTGCCAGGGATGGAGCAGCCACAGCTGTGCCAGTGCTGTGCCACCCTGTGCCACCCAAGAATTGTCACTTCTCCATCACTCCTTACACGTCAGGCTCGCTGCCACTCACGTTTATCTTCTGATCATGTTTGCTCTGAGGGTCCCTTTGCTGCACTTGTGGCACAGGGAGTGTTGGCAACAGGCTGGCTCTGGGTGTGCTGCTCCTGCCTTGCAGAGCCCTGCCCTGGGAGGGCTCCTCTCCCTGAGCCCCTGTGTGTCACAGCTGTCCCTGCTGCTGGCACCAGGGATATCGACAGGTTAATAATGGGATCTGTGCTATTGGCTCCCCTCAGTCCTGCTGGGCACTTCCCTGGTGCTTATCTGCCTCTGGAACACGGTTTGCAGAGAGATAAAGGCTCAGCTTATTAAAGGCTAAACCCACGTCCTGGCAGCACTCAGGCTCTGGCTTTGAATTTCCTGGCTTTTGTTCGTTTGTGTAAAAAAGGCCAAATTAATCTTTGGTGTAAACAAAGTGCCTTCAGCTAATGCAGAGGAAGGAATGGGAGTTGTTTGATGTAAATGTGGGGCAGAGCCAGGCAGGGAGAGGATTGTAGCTCAGGAGTGAGGAAGAATAAATCTGTGCTTTAGCATCTTTTGCTTTCAAGGAAGAGCAGTGTTCCTGGAGAAGGAATCCCAGAATCCCAGAAGGGTTTGGGTTGGATGGGACCCTCAAGGTTTTGGAGTTCAAAGGCAATTTGTCTCATGGCTGTGATATGAATTTTGCCCTGGTTTGCCTTTCCCAGCCTCAGAGAAGGCAAAGAAGCTGCCCCAGCCCTGGAAGTGTCCAGGGCCAGGTTGGGCTGGGCTGGATGAGCTTTAAGGTCCTTCCAGCCCAAACCATTCTGGGATTTGCTGATCAGTGACAGATCCCTGGAAATGTTAAAAACTGAGTGGTGTTTCCAAATGGATCCCTGGAAACATTACCCAAGCCTCCATTCTTTAGACTGGGATTCCCAAAATCTCCTTTTCTGTATTTCTGAGGGGTGGAAACAAGAACTGGTGCTGTTATAGGGAGTGAGAAAATTTATCTTGTTCCCACTACAGCTCCTGCTCACTGTCAGTGCCATCAGGCTCAGGAGTTTTAGCTTTGAGAAAATGTAATTTCTTTTTAAAGCAGTCAAATGTCTTACATTGATTTTCCTAATAACTGGGTCTGCTTTGTAGAAAATGAGTGTGAAAATGTCTCCAAGGTTTCAGACCTTTTCCCCCCATAAATCCAGTGTTTTTGTACAATGTTTTTATTTCTTTTGTTTGCAAAACTGACTGAATTATCTACAGTGGCTCATCTGACATGGATGCCAATAGAATATTTATGCTTGATATACTTATGCATCTAAAATAAACACACAGTATTTTTGTTCCATTATAAGATTTTATATTCCAGGAGATCTAATCGATACAATGTCCCATTAAATACAATCCAGCAAATTGCCACCCAGTTCAGGGCTCTGTTCTTTCAGAAAATGGAAATGTTGTTGTGCAGCAGTGCAGCTGTGAGGATCCAGCTGCTGTTGGGGTTGATGCAGTGGAGCTGCAGTGCAGCTGTGAGGATCCAGCTGCTGTTGGGGCTGATGCAGTGGAGCTGCAGTGCTGGCTGTGAGGAGGGGAGGCTGCAGCAGTTCTCTGGGCTGTTTCCCTGCTCCCAGTGAGCCCAGTCTGTCTGTGCCCAGTGTGGCTGCAGGTGCTGGGACAGGGAGTGACAATATCTGCTGGGGCTTCTTGGCTGGCAGAGACCCTCAGTGGGCACACAGACAGCCCTGGCACAGAGCATCCCTGGGGTGGGCACTGCAGCCGTGGCCATGGGCTCTGTGCTGTGCTAGGTCCTGTGGGGGCTCCAGGCTCTGCTCCTTGCAGAGATCTCAGCTCTGGATGTTCTCCATGGCACAGCTGGCTGTGACTGCAGCTGTGTCTCACTCCAGCTGCGCTCCATGGCAGAGTGTGTGTGATTCCAGCTGTGCTCCTTGCATAGGTGTGTGTGATTCCAGCTGTGCTCCATGGCAGAGCTGTGTGTGATTCCAGCTGTGCTCCTTGCAGAGTGTGTGTGATTCCAGCTGTGCTCCTTGCAGAGTGTGTGTGACTCCAGCTGTGCTCCATGGCAGAGCTGTGATTCCAGCTGTGCTCCTTGCATAGGTGTGTGTGATTCCAGCTGTGCTCCATGGCAGAGCTGTGTCTCACTCCAGCTGTGCTCCATGGCAGAGCTGTGTGTGATTCCAGCTGTGCTCCATGGCAGAGTGTGTGTGACTCCAGCTGTGCTCCATGGCAGAGCTGTGTCTCACTCCAGCTGTGCTCCATGGCAGAGCTGTGTCTCACTCCAGCTGTGCTCCTTGCAGAGGTGTGTGTACTGCAGGAAGAGGATGAAGAAGGTCTCGGGGGCCTGTGTGCAGTGTTCCTACGAGCACTGCTCCACCTCGTTCCACGTGACGTGCGCGCACGCGGCCGGCGTGCCCATGGAGCCCGAGGACTGGCCCTACGTCGTGTCCATCACCTGCTTCAAGCACAAAGCAGCAAACCAGAACGTAGGCTGTGGGCTGGGCTGGGGCTCCTGGCCAGGGGGGTGGTTTGGGGTTTGGGGCTCTGTGGGGCTGTTTTGTTTCTGGGGTTTTTAAAGGAGTTTCTCCCTGCCTGTGTTGGTTTTGTTTGTTTAATGCAGAAGGATTGCCCAGGAAGCCGTTGCTGGGGATGGCTTTAACCTGCAGCAGGGCTGTTTGGATGGGATAGTGGGGAGCAATTCCTGGCTGTGAAGAGGGGAAACACTGGCACAGAGCAGCCATGGCTCCCCTGGATCCCTGGCAGTGCCCAGGGCCAGGCTGGACACTGGGGCTGGGAGCAGCGGGACAGTGGGGCAGTGGGACAATGGGGCAATAGGACAATGGGGCACTGGGACATTGAGACAGTGGGACAATGGGGCAATAGGACAATGGGACAGCGGGACAGTGGGACATTGAGACAGTGGGACACTGGGACAATGGGACACTGGGACACTGGGACACTGGGACAGCAGGAGGGGTCCCTGCCATGGCAAGGCTGGGATGGGATGGGATGGGCTGAGCTTTTGATGCTTTTCCAGTCCAGCCCGTTCCGTGAGCACATGGAATGTGGGATGTTTGCAGCTGTGGCTGGCAGCTGACCCCGCTGTGTCCCCCAGGTGCCGCTGCGCAGGGAGGTGGCCCTGGGGCAGGCAGTGATCACCAAGAACAGGAACGGGCTCTACTATCGCTGCAGGGTCATCGGCACCAGCACCCAGACCTTCTACGAAGTGAACTTCGACGACGGCTCCTACAGCGACAACGTCTACCCCGAGAGCATCATTGTAAGGCAGCTCTGGGACACACAGCCAGCTGGGCCCTGCGCTGCAGCAGCAGGGCTCAACTTCTCTTTTGCATTTCAATTTTTAAGTTGCTGCTCGCCTAGAAAATCTCATCTTGCTCTTCATGACAGATCTTGTTTCTGACATGATCTCATTTATTTTTTGGTTGCTTTACAAAGATGTGGTCTTGCTGAATGCAGATGACTTCACAGAAAGCAGTGTTTGTTCTAAATTTCATCCTATTTGTTTTGTGGTTGAATAATCTTATTTTTCAACTGACAAGTGTGATTCATGGGGGAAGCAGATTGTCCGTAAGCAGATCTGGTGCAAAACAGGGAATTCACTTAATAGAGGGAATGTCTTGAAGAGGCAGATTTGTCAGCTCATGCATTGCCTTCCTGATTGTGCCACTGATTCACCGAGTTGCCCTGCTTGTTTTTGAGATACAGGAGATGTGATGTTGTGGGGTTTGTAATGAGAAATGTCCATGGACTGGGAGCTGGCAGCAGAAGGAGCTGCCAGAGTTGATTGCTGCTCTCTCAGGCTGGTTTGGTTTGAGATGCCCACGATTAATCACGAGTGCAGGAATGTCTCTTGCTGCTCATGGTCCTTTTATGTGATCTTAGCACTCCTCTGGCCCCTGGCTGTGCTGCACTTGTGTCTCTGAGCCGTCTCTCTCTGTCCCCAGAGCAGGGACTGCCTCCAGCTGGGGCCCCCTCCCGAGGGGGAGCTGGTGCAGCTGCAGTGGACGGACGGGATCGTCTACAAGGCCAAGTTCATTGCAGCCCAGATCAGCCAGATTTACCAGGTGAGGGGGCAGAGGGAGCCAGGCCTGGGCTGGGAGAGCTGAGCCTGCACGGAGGGGCAGAGCAGGGGGAGATTTATTCCCTCTGAGTTTGTGCAGCCTGAACTTGACACCCCTATTAAACTGTGCTCTGTGTCCTTCTGCTTTATGCAGAAAAGTGTATTAAAGTCTTGGGCACAGGAAATAAGAATCCCTTAAAAACTTTTAATAGTTTTAACATTTTTCCGTGCACGTTTCTATGAATAAACATCCCTGGAACATCTGATGCATAATTCATGATATAATCAGTGCTTAGCAAAAAGGGTTTCATGGGAGGAGGTTTTTGTACCTGGCTGACTATTTCTGCTGGTTGAAATACAAATGTACTTTAGTAGCTGGAGTTGTTTCCCTGTGACCTGTGAAAATGCTTTGTTTAAGATGAAAGAAATTCTTATTACCATATTGGCCTGAATAGAGAGCTGCTTTTATTATAAGTGAAAAGCTGCTTTTTTCAGGATATGAATCAAAAATCAGTAGAAATGTGAGGTGCTGGGCCCGCTGGAGTACAGATATTTTGGGATCCACGGAGCACTGAATGAATCCACTTGGCTAAGGCAGAGGTGCCTGCACTGAAGGCAGCACTGGTTGGGTTCAGCATCTCCAGGGGCTGGCAGTGCCCATGGCACAGCCAGGAGCTGCCCCCCATGCTTGCTGGGGGCTCCTGGGGGGCCCAGCTGTGCTCAGGCTGGGAATGGGCTGTGCCAATGCCCTGAACTCACCTCGTGCCTCCCTGCAGGTGGAGTTTGAAGATGGCTCTCAGCTGATGGTGAAGCGTGGGGATATTTATACCTTGGAGGAAGAGCTTCCCAAGAGAGTCAAGTCTCGCCTGGTAGGTACCAAAATAGCAAACAAAAAAACAGCTGCAGCTTGCAGAGCCCCTGCACATTTTCTCCATGTGTTTTTTAGACATTAGGTGAATGCAGCCTCCAGTCCCTGTGCCTGTAAAACTGCTTGTCATTCCCAAAATACAGAGTGGAAGAAATCCTGGCCATGAATGCTTGAGGGGCACAGGAATGATTTTCCCTTGCATGTGTTCAGCTCAGTTTTATTTCTCTGGTTAAAAGATTATGTTGAGATTATTTTACAGCACATGAATTCAGTTCTGTGGAGTGATGCTTTCCAAGTGTGAGGTGAGCTGGGCTGCAGCTCAGGGCTTTCTGGAGAACAGATTATTACTGTGGGACCAAACCCCCTTTTCTCACCAAACTGCAGATTTAGAGTGTGCTCTTACCTATAAATCTCTTAATCTACAAGATCAGGCTGTCTTTAAGTGCATCCAGTGGAATTTCTGAGCCTAGAGGAGATGAGGGATTTATTTCCAGCTTTTTGGTTGCAGCCCTGCTGGATGTTGTCAGACCTGGTGCTTTGCCCTCTGAGGCCATTTCACTGGAGCAGGTGATGGGGCTGTCCCTGTGTCCCTGCTGTGCCCCTAATGGCTGTTTTGTGTCTCCTGCAGTCCCTCAGCACTGGGGCCCCTCAGGAAGAAGCATTTTCAGGAGATGAAGTGAGAGCAGCCAAGCGTCCCCGGCTGGGGAATGCCAGAAATGCTGAGGAATATGGACAGACCCCAGAGTACCTGGCCTTCATGGAGAGCCTGCTGCACTCACAGTACCAGTCTGGGACTCAGAGCAACATGTTTTAACCAGGATTCCTCCAAAATATCCAGTTAACCCTTTTTGAGATCATGGAAACATAAATAGGAAACTGTGGAATGGAAGACCAGCCCTGTGCAATAGTCTGCTGTGAATTTCTTTCATCTCCTCTTGGTTTGGACACAGGAATTCCCTGTCTGGCTGCTACCTCGACCTTGCCAGGAGTTGCTGACCAAGAGCTGGGGAGGCTGGAAACCCTTCAGCTTTTCACACGGAGACTTTGGAAGAGTTTCTACAGATGGAGCTTTGTGACTGGTTCTTTTTTATGAGGAAAGGGTTAGAATTTAACAAAATGACTTTTTCAAACCTGTCAAACTTTTGTCTTTCAAGGTGCTATTACATTGACTACTGAAGCAGCCTTTGGAATCGTGTTTTCTGTACATAGATGCCACCTTTGTGAAGTTTTCTATGAATGAGCATTATTAAAAAAAAAAGCAAGCAAAAACGGGAAAACGAAAGTTTCCACAAAACATTTTTCTAGATTATGGCTTTAAAACAGAAAATAAATGACATCCTCCCCCCTCAGCCCCAAATGAATCATGACTGATGTTACAGTGGGGAGAGGGAGAGCAAGAGCAGATGTCCTGGGATGTTCTGGGTTCTTCTTTTGTAAAGAAACAAAAGTCTTTGTAAGCTGGGGCAGGTGGGGAGCAGTGTTCACGTTGGGATGTCTCTGCCAGCCCGGGGGTGATGTTGGCATCGCTGCCACGCCATCAGGGAGGGGCCTGGGCAAGAAATGCCAGGTTTGGCTCATTCCTGTCATCTCCCTTCCCCATCTTTGCCATCACAGTTGCTTTCTAGTTGAGGATCAGCATGGCTTTGAGTTCAGTGTGCCCCAGGTGTGGCAGCTGTTCTGCTGCTCCTCGTGTCATTTCCCCATGAGAGCTCCAGGGGCTGCCCCGACAGCACTTCTCCCTTAGGAACCTTTCTCTTTCCTTTGTCTCTTTATTTTTAAATATTTTTTTGAGTTGTGCTCCTTACAGTGTGAGAATCATTCCATGACAGAAGCTTGGGAGGTGTTTGTATGTTTTTCTTTTATCCTATTAAAGAAGAAATTCCCCAAACCTCTGCTTGTCGTGACGTCCTTTCCTTGAGTAAAGACTGAGAGTGGCTCTGGGACAGGAGTGCAAGCCCTGCCTTACCTGGAGCAGCGAGGACTGCAGGAGCACTGAAGCAAAGCCCAGCCCTGGAAATGCCCCCGGGCTGAAGATGTGGAGCAGAGCTTGGGAAGGAGCCTGATGCAAGCCCTGCTGCAGTCACTGGGAATTCACTGAGAACTCACTGGGAATTCACTGGGAATTCACTGGGAGCTCACTGGGAACTCACTGGAGCTCACTGGGAATTCACTGGGAAGTCACTGGAGCTCACTGGGAATTCACTGGGAACTCACTGGGAGTTTCCCACTCCCTTTGGAGGAGCTCAGGCTCTCAGAGGGGCAGGAGGAGGCAGAGCTGGGCAGGTTCAGGTGCAGGGGCAGACCTGGAATGCTGCCCTACAATCTTTTCCACTGAATTCCCCGAAATGACTGGATGGAGAGAGACAATATTCTTGTTTTCATGATTATTTTAAGCCCCTTTGCAAGGGGGTCGTTGTTCCGGGGAGAGGCTCTTAAGCAACGCTCTGGCTGGATCTTAAAGGGAATAAGTGGGAAGGATTTGTGGGCTGGCAGATGGCAGATTAGCATCTTAAGAGACTCCATGGGCATTAAACTGTCCTAGTGAAAGAGTGGAGATAGAATAAAGCGATTTAATTTTTTTAAAACTTTGGTTTGTTCTCCCTTGAGGATTGGAGTTTCCATCCTTTCTCCTGCCTCTGCCACGGGTTCTGTTAGTGAGGCCTTGGAAACAGGGTTCTGCTTTTGGGGTTTTTTTATTTCTGAGTCTTTGACGTTTTCAGTAGATGTCTCCACAAATAAAACCAAACTGAGGCTAATAAAAGTTTAAAAAATTGGCAAGGTTCTCCCGAGCCTCGGTTGTTCCTCCTCCAGAGCTGTCTCCTGTCGGTTGAAATGTGATTAAATAGAAAACTTGTTGTATAAAAGACTAAGAATGTTGCCAGGCCACAAGAGAAATATTTAAAACAACTGAAAGAGAAATTTAACCAGCAGAGGATTTTTTTTTTGAGGTGGGAGGGAAGGTGGGATGGGATGGGATGGGATGGGATGGGATGGGATGGGTGAGGGAATTTCCTCTGCATGCTGAGTTCTGCAGTAGCTCTGTCCACATGTAGAACCCTTCCCAAATCCTGTTTATACTGCACAAACACCAGCGTGTTCACATGTTGAGTTGTGTTCAAACGTGAACCTGGAACTGTGGAATGCCCTTCCTTGGTGCAAGGTTTTTCTTTCCTTTTGTTGATTTTTAAATCCTCATTTTTGGTTTAGGAATGACTTGTGCAGATTCAGGATAGTGGCCATGTTGAAAAGGAAATAGGAAATGCACATTCCTACCCCTTCCTCCAGTGAAATATATTTGCAAGTGTCTGATTATGTGCTATAAAAACAATGATTTTTTTTTCTCCCCCTAGATTAAGGCTGTGATGTATTTTTTGCCTATTTTTTTTCTCTGCCTCTAGGTTCAAAATGAATTAAAGGCTGTTGAGCATTTCAGAATGACTCTTTTTGGGTGGTTCACGTCTCTTCATTTCTAAGATTCTTTTGTGCAGCAGGAAGTCGTTGAACGTCCTCCAACAGCATCTTCCAGAAACTTCTTTAAACTCCTTAAATGTCTGAGCTTTTTGCTGAAGCCCTCTGCAGTTGTTGCAGGATGAGGCTGATGCTGCAGGTTGTGTGGAAGGACAGAAATCTCCAAATTCCCCTTGTCCCAGGAGTCAGCGGTGGCGAGGAACCCGCGGAGCCGAGCGCGGAGCTGGGCGAGGGTCGGGATCTCGGAGACCTCAAGCGGCACAACCGGGAGGGAGGGAGAGAGGGATGGAAAAAGGGTGAGTCCCGGGGGTTCGGGAACGTTCCGGAATGTTCCAGAATGTTCTGGCAATGTGGGGCTGAGCGGTTCCGGGGCAGTTCTGGAGCTCTGGGCTGAGCTCACACTCAGGTTTGAGGAGTTTAACCCCAGCTGAGCTCACACTCAGGTT
>VRYO01001414.1:1021799-1055606 GCA_009812075.1 Sialia sialis
CCCCTCAGTGCCATCCCGTCCCCTCAGTGCCATCCCCCCTTTGCTGTGACCCTGGGCAGTCCTGGGCTCTCCTGCAGGTGGAACCTGACTCACTGATGTTCAGCAATTTCCTGAACAACACCTTGCACCGCTCAGGCAGAGCGTTACATATTTAAAGAAAAGAGATTTTTTTTTTAATCATTTAGGCACAGTTTTTGTGTTTTTTTTTTTTTTTCCTGAGGGGTTTATTATCCTCAGTAAACCCAGGATAAAGCCCTTGTGTAACCCATTAATCTGGGGTTGCCATCTGCCCTCTGTGTGTGCCCAAACCCCTGAGCAGGAATTCCTCCCTCAGCAGGAACTGAGCCCTGAATTCCTCCCTGTGCAGGAGCTGAGCTCTGAATTCCCTGAGCCCTGAATTCCTCCCTGTGCAGGAGCTGAGCCCTGAATTCCTCCCCCTGGGCTGCAGGAGCTGAGCTTGCCTGTCCCGGGACAGAGGCTCGGTGGGCTCAGGGCCGGGCTCTGGTCCCTGCAGATCCCGAGCTCCTGCAGGTGCAGGGATGGACAGACACACCATGGAAACCCAGGGGGTTAAAGCTGGGCTGGGTGAATCCCTGGGTGGTTGGGAGAGTGTGGTGACACTGCCAGGGTTTTATCCCCTCCCAGGCTGGAATTGTCCCCTCTCCATCACACCCTGAACTCCTGGTTCCCTCTTTGGGAGCAGCTCCCTGGGTCCCCTTCCCAGAGGATGAACTTACAGCAATAGTAACAATTTCCTCAGCACCTCTGAGGGTATTTACTTTTCCCATTTCAGTTCTACATCTGTTCACTTGCCAACTTGGAGTTTGCAACCATCTTACTGAGGAGAAGGAATTGATTTCTCGCTCTGTTACTGCCGCTCCTGGTATAATTAAAGCATATTGCAACGTGAGGAATTTCTCCTGGCCTGGGAACTGCTTTGCCACTTGAGTAATTCTGTAAACCAAGAAAAGCTTTTCCTTTTCCTCTGGAATGTAAATTACAGTTCCAGCTGCTCTAAAGCCTTTGTTCTGCTGCAGGGCACTGGGGGCTCTTGGTTCAGGGCTGTGCAGGGTCCTGGGGCTTTTGCAAATCAATCCCTCAGGGATTTGGCTGCACATTCCAGCTGAGACACAAACTGGGTTTGCCCAGTGAGATGTAAATGGGACCTGGGACAAGCCCTGGGCAGGGCTTTGCTGGTCTGAGCTTTGTGGGGAGCCCTGGGAGCAGCCCTGGGTCCTGCCAGGGATGCTCCTGCCTGGATCTGCTGAGCCCTGGACACTGTAAGGAAATGCCAGCTGCAGGGATGGGTTTGGCTCTGCTCTGTGTCCTTCTCACATTTAATAAACCAGGGCTCTGAGATCCCCTGTAAAACCTGTCCCTGTGGGAAGCAGATCCCTGTGCCAGCCCAGTTCTGTGGAACATTTCCTGCAATGATTTGCTCATTCACCCCTCTCATCTCCAATAAATTCAATGTCAGAGCTGTCATGTGGAGCTCGTGTGAGAGAGGGAAAGAGAGAGAGACAGAGAAAAGGAAAAATCCCTGGGATCAATAAGGAGCAGGAGCTCTCCCCTGCCCTGCTGCAAACGGGCATTAATGGGCCATCACTTGGAGTTTAATTAAACCCAGTTTCAGCCCCGTGCCAGGTTTCAGTGCTGCCTGGCACAGCAGATCTGAGAGGCTGAGCCCAGGGCAGGAATTCCTGGTTCATTGCTCTTTGCACAGGGATGGGCACCTGTGTCAGGCTGTCACATCCAGACCCTGTCACTGGGATTTCATTCCAGCAGCTCCTCCTGGGACTGCTCCCTGTGAGCCTCACTCTGCTCACACTGCCAGGGAAGGGTCCCAGGGGTACTCAGGGTGAGATTTTGGGGTGTCTGTGCAGGGACAGGTGCTGCACTGGATGATCCTTTCCAATTCAAGATATTCCATGGTTCTGTGGAAAGATTTCATCCTATATTTGCTTCCCTGACTGGCTTCCTGGGGAGCTGGTTGGGATTTTTTAAAAGATTTACTTAGTTCCCTGCTGGTGTTCCAATTCTCTTTGCCACTCACCTTCCTGTGCTCTGTGTGGAATTTATTTCAGTTCTGAGAGGAGTTTGCATTTCAACCCAGGGGATGGTCACAGCAGCTCAGAGAGGATGGAACCAGAGTGAGAGCCTGGAGAGCAGTGGTGGGAGTGATTTCATCAGAGAAACCAGATTATCATCACAGAGAGCCAGAACAGCAGAGCTGGGAGAGCAGGGAGTGCTGAGGAACAGAGCTCAGAACAAGAATCAGTTTTTCCTTTCTACTCTTCAATGACAACACAAAGTGAGCATCAAAATCCCTCCCTGATGTGAGGGAGGTGCCCATCCCGTGTCTCGTGTGCTGCAAATTCCCTTTGAGCGCTGAGCAATCACAACTCCTCGCCATTCCCAGCCTGCCTGGAGGAACTCAGTCCCTCAGACGTGGTTGGAACCAGGAGTTTCTGGTTTTGTTCCTTTCTCTTTTCTCCTGTGCCATCAGTTTGTTGAGAGCTGGGCTCCCTCCTGCTCCATCTCTCTCCTGCAGTTAAAATATTTTGGGGGTGCTGTCACTCCCTGGTGCTGAGCACGGCTCTCTGGGAACTCGCTAATTAATTTTTTGTTCTTTTATTTCAGCTGGTGTCAGTGCAGCAGGGAGAGGGGGAGCTGTGGAGGGAGGGAAGGATCCCAGATCCCAGACCCCAGATCAGCTCTTCCATCCCTCTCCAAAGCCCTGCCTGCTCCTGGGTGAGGTGGGAACCTGTGAGCAGGAGCCAGGCTTGGCAAAGCCTCTGGCTTGGCTTAGGGTCTGGCTCAGGGGACAAGGGGCGTTCAGGGCTCAGAGGACTCCAGAGTGGTTTGGTTGGAAGGACCCTAAAGCAGCAGCCTCGAGCCTGGGCAGCCCAGGATGGATTTGGGAGTCCAGGAGGAGTTTGGGAGTCCAGGATGGATTATTTGGGAGTCCAGGAGGGGTTTGGGAGTCCAGGATGGGTTATTTGGGAGTCCAGGAGGGGTTTGGGAGTCCAGGATGGGTTATTTGGGAGTCCAGGATGGATTTGGGAGTCCAGGATGGATTATTTGGGAGTCCAGGATGGATTATTTGGGAGTCCCTGTCCCTCCCACACACACAGGGCTGCAGCACGTTCAGACAATCTTCCTTTAATACAAAGTCAATATATCTACATACACCGTGGTATGAAAACCACTTACTGTTTCAGTTTGAAATAACAGTGTGAAAGCAACAGCACTTTGCTCTCATACAAAGAAAAAACCTCCCCCCTCCCCCCAACTTGTCCAGTAAGATTTTGCTGCAACATACTTAGAAATTTGGGCAACTTTCACACAAATAAGTAAAATCTCGAAGAAGCCTTTCAGTCGGTTCTTTTTTTTTTCTTTTTTTCAGTTAAAGACAGGAAATGAGTTGTGTGGGGGGTTCTGGGCAGCACTTGATGGCCATGATTACCCCTTCTAGAAAAATAAAAAAAAGGAGAGGGCAGAGGCGAGCAGAGCTTGGGGCAGGGTGGCTTTTCTCAGATGTGCTGTGCTCAGAGCAGCACAGAGCCAGGCCAGGCTGGTGCCTGCAGCACCCCTGGGATGTTCAAACACCTGCTGGCTGCCAAGGCTCCAAAATCTCATCATCTCCACTCAGCTAGAGCCGCTGGTGGCTGAATGTCCCAGTTCAGCCCTGGTCCTGCACAGTCACAGCTGAAGGGGAGGGATTGGCACTGCCACCACCCCTGCTGTCCCCACCCTGCCAGGGACCTGGGATATGTCTGTGATTGAAAACAAGAAACCCAAAAAAATCAATAATAATAAAAAAAAAAAAAATCCAGAAAGTACATTTTGTTCTTACATGAGCAAGTTAAACCTTTTAAATGGTAGAAAAGCAATATGTAGAAGTAGCAATTTGCACTGCATTTTTATATATCACAGCCATTACACGTAACATTTCTACAGTGAAAAAATAGACTGTCTTTGAACATAATATGAACAAATAAGCAAATTTTTCTTTTAAATTCATTGACTGATATTCTTTGTCTTAAAAAAAAAAAAAAAAAGGAAAAAATACACTATTTAAAAAAAAGGTAATGTCACTTGTTACAGTTACATCGATACTTTAAAGAAAGCCACTCACAGTATTTCCATGGGATGCACCTTCCTGGATCTTTCCCAGTTCTTTTACAGCTGGGGACAGTGGGATGTGGAAGATGTGCAAGGAGTGCTGGGCCAGTCCTGAGAGGAGCTGCAGAGTCCAGAGGGGCTGGCAGCAGCACTGGGCTCTGCAGGGGCTGGGTCCTGGCAGGGAGATGCTGCTGCCAGAGCAGGGGACACGGCCCAGGGCAGCAGGGCGTGTGATGTGCAAACAGCCCGGGCACGGGCTGCTTGTCCCCTGCTTGTCCCCACCCTGCTCCAGGGAAAGCCACAAGTGCTGGGAGGAGCCCCCAGGCCAGGCCAGGGCAGGGGCTGCCCCCACAGCCAGCTCTGGGGGTTGTACCTCTCACTCTATCCTTTTAAATATCCTAAAAAATAAATTTTGGAATTAGAAGAAATGAGGAATGTTCCAAGTATTCAAAATGTGAGCTATAAAACCTCTGGAGTGGCAGGGGCATCCCGTGAGTGCTGTTTGCAAGGTGCCTGCGAGCCCAGAACCATCCCAATGCTGATACTGAGGTTATTAAGACTCCAGCTAGAAGAACTCCTGACCCTACGTTTGCCTAAGTGTTGAGATTTAGTTCCTTTTCTTTCACAGAACACCTCCAATTCTGCAAGTGACTTCCTTTAAAGACTGCCAACTATATTAGTAAATAAACTGAACTCTAATGATGTAACCAAAGTCGGTTTTTCCTTCCCTTCTCCAGCAGAAACAGTTCCCAAGGTGTGTTGGAGCTTTTGGATCAGTTCCCCGTGTCCATCCCCACGAACACCTCCTGAGGTCCAGAGCAGTTCTGAGCAGCCTGAGCTGCCCCTGGAGGGCCAGGTCACAGCGTGGAGTTCCCCAAGGGGTGTTCCTTCCAATCCTCCCCCTGCTCCCGATGCACTGTCCAGATGAAAAGGTTCTTCTGAGTCAGTTTGTAAGTTCAAGCGCTCCCCTGGGTCAGAAGAGGCCTTCCAGGACTGAAGTGGTTGGTAGAGTCTGCACAACGATGGCTTTTTATGTTGCATAGTGATCAAAACTTCCCAGATACTCCAGAGCTGCCTGGTAACAGAACTGGTATTCATCCTGCCAAGAGCAAAGAGAAGCAGCCTCAGGGGTGGGGTGAGCTGCTCAGGATCCCTCACAGAGCTTCCCTCAGAGCTGGCAACTCCAGCACAGGCAATTCCTGCTCTTCCCTTTTTGGCTGAGCTCTCAGGCACTGAACATCCCCCCTGTCCCAGCCCCACAGCCAGAGTCTGCCTCTGGGGTAACACCTGAGGCTCCAGACTGTGATGGAATCTTTAAGAGTCTTTCTAACAACAGGAATTATTTTAAAAACATAATTTTGTATTTCTTAGGTGAGGTCAGCAGTGCAGAGTGAGCTCAGGTGAGGGTTTGCTAATGGTCAGAACCCAAGCTAGACCGTGTGGTGACTCCTGGCACAGGACAGCCCTCACCTCTGTCTGCACCATTGCAGGTCGTTGTGTTCGCAGCATCTTCACTGTCTGGAAAATATCTACAACGCCCTCGTAGCGCATCCGCTCCAGCACGATGCTCAGGGTGATGAACACGCCAGTCCTGCCCACGCCAGCGCTGCACAGGGAGGGAGCAAACAAACAAACAGGGAATTGGCTGCTGCAGGGCCCAAAGGAAATGCTGCCTGGGTGGGGCTGAGCTCGCCCTGTGAACATGAGCCTGGGTCAGGCTCCAGGAAAGAGACCCAGAAATAACCCAGGTGCCAGAGCATGGCCCAAAAAAATGCTCGAGAAAGGGAAAATTTAAAAGTTAAAAGCTTTGGGTAAACAGCACTCAGTGGAAGAATTATTCCTAGTATGTAATACTGGGCTTTTGAAATTAAATCATTTTAGTAAGAATGGATCATCCTGTCCTGCCTGAGGGTAAGGAGGTGCAATTCTTGCTAAAAGCGAAAACAGCCCAGCAGTGCTGGAGGTGCAAATTGGACTGAGACTGGTAAAAAACACTTCTAGTTCTGCAGGTCAAATATGACAGATATTCTATAGACATGCTATAGACAACACTGTGGCTCCCATCTCTTGAGAGTATTTCAAACCTTTCCTCTAAACATAAAGGCTCAAAGCCTTGTGGGCAGTGCCAGGGCTGAAGGAGGTGAGTTTGGCTGGCACAGGAAAGTGTTTGGCACTGACACTGCCAAGAAATCTCCTTGCAAGGACGGGGTGGGAAAGGGGGAGATCTGGATTTTAACTCCTTCCATGCCATGGAGGAGGGGTGTCCGTGTGCCTACCTGCAGTGGACAGAGATGGGGCCATCCTGGCCAAACTGCTCCTTGGTCTTGTGCACCTGCCCAATGAAGTCGATAAAACCTTCTCCTGATTTTGGCACACCTTGCTCTGGCCAGTCAGTGAACTGGAACTGACGGACAGTTCGTGACTGACCATCCTGGGGGACAAAGAGCAACAGTCAAACTCCTTGTGAGGACACACAGAAACAGAGAACTCCCCCTTTGTTGCTCCTTGTTAAAGGGCAGGAAGAGTTGAGGCGAATGAGTGCTGTAGCTGAGTGCACACACATTTATTAGGCAGCCCCATGGAGATGAAGCTGCCTGTGCTGCAGCTGACGTGCCTGCAGCCAGGCTGTCAGCACAGATCCATATCCTGGCAGGTGCTGAAAGCTCTGACCACTGCAGACAGCACAGATGGAGTCTTCAGCACAGGAACGTTCAAGGTGAGGTGTTGGCCTCTCTAATCAATCTTCACAAAGAATTGCCACAGTGTCAGAATTACAGCTGACAGGAAGATAAATCTTGTTCTACGAGGACTGATGAGGCATCCTCCTCCTCAACCTTGCAAATTGAATTATCAGGTTCTGGAATACTTTGGCAACCTCAAAAGCTGTGCTGTGACAGGGAGGGTTATGTTTGCTACAGAAATTTGAGGAGGTATTGAAATGTTCCTGTGGATGAGGAACCTGACATTGAATCGAAGATTATTGGAGTGAATTTGTCCCTTTGAACATGACTGACAGTGGCTCCTCTGCCAGCCACAGCAGGGCTCTTTCTCTGTAGGGTGCACAGAAACCTTTTTATCAGCTTTTGGGGGAAAATTCTCTCTGCTTTCACCTCAGAAAGCAGCAGCTAAACCCCAAAGCCAGGCACATCTCTAATGACACAACTCAAGGCAGTGAGAGTGGTTTGAAACTAATTTCAATTTGCAAGGACAAATATTCCAGTCCAATCTGTGTGAGTGTTCTGTTCCTCATCACAACTGAGCTTGGGCACATGGACCCCAAACCTCCCCAAACCCCTTCCACCACCTGACCAAGCTTTCCAGGAAGAAATTCCTGCTGGTGTCCAACTGAAGCTCCCCTGGCACAGCCTGAGGCTGCTTGGTCTTTCCTGGGAGCAGAGCCAGCCCACACCTTGTTCTGTGCAGGGTTTGGGCTCCATGAGCCCCATGGATTCCCACCAGGATGTTCCAGGAGCTCTCCTGCACGTGAGGACACCCAGCTGAGCCCACAAACCCCGAGGCTTCTGCAGCCCTTGAGCTGCCCAGCCCAGCCCAGCCCAGCCCAGCCAGCACCTACCCTGGCATCCGTGACCTTGAACTCCCTCAGGATGTACTGGGGCATGTTGTACTCAGCCATGGGGTCCACCACGAAGTACTGGTACCGTGCCGAGCGCTCCGCGGGCCAGTACTGGTGGCACTTCTCCTGCCGGGGCAAATGGCTCCTGTCAGTGTCCCTGGTAGTCCCTGTCAGTCTCTGGTAGTCCCTGTCAGTCTCTGGTAGCCCTTGTCAGTCCCTGTCAGCCCCTGGTAGCCCCTGTCAGCCCCTGGTAGCCCCTGTCAGTCCCTGTCATTCCCTGTCAGCCCCTGCCCTGCAGGACTCCCCTCTCAGCCCCTCCCAGCCCCACTCACCCGCCCCATCTCGCGAAGTTTTGTCAGCATCACCACGATGGTGGAGTTGTTTTCCCAGAGCATCCTCCAGAAATCCTCGGTGGTCTCGGCCAGAGGCCCCTGCGTGGCTATGTAGGCCTTCTGCTTCCTGGGGAGCCCAAAGCAAGGAGGGGTCAGGGGGGCTTTGGGAAGGCTGGAGCGTGGGAGAACAAATGGAAATGCTGGGCAAGGACCAGAACTGCACGAGGCCTAAAGGGGCTGGGATGGCTTTGGTGCCAGTGGTCAAAAAAAACAGAGCCAGCAGTGGAGCTCTCCTTAAATATCACTTCCAAGGGATAAATCCAACCTCCAGGCATGGAGCTGCCCTAATCCCAGTGCCACAGCCATAGCCAGCACTGCTGGTCTGGCCCTGTTGCAGGTGGTGGCCCCAGGGCTCTCCCAGCTCCATCCACGGTCACACAGAGCCCATGGGGTTTATCCCTGGTGTGCAGGTGATATCCCCAAGGCTCTCCAGAGTCCATCCAGGGTCACACAGAGCCCATGGGGCTATCTCTGGTGTGCAGGTGATGTCCCCAAGGCTCTCCCAGCTCCAGCCCAGGTCCCCCAGGTCGCCAGGGGCTCTGGCTGTACCTGTAGCCGTCGATGAAGCTGGCGTTGATGTAGTCGGAGCCCTCGACGCCGCGGATGGGCTGCAGGCACACACGGGTGCTCTCGTAGGGCATGATGTTCACCAGGCGGTTCTTGAACTTGTTGCAGGGCAGGTTGGCGCTGATGAAGCGCGAGGTGTGGGCCTTGGAGTTGGCGAGGCGCTGCAGCAGGGACAGGCACCATCCTCAGCTGGGGGCTCTGACCTGGGCCAGCCCTGAACCCAGCCCCTCGTGTTCCACCCTCGTGTGTTCCAACCTCGTGTGTTCCACCCATCGTGTTCCACCCTCGTGTGTTCCAACCTCGTGTGTTCCACCCCTCGTGTGTTCCACCCCTCGTGTGTTCCACTCTCGTGTGCCCTCCTGGGGTTTGGTTTTGGGGCTGGGCACACAGACTGAGGCTTTTCCCTAAGCATTCAGAAAACTGTACTACCACTAAAATTTTAAAAACCCCTCCAGTTTGGGAGGGAGTGAATTCAGTCTGGCTCTGCCATGAGCAGGGATGCTGCCTGTGGTGCAGACAGGTCTCCCCTGGGAGCTGCACGGCTCAGCAATGGAATCCCCTCCCTCCTGGAAGCAGCAAGGTCCAACCAGCCTGACAGGGGCTCTGTGTGAGGCCCTGCTGTCCCAGGCCAGCTCCCAGCTCACCTTGAACTCCAGCTCCATGCCCGTGACGTGCTCCCTGGCCTCGATCTGCGCCAGTTTCTGGATGTAGCTGTAGAGGTTGCGAGCCGGGACCTCGGTGTTGCCGCAGGCCACGGCCTCGAGCAAGGCATCGTGGATGAAGCTGTACTGGTCCTCTGTCTGCACCATGTAGTTGCGCTGGGACCTCATGAGGGTGACGTGCCCGTAGATGTCCACGGTCTTCTCGTGCTTGATCCTCTCCAGCATGGCATCGATCACGATGAAGCAGCCGGTGCGTCCCACGCCCGCGCTGGGGACAGGCAGGGGATGGATGGGCTGTCCCTGGCAGGTGCCCACTGCCCCTCCACACTGCTCTGTGTCCCCTCCACACTGCTGTGCCCCCTCCACACCGCTCTGTGTCCCCTCCACACCGCTCTGTGTCCCCTCCACACTGCTGTGTCCCCTCCACACCGCTCTGTGTCCCCTCCACACTGCTGTGTCCCCTCCACACTGTTCTGTCCCCTCCAAATTCTCTGTCCTGTGTCCCCTCCATGGTGGCACTCCAGGCCAAGGCTCCAGTGAGGGGCTGGGAGGATCTGAAGGCTGAAAAAGCCTCTTTAATCTCTCCCATCTCAGCAGCTGAAGCAGCTCTGATGCTGTAATGAGTAACATGCGTCACCTCTCTCCCTCGATGGTTTTGTGCATCAGGTAACATCAGACCTGTGTGTAATGGCATTTGTGCCTCAGCAGGGCTCTGTGCTCTCGGGTGCCACTGCTAATAAAGGGCTTCCTTTTACCATTCCAGTGCTGTCCCTTTCTTCATCGAGCCCCCTTGATCTCTGTTAATTAGACTGCCTAACACCTGAACCAAGCAGGTGACTGGAGCTTTGGCAAGAATTTAACAGCTGATCTGGGAGCTGGTTGCGAGCTGACAGCTCTTTATTCATTTTCTGAGGTGCACAATAATTGCCATCTGCAAGGGTAGTGATAAGTTGCCCACTCACAAAGACTGTTTAAATGGCATCCTCCAGCAGAGGCAGGATTAGCTTCCCCAGCAGCCTCCACAATTCAGATCTTCCCCCAGTGCCCAGGAACCCGCAGGCTCCTCCACACCCTCCTGAGGAACATGGGGATTTATCTGCACTGAGGCTTCAAGGATTCCTCACTGGTTGTAAATTGAATTTGGGAATGTTACCTGCCTTCAGCCTGGCATTATCAGAGAGGCTGCAGCACTCAGAAATGCTCTGTCAATCACTGCCAGCTCTGCCCTGAGCAAGCTCTGCCTCCCAAACACCTCCAGCACCCTCTGAGGTCACACCCGATCCTCCTCCTTTCTCACCAGAGACAAGAGACAAGCCCACCACACTGAACCAGACACTGGGACAGCACCAGGAAGATCATCAAACCCAAGAGTGGTTTTGGTTTCAAAGGGACCCTAAAGCCCACCCAGTCCCACCCCCTGCCATGGGCAGGGACACCTTCCACTGGAGCAGGTGGCTCCAAGCCCTGTCCAGCCTGGCCTGGAACACTCAGTCCAAGTGATTTGGCACAAATTACGCCCCTCATCATCTCAGGAAATGCTGTGGCCAATGGAATCTCCAGGTTTCCCTCTCAGAGGGCTCCACCCGTGGCTCAGAGCTGTCCCTGTCCCCAGGTAAACCCACACCCTGCTGAACGTCTGCCTCCCTCCCAGTGCCAGGGGAAGGGAGCTGTACCTGCAGTGCACCACGATGGGCCCAGCATCTGGGGGGTTGCAGGTTTTCACCCTCCTGAGGAAGGCCAAAAAGGGCGTGGGGTACTCGGGCACGCCGTGGTCAGGCCAGGCTGTGAACTGGAACTGCCGCACCTCGCGCTTCTCGCTGGAGCCGTTCTGCAGGCAGGGCACGGGTCAGGGCCAGCAGCCACAGGAGCAGGGGGTCAGGGGGAGCAGCACCCCAAACTGCACAGGGGCCACAGCCCAGCCCCAGCAGCCACAGGAGCAGGGCCAGCTCACCTTGTGCAGGGAGAAGGTTCGGACGCAGAACGTGGCCAGCTCGATGGTGTCCAGCAGGGTCACCTGGATCATCCCGTAGGTGTCTGCGCCCCGGCCCGGCCAGTACTGGTCACACTTGATCTGCAAGGCATGAGGGATGGCTCAGTGCTGGGACAAACCCTTCACTGGAGGGGATGCTCATTCCCAAAGTGCCCTGCTACTGGGGAAGCTGGCAAAGGCAAAGGGAGGTGCAAGAAGAGTCTTTGCAGAGCACCAAGACAGGGACAGACCATCACAAAAAGCTCCCACTGACTAAGCACAGACTCTGATGCTACACGAATCCCACAGACAACAGACTGGAATGATCCTGAAGATTAGAGGGAATGTACTGGGGCTCGTTAAACAAGAGAACTGAATGTGAAACTTGCCACATGATTAACTCCAAGACAGACATCCAGTGGGATCCAGCAGCCTCTCCTCCTGGAGTTGCCAAGGAGGCTGCAGCTTTCCAGGGTGAATGGTTTGTATTTTTAAAAGCAATGAATCACTGAACTTTCAGGGTGCTGGCAGAGCAGGCAGAAATCCCCCCCTGGCTGCACATCAAAGGGATTTGCTGTTCCCCCAACTCTCCCCTCCAATCCCCCTGGATTATGACTAACCAGTCATCCCTCTCATCATCTTACCCGTGATTTCTCCTCCAGTTTAGTCATCATGACAATGGTGGCTGAGCGCTGCTCCCACACCATCCTCCAGAAGTCCCCGAAGGTCTCTGGCAGGGGTCCCTGCGTGGCGATGTAGGCGTTCTGCTTCCGGTAGCCGTCGATGTAGTTGGCATTGATGTAATCACTGCCCACAATCCCTGTGGCAAAGCAGCAAAAATCAGGGCACTGCACAGGGCTGCACACAGCTGGAGGCTGGAGGAGATTTCTGCAGGGATGCTGTCAGAGAGAAGCCCCCTGCAGAAGCAGCAGAGCCTTCGTGGGTCAGAATCACACAGGCTCTTGGCAAGGCTTTCCCAGCTCAAGCTCCTGCACTGCAGAGAGACACAAACTCCTTGCAAAAGATATTAAAGAGATCAAATATCAGGCCTTGAAACCGTGGTGCTTCTACTCATGTAGCAAAGTCCTGGCCCAGGGCTCCAGCAGGACAAACCCGAGTCCTTGTCCCAGCCTGCCCCAGCCCAGGCAGAAAACGCACCTGGTCAATGACTGTGGTCCATAGCCTAATCCCAGGCATTGAGCTGCAGCTGGACAGAGTAAAGAATAAAGCCAGGCTTGATGCAGCCAAGGAAGGCTTTGAAATTACAGGTTTAGACTGGCTGTGAATTGCCCGCTGTCATTTTTAAGAGTGTTTTTTTTCCCTACTTATGAGTTACAGGCTATTGAGTTCCAGCTGCTCGCCTGGTTCCCTGCTTGAGGGTTTGGGATGAGCAGGAGGCACTGCCAGAGTGAAGAGGCTGATTGGGACATGGCAGGAGAAAGCTGCTCTGAAGTTTAAACAGCCCTGGCACACGGTGCTGCCCAGGTTCAGCTCAGAGCTGGCACGGGCTGGTTCGGCTGCTCCCAAGCACAGCGAGCGCCTGGCAGGGCTGGCAGGATCTGCAGAGCCACCATTGACTTGGTGCACAGCCCTTCACTCCTTCTCCAGGGCAGCCAAGACAAGTCACAGAGTTAAAGCCACTACTTCTTTCTGGCCAAGCAGCAAGCGACAATCTCCAGCCTTGACAAATCCAGATTTAAAACAAAGAAGAAGCACAAAACAAATTCCTCCAGCTCCTTTCATCTTCCAGCCTTGAGCATAAAATAGAGCCTGGTAGGAAGGAGCACACCAGCGTCCAAGACATGTCAGAACCTCTCTCAGATGCCTGAAAATTCGAACTTGGCCCATCATCCTTGCACTGTTGGTCCCTCACAGAGCCTGGGCAGAGCTGGGACTGCTGCCTGCATCCAGCCCCAGGTCCAAGAGCAGCCCAAGTGTCCTTCACTCCCACACTCGAGCTCTTCTCCCTTCCCTTGAATGACAAAGCAACTTTCTAAAGCCTCTGCTTTCCTTGGCTCATACAATATTAATCTCGGAATTAAACCAAGGCAGAACACAGTCAGCTTCACAGGGAGAAACATTTAAAGCCCTCTAATAGCAGACCAGAGCAATCCAGATTTGTGCAGTTTTTTGGCAAATCACCGCTGCTGCCTCAGCTCTCCCCCTTCCCCTCAGAGCTACCGTGGCACAAGGAGATTATTTTAGCAATTCCCTGGTCTCAAAGGCTTTGGAATTAACCTCTCCATTCACCAGGCAGTTACCAGGACATCCCACATCCTCTCTGCTCTGATGATCAGCCCTTGGCAACACGAGCCTGGCACTGAATGCTTTATCCACCCGGCACAGCCACATCCTGAGCCCATGGAACTCCAACATTATCTCAGCAGCAGCAACCCAAGCAGGTGCCCTGCTCAACTCCATCCAAGCCCCTCTTATCCTGGCGTGCACTGGAGCAGCTCTGTCAAGAGCCACGAGTTGTGAAATTCAATGTAAATTTTCTGACTGCACCATCGCTCACATAAGCAGCTCAGGAAACAATTTATGACCTGCCAGGCTCTCACTAACCCCTTCTTATCCTGAGCCTTGCAGGGGCCAGGGCTGCAGCAGGGGCTGCATATCAAATGCTCTAAGTGCCTGTACAGCTCAGCAGCCACATCTCTGTGCCTCTCACATTTGTACAACCAGCCCTGGGCTTGCCTCCCGTGCTCTCTGTGCAGCCCTGCTCTGAGCTCTGGCCGTCCTGCTCCTGCTCCCTCTAAAGCACTGTGTGATCTGAATTCTCCCTCCTAGTCAGGGATGTGTCAAATGGGCTTCTCCAAGCAAAGGGAAGGCAGTTTCTTGATAAACCAGCCCTTGATATGAGGGATTGCAGCTCCAGGGGAATGTGTCAGCCAGCAGAACGTAATAAATGCCTGGTTTACAGAGGTGCCTCCTGCTTGCCAGACTCCAGGGAGAGTTAGAGAAGCGTATAAACAGAGATGAGAGAGTGTGTGGAGTGCTCCCTGCACAGCCCAAGGAGCACTGCTGGGCTGGGGCTGCTCCTACCTTCGATGGGCAGCAGGATCACCCGCGAGTGGTCGTAGGCGATGACGTTGGCGTAGCGGTTCTTGGGCTTGTTCACCTCCAGGTTGGAGTGCTCCCAGGTGAACTGCTGCCCAGGGTCGATGGACTGGGGATTGGAAAGGAAACGGGAGGGTCAGCGAGGAGAACAGCAGCAGATGCAAGTCTGTTCCCCACAGCTCTGAAGGAGGAGAGCAGCCATCACCACAAGAACCCAGCTTTGCTGTGGGAACCTCCAGCCCCCTGGACCAGCTCACACCCCTTCTCCCTGGAACAGCTCACACCCCATCTCCCTGGGCCCAAGTGCAATATCTGAGGTCATTCTCCCTCTGGACTCAGCATTGAAGGTTTCCCAGTGCAAATGGGGAGGGAGCCCCAGGGGAGCCTGGCAGGGACAAGAGTGATTCCCCCAGCACGAGGCAGGGGAAAGGACCTGGCCCTAGGACATTCAATCAATGTGGATTTTTCCTAGAAGGGATGAAGGAATAAACAATGAAATGCACTGGAGAGAAAAAATCCCCTCTGCCTGTCCTAGTGATTTATGCCAGGTTTGGTGGTTGGGTTTTTTTTTCTCTCTAAAGTCCAGCTGTCCCAGATATGGAAATTAGGTTAATTACGTTTACCTCTAAATCCTCAGCCAGAGAATTAAATAAAACAAGGGCTTAATTCCTTCATCATTTTGCAGAGCCCTTGGGGTTTGCCTCTATTGAAGGCTTGGCAGGAACGTGCCGAGCTGCGTTTGCTGCTCTTGCTCTCCCTCCGACTGCCCCGCTTTGGGGACAGGGTCCCAGACCCCAAATCCATCCCTGCCCCTGCCCGGCCCCGCTGCCCTCCCAGCCCGTGCCCAGCCCGGAGCTCCTGGGCACAGCTGGAACAAAATCTCCCGCAGAACAGCTCGGCACTCGCAGCGGAGAATTCCTAACTAATGGGTATTTATACTATTGTAATGTGTCTGTTTGCTCTCCATCCCTCTAATCATGCCTCGCCTTCACTTCATTAGCGATGTTTGTTCAGCTCTGGCTCTCCCTCCGGAGGAGGATGGGCTGGCTGGGAGCCAGGGCACAGGGATGTGGCATCATGCACATCAGCCTCTGGAATGTGGATGGAGCTCAGAACGAGCACTGCTGCCCCCGGACCCAGCGTGGGACCAGAGACCCCACAGAGCCAAATGAGCTGTGAGCCCTGCTCGGGACCAGGGCAGGGGAAAGCATCCCTTCGTTTGGAAAACATCCCTTCGTTTGGAAAACATCCCTTCCTTGGGAAAGCATCCCTTCGTCTGGAAAACATCCCCCTGCTCCCTGCCTGCAAACACACCTGGGCAGTCTAGACTCGTCATTAGGCTAAAAATATCAGAGTGTTTGATGGCTTTCAACAACAAAACCAGGAGTGGAGAGAGGCTTTTTACAAGGGCAGGGAACAATAGGACAAGGGGCTTTAAATGGAAAGAGGTTTCAGATTGGATATTAGGAAGAAATTCCTGCCTGTGAAGGTGTGAGGCCCTGGCACAGCTGGGCCTGTCCCTGGGTCCCTGGCAGTGTCCCAGGCTGAACGTGCACAAACCCATCAGACACAACAGCGAGCACAAATCAACCAGTTTTCCCTTCTCTAGCCCCACGACAGGGAGCACAAATCATCCTGTTTTCCCTTCTCCAGCTCCGTGGCATCAGCTCTGGAGGGCTCCCTGCTCCTCTTACCCACGCCCAGCTGTACAAACTGCATGTCCCAGTCCTTTGCTTGGTCTCCTGTGTCCGTGCAGGACATGGGTACCCCAGGACAGCCCCGTCCCACCCAGCCATCGCCTTCCAGGACTGCATCCCCTTCTCCCAGGGAGCTCAGCCCCTGCTGCCCCGACAGCAGCAGCTCATGGACCAAACTCTTCCTTTTTACGAGCAGGAATTGAACCCAGCAAAGCATTCAGCAAGAACAATTTCCAATACAGAAATAGCTTTTAAATGTCAGCTAACCAGATCTTTAAAACAAAGCTGCTCATTTGGAGGAAGGCCTGTCTGAATTCCCTAATTCCTGGCTCTGCAAACCCATGCACAGCACTCACTCTTGCTCATACCTCATACTCTTGGGATAATTTCAGGTTATCATTAGCTTTGAGATGCTCTGTGTGTTCAGCCAGCTCGGAAACAGGGATGGGTGGGTGGCTGAGCATACCTAAAAGACAAGATAGCAGGAAAAAAATCTCATTTAATAATAACTAAAATTCACAACCGTTGCGCATTTTATAAGAAAGAAGGAACAAGAAAAGAAAATAAATTACAATGTAAGATCTGCAATGAAAGTAGGGAGGTTAGAAGAGAAGAATTCAGGGCTCGAAATTGTGTCCTTGGAAGTAAAAAATAAAAATCAAGGAAATAAAAAAAAAAAAAAACAGTAAAATGAGAGTGTTCCCGTGATGGCCCCATTTTCAATGTGGGAATCAGAGCAAAACAAAAAGGAAAATCCGAAGAGCAGATGCGTGTTAGCGATTCCAAAGTGGACTTGGAATGAGCAAACGCTGCCAGAGGAACCTACACAGCAAATGGCACAGCCCCACAGGATCAGGAACAGCTCCAACAGAAAGGGGCAGGGCAGGATCCAGCCAGCCATGGAGATGGGGCAGAGATGGCAATGTGCAGATGGGGGGAAGCAGGGGAGGCTTTTCAGGAACTGCACTGGGTGATCTCTTCCCTCAGGGATTCTCTGGGCTGTCCTTGGTGTGCTCATGGACACTGAGCTCTGACCTGCAGCATCCCCAGAGTGCAGCCAGGCCTGGGAGCACCCTGCTGCTCTCATCATCATGGCTGGGAGTTCTGTTCTTCTCCAGCACAGCCCTGGGAGCACCCTGCTGCTCTCCTTACCATGGCTGGGGATGCTCCTTCCTCCAGCACAGCTCTGGGAGCACCCTGCTGCTCTTCCCATGGCTGGGAGTTCTGTTCTTCTCCAGCACAGTCCTGGGAGCACCCTGCTGCTCTCCTCACCATGGCTGGGGGTTCTGTCCCTCTCCAGCACAGCCCTGGGAGCACCCTGCTGCTCTTCCCATGGCTGGGAGTTCTGTTCTTCTCCAGCACAGTCCTGGGAGCACCCTGCTGCTCTCCTCACCATGGCTGGGGGTTCTGTCCCTCTCCAGCACAGCCCTGGGAGCACCCTGCTGCTCTCCTTACCATGCTGGGGATGCTGTCCCTCCAGCACAGCCCTCCCTGCCCCTGGGTGCCTCGGGCTGTCCTGTCAGGCTCTGCTGTCACCTTTTGGGATGGACAGGCAGCGGGTTGGAACAATTTCCTGCAGGGCCTGATGCCCCTGGTTCAGCTGCTGCCCCTGCAATCCCCTCAGTGTTTGGTGCTGAGGCAGCCAGAGTTGCAGGGAACTCCTGGAGCTGTCCTGGGAGGTCCCACCGGGTCAGACTGGTCCAACTGGGGCACATCTCAGCCACCCTGAGCAGCCAGGCTGACTCAGTCCTGCTCTGGAGGGGGCAGCTGGAGCTCTGGGAGGAGCAGGGACCTTCCCTGGCCTCAGTCCCTGAGTGCTACAAACCCGGGAGAAAAGCGCTCCGTGCTCTGCTCATCTGCAGTGGGTTGTGTTTCCCAAAGGCTTCCCATGCTGTCTGCCAGCTCTGCAGCCTGGAGAGCAGCATTTCAGAAGCCCTGGGCAGTGCCCCTGATGAGGAGGACAGGAGTGGAGAAGAGATGGAAGCCAGGGAGAATTTCGAGCCCCGTGGGTGTTGGTGGGTGACAAAGCAGCGGCGTGGCAGCAGCATGGTCAGATACTCTGAAAACTCAGCACAGAGATGGCAAAGCAAGCATGACATCCTCAGTTTTACAGTGATTTGGGAGAGCTGCTGCTTCCCCCAGCCTGGGCACGGGATGAGCCTGCCATTCCTGCACAGGTTTCTCCTAAGCTCACCACACATCTATTTTCAGCACAAGGAAATATGGCTGAAAATAGAAGAAGAGGGGAAATAAAACAAAAAGGCTCAAAAAAAATAACCCTGAACTGTCCTGGGGGCTGTGCTGGCTCCATTCCAGCCTGCTGGCATCAGGGCAGGAAACCTCTCTAGCTGATGGAGAAAAACTCCCATTGATTGTCTTGTTGTCCTGCCCCATCACACCTGGAGGAATATTTCTCCACCTGGATGGAGGAGGTGCCCTCCACCCCAGCACCAGATGCAGACTGGGGTGCTGGGAGGAGCTGGTCCTCTCCCAGTGTGGGATGCTCCAGATCAGACCAAACCAGTTTAACACCACCAACACCTGATGGACATGCAGGTTATGTTAAAAGGAGAAGAGAAACAATCTGAAACCCCAGCAACAACAAGCAAGAGGAACCCCAGACTGTCCTGGGCTCAAATCATGGAGCAACATGTGTGACACCTCTGAGCTGGCGGGCAGTGTGGGAAACACCCACTGTGCCAATCTGGGATGAGGACTCACATTCCCCTTGAAGGAATTTCATGAGTTTCCTTCACAAAAACTCCAGGAAAACTCTGCCCTTGTCCTCCTGCTTCCCCTGCAGCACTCCCTGCACAGAACCTGCCTGGCAGCACGTGGGAACTCGCCTTGCTCTGCTGCTGTCAGGGACAGAAACGACTTTTGGGATTGATTTCTAGGGCTCTTTGGAATAAAAGAACCTCTGCAGCAATAAACACTTCCCTGGTCAAAATGCCAAGTGCATGGGGTTTCCAGCAGGATCCAGGAGTTTGCTGTGAAACGAGGCAGGAGTGGCCTCAGCTCAGATGCTCTTCTCTCCTTTAATTCAGAAACTCATTTTGGGGCATGAAGTTCAGCCAGGAAAATCCCCACAACCCCTCTGTTACAATGAGGGGGTTGAGGGGACAACTGTGACACATTCCATACCAAAGAGACCAGTATTTGGATTAAACTACTCAGGGAAATATCCCAGCCCTCACATCTGAGCACAGGCAGCATCTGTGACTCTTCACATTTGTCAGCTGAAAGCTCACATCCTTCCCTGCCCAGTATTAGAAAAAAAATCCAAGCCCAAACCACCCAGCAAGGCTGGGATCTTGGCTCCTAATGGGATGAAATCTTTTCGAGCTTGTCTCATCTAACATTTCAATCACTTGAATCTCTCTAATCTTATCACAAAAGACTTGATTCTGTGTGCAGCAGCCAAGTCTCCAGAAACGTCGCCCTAACATCTGCTCCGGGGCCAGAGCCCGTTTGTGCTGCAGAGCCAGGGTGGCTGAGGCACTCTGTGACACGCTGGGCTCTGCTCTGTGCCAAGGAGCAGGCACTGCCCAGCTGGGAATGGCCTGGCCAGGAGTCAGGAGTGCCTGGGTGGCTCTGTCAGAGGGGCAGCAGCAGCTGCAGCTCCGGTTTCTCTTTCCCTGCACTGCAAACACCAAAGCACAAGCCCCAGTGACAGCAGGGCACGAGCACAGGGGACACTGAGGACACTGAGCAGCCATGGAACATCTGGGTCCTGCTGGGGCACCCAGGGGTGCAGGGGGGCCCGGCTGCCCCCAACAGCAAACTGTAAAACTGGAAGCGCAGTTCAGACAAACAGATGGCACAGAAAAGGGATGAGATGGGCAAACACCGCAGGAACACGGAGAATTCGGCAGGAAATCAAAAAATAGTAACAGGAACGGAACAAGAATTGGAAAGGAAAGTGGCAGAAGAGGAAAATAATAATGGGGGGAAAAATGAAACCAACAGGAACAAAAACACACAGGAACTAACTTTCCAAGTCAAACTCAGGGTCACTGAGAGGGCTGCTCAGACCAGAATCTGCAGAAAACAGTAAAAAATAAATAAATAAAAGATACACTTTTGTAAAAATTTCATGCTAATAAAAAAACAAAAACCAACATAAATCTAAAGAGGAAAAGAAAGGTATTTTTTGTGCTGATTAGGACAGGATATCTAAGATGTGCTATGCTTTCCCCTCTCTGAGCTGCACATTCCCACTCCCATGTCTCTCCTCTGTTTCACTGCTGGGGACACAATGCAGATCCTACCTGGGGTCACCTGTCCGGAGAAGAGCCTACAGCCCCCTTCTGGAGCACAATAAATTGAATTTAAATGCCTTTAACTCAGAGAGCATCTGTGGACTCTTCCCCTGCAAATTGCACCACAACCTCTCCATCATCACCACCACACTCCAAGCTCACCTTTCCATCCATTTCAATTTTCACCCAATGTTTCCAGGGAGGCAGGTGATCAACTCCCCCAAAGCCTTTAAAACCTTTTAGTGCTTCACAAATTACAGAGCAGAGTAACACAGGTAGGTCAATTCCGGCCAGATAAACTTGGAAAGGGAAGGGCAGCATCCCCTGAAGCCAGACCAGGCACAGGCAGTGTTTTCTGGGATCTGCAGAGCCTGGAGGCAGGTTTGGTGTCTCAGCTGCTCTTTGGAAACCTCTCAGGACACAGGCAGTGTTTTCTGGGATCTGCAGAGCCTGAAGGCAGGTTTGGTGTCTCAGCTGCTCTTGGAAACCTCTCAGAGGCAGACCCCAGAGGTTCAGCATGACCAGAGCAGGTCAATGCAGCCTGACTCCCTCCTCCCTCGACCCCATTCCTGATGGAAGCACCCTCTGCTGTCCTGTGAGAAACTCCCACCAGGGAAATGCAGCAACCAGCACTTCCAGCTGCTTCCTGGCACCAAGACCAAGCTGGAAGGCCACAACTTTTTATTTGTATCTCAGCACAGTCTTTTCATCTGAGGGGGTGCAGGTCCTTGTCTCGGGTCTCCCACCTCCCTCCACCTGGAGCACCCCCAGAACGCTCCTGGAGGAAGCAGACAAGGACCAACTGCAGCTGGGAGCACTCCAAAGATCTCCAGCACCTTCAGGCTGAGCTGGGAGCACTCCAAAGATCTCCAGCACCTTCAGGCTCTCCTGCAAGAGCAGTGCTAAGGGCTGGTTTAGAACCTACCTGTGCTGGACTGTCCCTGGAGTGACCCCACTGCCATCCCCCAGCTGAGCATGTCCCGGGTCTGGGCTGATCCCAGCGGTGCTTCCCAACTCATTTTGGTGAGATCCCCTCAGCTCAGGCTGCCTTTGTGCTTCCCTACAAACCCCTGCCCCACCCTAAGGAAACAACGCTAAGGACAGGACTGGGATGGGAGGGGAAACAGGAGCTACAGAAACATTACTAACGAGCACAAACAGCAAAAAAAAAAAAATACAAACAAACTGAAAACAACAGCCAGCCCCCACAAAGCACAATAAATTCCCTTCCAGATCCTCGAGCACCAGGAGCTTGAGGCAGAGGCATGGACAGGCTCTGGGTCAGTGTGGCCACGGGTCCGTCTGAGCGAGGCCGTGGCTGGTGGCTGCAGAGGTGCCATGCAGGCATGGGGACATGCATGGGCATGGGGACACGTGTGTGCAGGGGAGGGTGCCCAGAGTGCTGCAGGGACAGGCTGGCCCAGCCCTGGCAGTGCCCAAGGCCAGGCTGCACAAAGCTGGGAGCAGCCTGGGGGAGTGGAAGGTGCCCTGAGTGGCCTTTAGGGTGCTCCTCACCCAAACCAGTCTGGGATTCCACAGCAGCATCTGCACCAAGGCAGGAGATGCTGCCCCACCTGCACCAAGCAACTTTGTCCTTGCACAGCCCAGGGGCAGGCCTGGCTCCCAGCCCAAGTGGTTTGGCAGCACAAAGCACCAGTTCCTGCTGTGGCTGGAGCACTGGGTGCTGGGCAGCCTGCCCAGCTCCACCTCCCCACCCAGGAGCTCCCAGCTGGGCACAGGACAGCACTGCTGCTCTGGCACAGCCCTGGCACTTCAGCTCAGCCCAGAATGCACCCATTTATCTGGAAACCCAGGAAAACCCTTCTTCTGCCTTGCCAGCACTGGGCACAGCAAGGTGCTTGAGGATCCCAGCAAAGGCTCTTCCCTTCCAGCACTGCCACCAGCACACACAGGGCTGGGGTCCCTTGGCTGTGCCTGGCTAGCCCTGGGTGTCCAGGCAGTGCTTGGCAGCTGCAGGCAGGCAGGAAGGCTCAGGGCAGGGGCAGCTGCTCCCTCCTGCCCTCCCAGCACAGAGGCTGCTCAGCAGTGCTTACCTGGAGTCTGGAAGTTGATTCTCCTCATTTCCACGGGGTCCTTGGGGTGGTGGGGGGCGATCTCCGCGTTGTTCAGGAGGCACTTGGTCCGTGGCTCTGAATCTTTCCGTTTGCTTCGCAACAAACCCAAAAAGAAACAAAAGAGACCACAAAGAAAAAGCAGATTAATTCTGGGCCTTGTGATCTTAGCTACTTCCCAGCTACTCATGTTCAGGCACGAGCAAAGCTCCCACCGAAAGCCAAAGGTGCAGCCAAAGGTGTGAGTACATCAAACACATCAGAAAAGGACTGAGGTTTGGGGTCTTGCCAGTGCAGTGTTTTAGGGGTTGACAATGAGCTGGGAGCCCCTCAGCAGCTTTCAGGTAAGTCACAAAGTTCCCCCCTTCTCCCAGCAGCACAGACTGGCAGCCAGGAGCAGCTGAGGTGCTGGGAACTCACACCTCACCCTCCCTGCTCACAACTCCACTGAACTCTGCAGAGCAGAAATGTTCCAACTGTGGCCAAGCCATTTCCAGCCTGAGAGAACCAGAGCCAGCAGAATCATTTGGAAAAGTACAGAATCTCCTGGCTGTGACCTTGGGTGTCAAGCTCTGATATTGCTGTTGGCTTGTTCAGGAGCTGCCCTGCAGACAGAGAAGTCAGAGCAGCAGTTTTCAATCTTTTTTGAACTGCAGAACTCTAAAAATCTGGGTTCAACAAACAGTGTAGACACATCCTCTCCCTGCACAGCTGTGCCTGCTGAGATCCACCTCTCCTTGCCAGGAGCCAGAGCCTCCTCCAACCTGCCAGCTGAGCTGCACATGGAACTGCTTCCTCATACATCTCCTCCACATGGGTTAGCTTAGCTTAGGCAGTTGAAAAAGACTTTGCTGACCTGGCTCATTCTCCTTGAAGAGAATTTAGAAGCAAAGCCCAGTGCTGACCTAGAGATGTGATAACTCCTTGCAAAGAAACTGTGATGAGCTGCTGGGAGCTGAACTTCTGCAGAGAGCAGAGAATGTGGCCCCAGCCCGAGGCTTTGACAGGGGTCCAGCCCCTGCAGCCCCTCCAGCCAGGGGCTCTGGAGCTCCAGCCCCTCCATCTCCTCCAGCCAGGGGCTCTGGAGCTCCTCACCTCCCCTGCTTAGGGGGCACAGCAGCCTCCAGGAATTTGCCTGCAGCAGCAATGACAATTACTTAGGCAGAGAGGAGGTTATTCAGGACATTTTTAGCTGTCTCTTGATGTCATTAATAGCCAGAAGAAGTGGCCTGAGCCCTGCCAGCACTGCATGGGGCAGCATTTTGGAATGACACCACTTTGCAGTTTGGGAGCAGTTTATTTTTGCTGCAGCTCCAAACTGCTGTTAACAGTTCATGGGCTGAACCCATCAGGTACTTCCAGTGAAAGTTCTTCTTGGAAATGGTTGGGGAAAAGTCTCATTTCTGCAGCCATAACCAGACTCTGTCAGAAGCCCTTGGCTGAGGGGCAAGAGCGGCTTCTGCCATGGGACAAGGACAGCTCAGCTGGGACAATCCTGCAGCGTGCCAGGGGCTCAGGGACAGCCAGGCATCCTTCCACCTCTGCCTGCCACACAAATGAGAGCTCCTCTGCTCCATTAGCCTGACACTGTGAGCCATTGCTGCCACTGCTGCTCAGCCTGAGAAAGGGTTTTATTTAGGAATGGACAATGAGGAGAAAACTGGGCTTGCTTTGCCTTTTCTGCCCCAATTCAAACATGATAGTCTGACATGGGGTTTCTGTGAGGACAGATCTAGAGGTGGGAACTGCACCAACAAAGTCCCAACACCACAGAGCAAACACTGCTTAACACACAGCAAGCAAGAACCTGAATAAATGGCAAATCTGGTGGTCTTACCTGTCTGGTTTGCTGTCCAGGAAAGCAGTAAGTGGAGAGAAGACAAGACAAATGTCCAGGTTAGAAAGGACTTGCAGAGGGAGGGGGAAGCATTTGCTCAGCTCTAACCCTGGCAGCAGAGGTGGGACCAGCAAACATCCCCCAGGCAGAGGGACACCAAGCAGGACCCCAGAGCAGCCTCACATGCTGGGATGCAGAGGCCACACTCCTGAGAGGAGCTCCTGTGCAGGTCAAAGATGGAGCAGGGCTAGGAGAGCCCCCCCACCCTGAGAAAGAGCTGACCCAGCTAAGGACACCTCTGCTGGCCAGTGCCACCTTTATTTACTCTGTTCAGCTCCTGTTTCCCCTCCTGTCCCCTTCCCTTGCCCTTTGTGAGCTCAGGGGACCCCCAGTTCTCATCCACACACCAGGAGCTGCTCAGAAAGCCAAGGCAAAAGGAGACACTTCCAGGGGGTTTCCCTTCTCTCTCCTGGAGCCTCACAAACCATTCTGAGAGCAGTGGGGGCTCAGAGGTGCCTCCCCTGCGTCCCCTCAGTGCCACAGGGAGCATGGAAAGGGGTGCCTGGGGCTGTGAGCACACTCACTGCACACAGGGCCCAGTGGAGTGTCTTGGGGCAGGCACAGCTTTCCTGGCAGTGCCTGGGGCAGAATGTGCAGCAGCAAATCCCTGCAGGGCCCTGCTGATCCCTCCTGTGCTGGGCACTCACCCATTCCAGCCCCAGGGCTCCTCTCTGCAGTGCCCAAGGAAGGAGTTTCCCTCAGCTGGCCAAACAGAAATTCCCTTTGGGGAGCCCTGGGGACACTCAGAACCAGCTCAGGTGTGGGCAGTGAGCAGCTCTTACTTTTTGTAGAGCAGGATGGCGATGACGATGCAGATGATGAAGACCACGGCCAGGACAGGCCCGATGACCCAGATGAGCCCCTCCTCACCATCGATGATGGGCTGGGGGTCAGGGTTGTCCAGCTGGATGGGGTCAGAGAAGGGACTGGCAGCATAGGTCTGGAAGAGAGGGACCAGGGGGGAACACAGTTCAGAGGTGGGATGGGCACTGAAGAGGGCAAGCACATGAAATTCCACAGGAGGAGCTGGGGGGGATGCGAGCTCTCTGCAGTAAAATCCAAATGGAAACAGGGAAAATGCCCTCTTCAGCCTGCAGAAAGTGCCCTGCTCCTGAGCCTCCACATGAGGAGTGTCTTCCACTTCCACAGCTCCAGTGAATCAGAGCATGGAAAGATCACACTCATGTGAAGCTGTAGCTGCTCTGTGCCTGTGCTTTTAGAGACCCAGCTGCTCCTGTTCCACACAGCCCCGAGCCCTCACCACTGCCACAAACACACAAACACTTTCCCCAAGCCCTCCTGTAACCATCTGGGTTTTGGCAGTCAGATGAGATTACAGAGCAAGAGGGAAGGAATTGAAACAAGAATTAACACTTGGTCTGGTGACTGAAAAAACAACCCTGACAAATAAATATAAAGTAGTGAAACACTGTGTGTGTCCTCTGCTGCCTCTGCACTGAGCTGGGTTCTTGAGCAGGATCAGAGGCACATTCAAACCCTTCAGAGTCCTGAGTAAAGATGAATTGATGAATTCCCATCCTACACAGGAGCTGCAGAAACTGAAGAGCACAGAGGAGTGGCACAGCCTGGCTGTGAGAGCAGCCAGGGACAGGAGCAGAACAGGGACTCTGGGGCCTGGAGCTCCATCAGCTCTGAGCAGGCTGGAGTGCTGCTCCACACTCAGGAGCTGCTGTGGATCCAGGCCACTGGGAGTGAGTCTGCAGCACCTTGTTCTAAAGCAGAAATTACCTCAAGCTGCAGTAATCCGATTGAGAAACCCATTCAAGAGCGTGTCAGCCTAATCCTTTAATATCAAATACACAACTAAATATTTATTGGGGGAAAAACCTCTGAAAACCCTTAATTTCCAATAGCTCCCTGCTACAATTCCATAGGGAGATTTAAAAACAACAAAGTATTAGGCTGTTTCCTATTGTGTGTGAGGGAGGAGGCAGGTAAATATTAAAACAGTTGTTTTCATAAAGCCAAGCACAGTGAAAACAGCACAGATGCTGAATTGGTAGAGAGAACTTGTAGTTTTCCATTAAAAAAATGCTTGGAGAGGAACTGGGCAATGCCCAGAGAGTGACATTGGAGCAGGATGTCTGGGTCATTGCTCTGAGGAGTTAAAGAACAGCCTTTAAAGGAAATTATTGTTCAAAAAAGGGTTTGACCCAGGGCTCTCTGAACTCTTGTGCAGTTCTGAGGGACAGTTCAGTTCCTCCCCATTCTGACTCCAGTCTGGAGCCGTGAATGGACCAGTTCTGTCCACAAAGACTGGGACAATCCCAGCTGCTCGTGCCCTTGGTGCAGGCACAATCCCAGCTGCTCATCAAGCACAGGAGCCACATCTCAAAGCTCCAGAGCTGGGCAGAAAAGGCCCAGGAGATGGCAGGAGGGCAGCAGGGCCGAGGCAGCTCTGGACCCACAGCAGGGTCAGGGGGCAGCAGAGCGGGGGCAGCTCTGAGCCCATGCTGGGGGTCAGGGGCAGCACTCACCGCCTCGGGCTCCTGCAGCACGGCCAGGATGAAGAGCACGTATCTCTGGCCCGGCTCCAGGGCTCTGTTCTCGAAGTTGTCGTAGTGTTTCATGTCGCCCAGCACGAAGTGCGAGGGCAGGGCGCGGAAGCGGGCTGCGATGTAGGGCCTGGGGAAGTCGAGCTGCCGCGAGTGCCGCAGGCTCCGGCGCCGCAGCCGCGCGATGTCCTGCACCAGCTGCAGGGACAGCAACGCTGAGAGTGCAAAGGGGCAGCAGGGAGAGCCAAACCAGCCCTGCTAGCCCTCAATGAGCAGCACAGGGACCCCAAATCCCCTCCCCGCCCTCAGGTCCCCATCCCATCCCAGCTGTTCTCTCTGCCCCTGAGCTGAGCCCAGTTTCACCTCACTCACCTCCTCCAGGTCCATCTCCTCAGGGCTGCCCAGGGGGTTGAGGAACTGTCCTCCCCGCGACTTCCTCAGAGGCACCACCACAATGTAGAAAGCTCTGCATGTTGGGGATGATGAGAAGAAACAGGGAATTAGGCATGGAAGAAGGGAGTGCACACACTGATGTGTTTGCCCAAACTGCCCCACTGGCTCAAGCCCCTTATTTTTCATTCAGCACAGTTGTGGAATGTTCCACAGCTCCTGGAATGAGCTGGATTCAGTGGCAGCCCCACGTCTCCGTGTGCTCCCTTCACACTCCTTTGCCTTTCCCTGTTTATTCTGGAAGTGCCTCCAAAAGACAGCAGTCAGGAAGGCTGGAAATGCAGGGATCACCCTCCTGGTACTGCCCTGTGGGTTTGTGGTGGTCTCCAGCCACCAGGGCTGACCCCAAAACATGACCTGAGCACCCCACCCCTGCAGTTAAACAGGAACCTACTGGACAGGCACAGAGCTCTTGACATCGGGGAGAATGACCACGACATTGCCATCAGCATCAGGCTTGTGGGTCACCTCCGGCTTCTTGGACAACATGTCAGCAGCAGTCCAGGCTGCCACGTTCTGCTGCAGCCCCCCCATGCTGTTGCCCTGGTTCATCAGCACGAAGTTGTAGAAGGTGCGGGGCCTCAGGTGGGTGATGAGTTTTTTGGTGGTTCGTCCGTCCACGTCCACGTGCAGCCCGTTGTACTGGATCTGGGAAGGGGAGCAGGGTGTTCCTGAGCAAGGCTGGCACTGCTCCAGCCCCTTCCTCCCAGCCCTTGGGTGTGCAGGGCACAGGAGCACCTAAAGCTCCTGCACTCCACTTGCCTTGTATGGGGTAGGAGAGTTGTAATTCTCAGGGAACTCCCAGCTCAGAAGGACAGATGTCTTTGTCACCATCTTCACCTTGAAGTTTTTGGGTAAAACTGCAGAGAAAAAAGTGAGGAGGAAGGGGAGAAAGGAGAAGAAAAGGCAGCAGAGGGAAGGAAGAGCAGGAAAGAGAAGGAAGAGAAGGTCAATGCTGGAAGAGGGGCTGCCAGGCTGGGTCTGGCTGCAGGAATGGAAGGGATTGCTCCCTCCTCCACACTGTGCTTGAGTTTTGCCAAGGTGCATCTCCCAGTGCTCCCTGTCCCCATGCCTAACCCCAGCAGGGCACGTGGCTTTGCCCCACACTCTGGGCTGGGTGGCTGCTGCAGGAACGAGGTGCTGCCTGGCTGAGCATGCTCAGGTGAGGAAAAACCCATCCCGGGTCACGGCTTGAGGGTTTGTTTTTTACAATTTTTGCTCTTTTCTTTTGGCTGTTTGCAAAAGCTGAAGAAAATGCTCTTCCCACCTGTACAGCGACTGGCCCCCCCCTTCAGGTGCCAGAGACAGAAGGTGTCCGGACTTAACTTAGAAGAAAGTGGTAAAAGGGACTTACCTGGCACAAGGCAGAGAGGAGCGGAGGGACTGAGTGTGACACCAGAGTGCTCTGCATTTACTCACGAGCCTGGCTGAGCCCGGCCTGACCTCTCCAGCTCTCTTGCCTCCCGGCACCAGCCCCGGATACAAGGGGACAGAGGGAGCAGAAACCGGTAAATCCTACCTTGGTCCAGCTGGAACGTCCGATACTGGACGGTCGGGCTGTAGGGCCCGGGGCCTTTACTGGTGTGAGCACGGATTTTAACATCATAGGCGGTGTTGGGTTTGAGGCCGTTGAGGGTGTACGAGTTCTCTGGGGAGGGGGGCAGCTCTTTCTCCAGCAGGTTCCCGGGAGAACCGGCCTCCCGGTAGGCCACGGTGTACTTGACGATGGCTCCGTTGCGCTCGGCCAGCACGGGGGGCAGCCAGCCAAACTGCACCGACATGGCCGTGACGTTGCTGGCCTCCAGGATCTGGGGGTAGCCCTTGGGGATGTCTTCTGGGGTGGTGAGTTCCTGCACAGCTTCCTCCCCAAAGCCAGCCCGGCTTTTCACGGCCAGCTTGAACACGTACGTGGCGCCCTTGTGGATGCTGGCAGCGGTGTATTTATCCTCCAGGGCTGAGAACTCCAGCGTGGCCAGGGGCTCCACGTCCTTGCGGCCGAACTGCAGCCGGTAGCCCAACACCTGGCCCTCCGCGTCCAGCGGGGGCTCCCACTTCACCAGGAGAGTGTTCTCCTCTGTCTGGTGCACAGACAGGATGGGCTTTCCTGGGACTGGAGAGAACAGAGACACCTTCAGCCGAGGCTGGGGCAGGGGACAGAGCTGCAGAGACTCTGCAGCTGCAGCCACAGGCTCCTCAGGTCAGCAGCAGTGCTGCAGCTCGGCTCCCTGGAACCCAAAGTGCTGCCACCCTGTACAGGTGGATGGGCCCCAAACAGTTTGGGAAACGAGGAGCACTGCCAATGTGCTGAGAGGTTCTGACACATCCCTACATTTATTTTCTTCCCTTTGTTCAGGATGGAAAGATGTGCACACCCTGTCCCTGGACCACTCACCCTCCCACTGCTGGGAAGAACAGACTCGGCAGTCCTGACTCCAGCCTCCTGGCCCAGCTGCTTCCCTGGGCAGGGAGAAACAAACCTGGAGTCCCCAAAGTCCCAACCTCCCTCCCTCTCTCTGTTACACAGCCCAACTCATGCAGAAAGAGACTGGAACAGATTGGCCCAGGCTGGGAAGTCTGGAGCAGCTGAGGATGAAGCAATGAAGGATGGAAGGAGGTCTGGGCAGCCCCAGGTCCTGAGCAGCAGGCACAGGGCCAGCTCCCAGGGCTGGCACACAGCTCATCGCCCACTTGGGTACAGAAGGAAGCACAGGCAGAGCAGCCAGAGCCCAAAATGTGTGTGAGGCAGAGGGCAGGGAGAGCTGCTGCTGGCTCTGTGTGCTCTGGAGAAAGGGAACTCAGGGCTGCTGCCTTTTCAGTGAGCTCCCCCACATTTGGGGGTTCTGGGGAGCTCAGCAGTGCTGTGTCTCTGCCTAATGAGCCCTGGCACTGCCTGACTGCTAAGCAAGCCCACAGCCACAGTTAAATGACACGTGCAGGCCCCGAGATCCCCAAAGCCAGAGAAAGCAGAGCATTAATTCCAGCAGCTCACGCGTCATTGACACTCAGCTCCACTATTAGAGATCTCATTTCCTTCTCTCCGCCTCGCTATTTGTGCTGCTTGGACAGGAGGAGAGGAAATGGAGCTGGGAGAGATCCCAGCCCACTCCCAGAGCAGAGCAGAGCCTGCCCAGGGGGGAGGGCTGCAAGGCTGAGGAGCAGGGCAGGGGCTGGAAGGGTCACCCTGGGGAGCCTCAGAGGGGATGAAATAAATGCTGTACTCCTCCCAAAGTGCCAAAGCACGGCAGGGACGGTGCTGGAGAGCCAGCCTCCTCCCTTGGGAATGCCTGAGGAACACATTGAAGAGAAAAAGAGTGCCATTACCTTTATGTTTCAGTTTTTATCACAAATGTTACTGTAATCAGCTGAGCTTGAGAGTATTACATCTGCACAACAAATATTGTTTAGAATAAAGGTGAGAAGAAAGTGCAGAGAGGGGGAAGTGTTTTATTTTGCAATTGGTTTGGACAGTAAAGGAGAAAATTAGATGTATTACTGTATTTAAATTCAGCCCCCAGCCCTGAATGATAAAGAAAGAAATCTCTCCTTTCAGAACGTGTATTGACTCAACATTGCAAAGAAGGTAAGAATGTTACAGAGCCATTTGAAAGATTTTTTTTTTTAAATAGCTATTTCAAGTTGGGGAAAATTAAGTTTTGGGTAATAGCTGCTGTGCTGGAGAAAACATCCCTCTGTGACTGATCACCTGCACTGCAAACCCTAATGGGAAGAGATGAGGGAGGGTGACAAGCCAGAGTGACAAGGGAGCCAGGCAGGGAGAAGGCAAGCAGAGAAGCAGGGAGTCAGTGAGGAGAAACATGGGCAGAACTGGGGGGAAGGAGCAGAGGATGAGTGCAGAGAAAGGCTTGGCTGCTGTGTGCAGGCACAGCCCAGGTCCCAGAAATGGGAGCAGGAAAGGTCAGTGCTGTCAGAGTTTCTCCCTCCTGAACACGGGATGGGCTCCCAGCCATGGTGCCAGAAGAGAAGAGTGGGCAGGACAAGCTCCACTGTCCCTGCTGCTCCGCGGCTCTGTGCAAGTCACCACGCTGCCAGCACAGCTCTCCTGTCCCCTGCGTGGGCCACCTGCAAAGCTGCAGTCACACCAGGAACACCAGGAATTTACAGCCCAAGGGATTACAAGTGACAAATCCATCCCCTGGCGTGTTTCTGGGACTGCCTGGGCTTTCCCAAGCACTGGACAGAAAATGGTGACATTTGGTGAGGGCTGCAGTGAGGAATGAAGGGGTTTCTGCCTTACTAAATCCAATTTTGCCTTTGGGGCAGCCTGGCTCTTGCTGCAGGTCTGTCCTTCCAGAAGGGAGCGGGATGAAAGAAGGTGAGTGTGGAGAAGTTCCTTGGCTCTAGGAAAGGGCTGAATCCCAGTGAGGAAAAGGCTCTCACCTGCACCCTTGGTGGTGACCACTTTGGGTTTGCTGCGGGCACCATCTCCCTTCATGGTGTAGGCGGCCACGGTGATGGAATAGGCAGTCTCTGGCTGCAGCCCAGCAATGACCATTTCCTGTGTGCCACATGCAAAGGGAGATCCTGTCAATATTCACACCCACCCAGGAGCAGCTCTCTCCTCCTTGCAGTCTCATCCCCTTTCCAGCATGCAGAACACTGAATCCAGGAGCACGAGCCACCCTGGGTGTCTGTGGGACGTGCAGAGGGGCACAGCCCCGTTCCTCTGGGGGAATCCCAGCTCTGCCAACACAGCCTGGCTCTGCAGGGCCCTGTGCAAGGCATCCTACTCCTCATCTGCCTATCACACACTCCCTGGCTTCACAAAAACCACTTCAGCATCCAAATGCTGTCGCTCCCTTCAAAGCTTTCCTCTCCACTGTGCGGCCTCAGAGGAGGCTCAGAGGTTTCAGGGAGATTACATTTTTTTCACCATTACCGCTCTCTTCTCTCCTCAGAGATATTTTTAATGCCTTCATAATATTAAAGGGATTGCTTGAATGCAAAGTGCAAGACAACACATTCTGCTCACGCTAAAGCTCCCTGCTAAATCCCACCCCCTCCTTCCCCATCCTCTATCAGCCTCCCCACACCTGGCTCTCAGGAGCTTTTGTTGGAACACTGGCCTCGAGAACAGCCCTTCCCCAGGAGGGATGCAGCCTTTCAAAGGGCTGTGTTGGAAAAGGAACACCCGTGCTAAATCAAACAGGATGACAGCACATGCAGCAGGGTTTTCCCCAAGGCCCCAGCAAGGAGGGACATGGCAATGTTGCGCATGTTTTATGGCTTTCCCCTCTCCTCACCCCACTGTGCTTTCAGAATTAAATCTCAGGGCAGCACTTGGGAAGAACTGGTTAGTCCTGAAAGGAACTGTTTCCCTGCTGGTGAGCTGGAACAGCAGAACTTTGGAACGGGGATTTTGATCAGTGACCTTGGAGGCCGTCAGCTGCAGGGCCAGGTCTGGATTCTGGAAGTCAAGAAACCAGAACCAGTCTGCTCTCACACCTGCCACTGAGTTTTATTAGGATTTCAGGCAAGGGGCCTTGCCTCCCATGAGACTCATTCTCCATGCCTCAGAGGGACACAAACACAGCCAGTTTAGTCCTGTGTTGTCTTAGGACCTCATCATTCCAAGGAGAAAATTTCTCCTACTGCTTGGTAGCTGTAGGATTTTGGAAAACATTTATCGTTTTAGCAGAAATAGCAAATGCCAAAGAGCCAGGCTGATTTTAAGGTACTTCAAAGGTAAAAGCACCAATAATGACTCAGTGCTTTGCATCAATGAGTTCCCAAGGATCCTGGCCCTTTGAGAGTGCAAAGCATTTGTTCGTGCAGTGATAGCTCAGGACTCTGGATCCTGTCCTCCCAAGGCTTCTCAGGCTCTCTTTTCCAGAGGTAGAGGAGTTGCAAAGCTCAGCCCATCTGAGCTCCCTGATCTGAGGGACGGTGTCCCTGCCCCTGGCTGGGAGTGGAACAACATGGCCTTTAAGGTCCCTTCCAATCCAGACTATTTTAGGATTCTCATCTGTTCAAAGCAGTCCCAAATTCAATATTCCATCTGCTTCCCCATGGAGGAGCAGCAGATCTGTCTTTCCTTCAGAGCCAAAGGGAAAACCCTGTGGGATTGCTGCGTGCTGATGAACAACACGGTCACAGAGGGTCACAGAGCAGTGACAGGGAGGGGACAATGCATGGGAACACCAAAAACAGGCTCTAAAACAGGCACACTGCACTGCAAAAAAAAAAAAAAAAAGAAAAAAAAAGAAAAGGAAAATATCACACCACAAAAGGAAGTGGGAGATGGGAAGAGGCAGAACCAGCATGGGAGGGTTTGAGGATTTTTATGTTTTTACTTACGTATTCAGCAGTGTCATCTGTTTCCCACTGGGCAGAGAACAAGAGAGGTTTGGCACGTGAGAATACAAGAGGGGAAAGAAGGGAAAGACAGAGACACAGCATGAGGAAGGAGTCCCTGAGCAAGCAGCCACACAAGGTCAGAAGTTACCAGGCAAGCATGAGGGAAGAAGTAGAGTGGGAGAAATTAGTAGATTCCTCTGTGGCCTTGGCCTGGATTAAAACACTTCCCAGACACAGCTAGGACGGAGG
>VRYO01001414.1:1064920-1078494 GCA_009812075.1 Sialia sialis
AGTTCATCGGCTGCCCCGGAACTGGCACGAACAGGGAGCAGGGGAGGCAAGATGAGAAACAGGAGAAACCACATTAACTTGGCTGATCAGGAGGCTCTTGGCCTGTTTTCTTCGAAGCCTGTGTGGGAAGAGCACGTCAGCAGCAAAATGCCACACTGCAGCGTGGGCAGGTCCTGCCTCTAAAGCTGTGGAGTTGCATCCCACTGCAGGATTCCAGCATGGCCAGAGCTGCTGGAGATGGAAGGATCCCAGTGGATCATCTGCCCCTTTCCCAGCAGGGCAGAATACAACCCTTCCCATCCATCCCAGTACTACAAGATTCTGGAAGCAGGAAGGCCATGAGCAGCACAATGAGGACACAGGGTTTCCTCCCATACTCCACACCAAAAATGTGCTGGGTGACAGCCTAAGGTAAAGCACCTTGTGTTTGCAGCTCAACACAGAACACGTTCCCCACTCATCCCTGACAAAGCAGCTCCTGGGTACTTTAGGGAGAGTTTAAGTGTCACCACTGCCCAGGCATTTAGAGTCATGGAATGGTTTGGGTTGGAAGAGACCATAAAGCTCATCCAGTTCCATGGGCAAGGACACCTCCCACTATCCCAGGCTGCTCCAAGCCTCGTCCAGCCTGGCCTTGGACACTCCCAGGGATCCAGGGCAGCCACAGCTGCTCTGGGCACCCTGTGCCAGGGCCTCCCCACCCTCTGAGGAAATAATTCCTTCCCAACATCGAATCTAAACCTCCAGAGCTAACCAGCAGCTCTCCTTCCCCCAGCCCAGGTCACCAGATGACCAGCAGGTGACAGGTGCTCACCTCCCTGCTGTGTTTTAACCTGGATGGGGTCGGACAGGGGCCCGTCCCCCACAGAGGTGAAGGCCAGCACTCGCACGGTGTAGGTCTCGTCCTCCAGGAGGCTGCCCACAGTGGTCAGCAGGCTGTCATCCACGTTGTGCTTCTGCCAGTTGCTGACGGGCTGGTCGGGCTCCATGGTGTAGTAGACTCGGTAGCCGCGGATCTGCCCGTTGGGCTCCACGGGTTCCTCCCACTGGATGATCATGGTGGTGCTGCTCAGCATGCGGCCCTGCACGTTGCGGGGGGCGCTGGCAGGAGCTTGTTCCCCCGTGCGGGTCACCACCGACTCACTGGGGGGCCCCTGGCCGATGCTGTTGACTGCAGAGACCCAGATCTCGTACTCGGAGTTGGGGCTGAGCCCCCCGATGCTGTAGCGCGTGGTGGTGATGTCCTCCTTGATCTGGTAGGGCCCGTCCTGGCTCTTGGACTTGTACTCAATGACATAGTAGGACACGGGGTCTGGATTTCCAGAGTCCCAGGTGATGGTGATACTCGTTGCTGTTGTCTCTGTCACCACTGGCGTCCCAGGAGCCTTGGGAAGTGCTGAGAATCAGGAAGAACAGGCATTTAAAAAAAACCACAAGTGCTGAAATGGTGCCTAATTGGTCTGGTTAGGGCTGCAGGAGCCGGAGGCACAGCACCAATCCTGGCAGCTCAGGAAAGTGCTGCTGGAATATGAGGAACCTAGTTATCCACTCTATTATCCTCCTTAAACTGCTCCATCAAAGGCAAAGTGTTCAGCTGAACATCTGGAGTCATTAGCACAGGCTTCAGCTGCACATCCCCAGCTCATGGGGCAGGGAGGGACAGCAGCTCCTTCCCAGCACGTGTCACATCTCTGCTGAGCCCCACGGGCAAGGAGTGGCACAGGGGGGGCTCTGCTCCCTGGAACAAACCCCCAGAAATGCTGGGAGGGCTTCCCCTCCAGCCACAGAGTGAGTCAATCCCCATCGCCCCTCAGGAGCCTGCTGGGGACTGCACGGTGCTCAGCACTTGAACTGCACCTCACGTGTTCTAACTCCACCTGCTCTCAAGCTTTATGTCCTCACTGCACACTTCAGACCCTTTTCGACCTCTTATAACGGAATCCCAGAATGGTTTGGGTTGAAGGGGCCTTAAAGCCCATCCAGTGCCAGCCCTGCCATGGACACAGACCTTCCACTGGCCCAGGTGGCTCCAAGCCCTGCCCAACCTGGCCTTGAAGCCAAACTTCTCTAGACCTGCTCACAGTAAAGCTCCAACTTCTCCTTTCACCTTCTGCCCAGGAGAGCCACAGGTGTTCAGCCTTAGAACAGAGCAGGGAACGAGATCCAAACAAAGTTACAAAAGACAGAAGGTACCAGAGATTCCCCGTGTGAGGAGATGGGAGGGTTGGAAGCAGAAGCAAGCTGCCCTACGCTGCAGCTTTTCAGATTGAGAGGGTAAGACAGGGAAAAAAGGGAAGGAAGGAAATACTCAGGAAAATAAAGGGATGTGAGTCCAGCCCCAGGAGACCTCCTGCTGGCACGAGAGCCCCACTGTTGTGCTGAGCTCAGAATGGGTCGTGCTGAGGTTCTCCAGTCCCTGCTCATTCCTCCTGGCTCCTCACACAGGTCACTGATACAACAGGATTGTTTTCCTTATCCCTCCCTCTCTCCCAAGTGTTCCTCCTCTCCCCCACCCATGGATTCTTTCCCATCCCCCTCTCCCAGATCCCTCACGGGCAGCACCAGTGCTTGGAGCAGACACCAGCTCACACAGAGCTCTACACTCACCCAACCTCAGGGGTTCCTGCTTGGGGTTAATACTCCCCTGCTGAGGACAGAATAGATTGAAGATGGCACCCGTGCTCCTCTTGGGGATCACTAGCTGGAAGCTGGGCTTATTCCCCATCTTGCTGAGGCAACAACAGCCACTAAGATGCTGGAACTAAGCTCTACTGCAAGGGTGCACATGCCAGAGATCCTCAGGGCCTTGGCTGAATCTCAGGCCTTGGAACAGGATGGCATGCAGGCTCCAAGCCATCCAAGGCTCCTTGCACAGTGCCCAGCCAGCCTCATATGTCAGGACAGACCCAGCATGCAGGGATTTAGTCACAGTTTTCTTCAGAACAACAGCTCAGGTGTCCTAAAGTGAGGGAAGGTCATCAGCCATCAGCTTCCCCTCACTGTGGGTTTCCCTGTGTGTGGGGACACGTGCAGAGATCCCAGCACAGGCACTCCTGGTGCACAGCTCTGACCCGCTGCTCGTGCTCACAGAGCTCCAGGTGTGCACACAGGTAAGGACAGGTAAGGACCTCCTGCAGCCAGGTGCCCACAGCACAGCCACCGTGTCCCTGGCCATGCACACACACACACACACACATGCATCCCAGTCAGGCAGGAGCACCAGGACATGCAGGACTGTCCCTGGCCATGCACACACATCCCATTTTTACAGGAGCACCAGGACATGCAGAACTGTGTCCCTATTCATGGACACACATCCCACTTGTGCAGGAGCACCAGGACATGCAGAACTGTTCCTATTCATGGACACACATCCCACTCGTGCAGGAGCATCAGGACATGCAGAACTGTTCCTATTCATGGACACACATCCCACTCGTGCAGGAGCATCAGGACATGCAGGGCTGTCCCTGGCCATGCACACACACCCCACTTGTGCAAGAGCACCAGGACATGCAGAACTGTGTCCCTGTCCATACACACACATCTCATTTTTACAGGAGCACCTGGACATGCAGAACTGTGTCCCTGTCCATGCACACACATCCCACTCGTGCAGGGGCACCTGGACATGCAGAACTGTCCTGTCCATGCATATACATCTCATTTTTACAGGAGCACCAGGACATGCAGAGCTGTGTCCCTTTCATGGACACACATCTCATTTTTACAGGAGCACCAGGACATGCAGAGCTGTGTCCCCTGAGCAGCTCAGGCAGTCCCAGGCTCTCCCCATGCAGCCACACGATGACACAGGCACAACCCAAGGGACATTCCCTCTGTGGTGACACGTCCCAGCATGGCTCCCATGCACGAGCAGGACACGAGCCCAGGTGTCCCTTGCTCTCATGCTCACTCAGCTCCGGCCGTGCCCCCTCCCACACGTGCACAGGACCCTGCCCCCTCCCTTACATTTCACCGTGATCTGGGCAACGGCCTCGATGACTCCCAGGCTGGACATGGCCACGCAGGTGTAGTTGGCAGAGTCCTTGACGTCCGTGAGCTCCAGGACGTTCCTGCCCACGGGCATGTCATCCTCGGGGGTCAGGTCCTCTGCTCCCTGCATCCACTTCACGTAGGGCATGGGGGACCCCACGGCCACGCAGGTGATGTTGACGTTGCCCCCGGGCATGATTTCATGGCTGACAGGGAGGATGGAGAAGCGAGGGGCCACACGGCGAACTGTGGACGAGACGCACAGAGGTAACAAAAAAACAAAACGGAAAACCAAACCAAAACAAACGAACAAACAAAAAAACAGAGAAGAAAACAAAACAAAACAGAACAAAACAAAAAAAGAAAGAAAAAGAAAGGAGAAAAAGAAAAAAGAGTAAAAGATAATTTAAATATAGATGGGGTTTGTCATCGTTTATTTTCTTCCTTCATTAAAAACAAAACAAAAAAACAAAGAAATTAAAAAATCAAAAACCAAAAACCAAAAAAATAAACTCCAAATAAATTTGTACTTCACAAACAATATATAGAATATAGACATAAAAGCGATATTTCATAGCAACAGGGTTCCATTGATCAAGATTAGACCCATCACAGCACAGATAAATACACAAAAATTTATTAGCAATTTCTCATCTTTACTGGCAAGAGCTGGCATGGCGAGCGCCCCAAGTTGTCCTGGCGGCCGCTGGGGCCCCCAGCTCCCCTCTCACCGCCCAGCCCCTGCTCCTCCCTCCCCAGTGGGCTCTGGTCCCGCTCCCCTCTCCCCAGGCCACCCCAGCGTGGTGAGGGGCCCTTCCCAGCCGGGTGCTGCACACCTGGGCTGGGGCCAGGAGAAGGGTGGCATGGAGATGGAAACTTCTCAACATTTTGCCTTGTTGGACCCAGAGAATTCAACAAAGAGAGAAGTATCACATCCCCATGTTCCAGACGCTCCACTTGAGAAGCGAAAGGCAAAAGGATCAACGAGGGAGGAGAGGGAGCCCCGGAGTGGGACAGAATTTGGTTGGTGTCTGAGTGTGAGAAGCATCCAGGGGAACACAGTCCCCCTGGAGCGAGAGACAGTGTGGAAAAGATGAGAAACTCTAATGAAATTTTTGTGGTTTTCGGGTATAGAAACCCTAACGAAGCCTCTTTAAGATCTGACACGGTTCCATCGATAGATGCAGCTCTCAGAGTCACAAACATCATGCAAAATAGGTAAAAAAGAGAGAGAGAGAAAGAGAGAAAGAGAGAGGAAAATGCAGAGAAATATAATTTCTGGGCGGCAGCAAATGCCCACACGGATACTGGATAGAAAGTGAGCGACAGAGAAAGGAAGGAAGACCAGGAGAAGGAGAACAAGAGGGGAAGGGAGAAAGAAGAGAGAGAGAGAGGGAGGGGAGGGGGAAACCCACTTTAATGCTGCATACTTTTTCTAGCTGATGTGACTCAATGTGGTGGCTCACATTGTCACATCTCAGCCCTGGCGGAATAATAAATAGAATAGAATTAATAAGAAAAACAAGGTAATGAAACTTTTAACGTTGAGAAAACAGTGACATGTTCTGTGCATCTCCTTAGCAGAGAGGTGGATGCAGCTTCCAGACCTTACACAGGAAGAACATGGACGCAAGGGGGAGGCTGTGGTTTCCTTGGCTCCATTTTCTGCGCTCCCTGGGCTGCCTGCAGGGATGGTGGGTGCCCTTCCCTAGGGGGGCAAAGCAGGGGAAAGGACAAAGGGGAACGTGTGTGCCTCAGAGAGGGCTTGGGGAGGGGGCTGAGGGCAGGGTCTCATCCCACAGACAGACCAAAGGATGCAGGACCCGGGGAAATGCAGGAACAGCTGCAGCTGGAGGGGAGCAGGAGTGCAGGACTCCTGCAGCTTCAGGCACAGCCATGCAGGAACTGCTGCAGGCAGGCTGGGCCAGGGGCAGGAGGGTCTGGAGTGCTGGGGGGCTGAGAGCCCCCTGCCCTGTGTGCTCCCAGGGAACCTGTGCACAACCTCTCCAAAGCTGGCTGCTGCTGCCTCAGGCCAAAGCAAAGCAGGGACAGCAGAGCTGAACCTGCCATCGTCCCTCCCAGAGCCTCCAGCGTCCCCTGCAACTGTCTTGGGGCTTGCCAGTGTTTATCTTCCAGCCTGGTGGACCTTTTCCAAGGGGAAGGGCGCTGCCAGGAGAGGGGGAGGCTGTTTGCCTTTGTGTGGGGCTTTGGCAAACAAAAGCCACCTGCAGCCCCTGCATCGTCCTGCAAGGTGACAAGGGACATTGTCACAGCAGGGTCTGCCCTCCCGTGTTCTGTGGGAACCAGCACGGGGAGGAAAGGAGGAGAAAACTTCCAGGCTGGTGGCATTAGGAGCTGGCAGGTGGCAAAGGGGAGTTCCTGCATGCAGGGATTTGCAGAGAGAACGGGGACATGCCCTCAGTGGGACAAGGATGGGGATGAGGGACAAGCTGCCAACTCACCTGGCCACTGACACTAGGAGATGATTTTCTACCTGCAGAGAGGTGTTTGTTCCACCTCAGCAAACCTGCCCCTTGCTCCCTCCTGCCCTGGGAGAACTCTGTCCTGGCCAGAGGAACATCCCTGCCTCCTGCTCCATCCTGCTTCCCTCTGCTCCCAGAGGTACCACACCGCAGAAAATGGAGCCAGCTGGAAACCACGCCTGTCACACTCTGAGACAAGATGGAGAGAACTCGGAAAGAAACAAGTGGGGTCAACATGCAGACAGATCTGGGGTGGGGATGACTCTTCTGAGGGGGCTGGTGACCTTCTGGAGAGGGGAGGCAAGGTGGGAAAGGTGAGGAGGAATGGGGAGACACATCCGGACAAGATCCGGCCAGCAAACAGCATCAACAGCAACAAACAACGGCAGGTGGGATGCAAACACTGAGTTGTCATGGGAACAGAACAAGACAATTAATCCAAACCGAAGCTAATCGCAAAGAAATGAAACCCAACTGAAAGAGAAAGGGGGGAAAAAAACAAAGAAAAGGAAAGAAAAAGAAAGAACAAACCAGAATTTAATAACTGAAAAGCATCATCTGATGTAGGGCGGAGTGCTGAGAATCGGAGTCTGAAGGGAACCGACTGTTCCTGACTCTGGTTTTGGGCAGGGAAGGAGAAATCCACTCACAAAACACAACTCGGGGCTGTGCAGAGCACGTTCCCAAAGCGCTGCAGAGCGCTCCCAGGGGTGCAGGGCAGCCCTGGGGCGCAGGGACCCTCACTCTGCCACTGGGCACCCTCCAAGGGCAGCACCCAGCACCTCTGGCTGCCACCTCAGCACCACCCGTCCCACAGGGAGGCAGAATTTGGATTGGGGCTGACAGAGCCCAAAACAGGCAGCAGCACTTCCTTGGTGCATCCTGGTTTAAAAAAAACAAGACTCTCCTGTGTGCACAGATATACCAACATCCACACGCTGATCTAGGATGGGAAAAGAACTCCAATTAAATGTTGGGGACCTCAGAGAGTTCCCTGGATACAGCCCTGCAATGGCTCAGGGCTCTGACATCCACAACAGGCACAGGGTTCATCTCTGGCTACCCAGAGCCATCAGGCTGCTGTTTATTTTAATTGCTACAACATTTGCATTTGGCTGCAGACAGGGAATTTGTGGAGCTGAGAATCTCTGGGTCAGCCTTTAGGTCAAGACCCAGAGGAAGAGAGCTGTGGTGGAAAGGAAGCTGGAGATGGAATCAAGACCAATTTCAGCTCTGGGTCCAGCTCCACAGCAGCTGCAGGAGGGGAATTTTACAAGAAAAAAAAAATCTGGTGAAGAGATCCCTTCCGTTTTGCCATCCAACACTTTGAAAGAACAGAACTGTTTCTGGAAGGGAAACGCTGGGAGGGGGCAGTCAGGGCTCTGCTTCATGGACACTTGTCTGACAGCTCTTCTCCCAGTTTCTGGCAGCAGAAGGACCCTCCCTGAGCTCCGGGGTGCTTGGTTTCCAGGACAGCTGTGCAGACCCCGCATGCACACACGGACCGGCATGCTCCATGTGCAGCAGCTCCCCACAGACACACACAAGCAGGCACACACAAACAGACATTGTCCACGGCCAAAAAACTCTCAGGAGCTTTTTTTCAAACAAGGATACAGCTTGTTACGGACAGAACCCGATTCAGGACTGGGTGTTTGGGATGCAATTAAATCATTTCAGTGCAAGAAGCCATTTCGGAGGCACAGGGGTGTTTCTGAAGTGCAGTTAGTTATGAGTCTGTTGAATTGTTGGACGAGCATTTCACACTGCAAATCTGCACCCCAAATGGTGCTCTCTTTTAGAAACAGAACAGATCCATAACTTTTCACACCCTTGGGATCCAATTGGTTTTGTTGCTGCTCCCGGAGGCAGAGGTTGACCCAGTTTGTGTTCTGTGAGTGGCATTTTGGGCTTTTTTGGTCCCAATCAGCACGGCTCAGGTTCCCCACCACCACTCAGGGTCCACAGTGTGAGAGGTGTTTTTGCAAAGATTTACAGACCTGATTGGAAGAGACACTGAGAGCTCCAGGGTTGACTTTTGCAACACCAGAATTCATCCTTAAAATGTGTTCTCAAGATGCTGCTAATGAGAGGACCAAGCAGTTTGTGCTGAGGAACCTCACCAGCTGCTCCTTTAAAGCCCCTTCCAGATCCCCTCAGAGAGAAAAAATGTTGGAGGAGCGAGGTGGGGAAAGGAGAATGTCCTGGACAAGAACCTGTCACTTCAAACCCCGATTCACATTAAACCAACTCAAAGAGAAATGCATCTTATACCTTAAAGAAGAAATTAATTGGAAAAGGAAACAAAAGAAAGTGAAGTGACTGGTTGAAAGCACCAAACAAAACCAAATGGTATTAAACATTTTGACACTCAGCAAGCTGCTGCTCCAAATGAGGTGAGAAGGCGGACATTATTGGCCATTTTGGGGAGACAGGAGTCATTCCGTCTTGCTCCAAAATGAGGAGGGGTCGGGGAAAGGGTGCCAAAATAATGTGCAGCCTCTACATTATTAGTGAAGCTTAGATTACACCTGTCCTCCCCTCCCAAATGTGGTGTGTCCCTGTCCCTGTGTCCGTGCAGCCGCCTCTGCCTCCTCCCTCTCCCAATTCCCAGTTCCAGGCTCATTCCTGGCTCAGACCTCTCGGGGCTTGGATTTCCAACCTTGGATTCTGCCCCTCCACAGCACGAGAAGCTTCCCTCCTCCTGCCCAGCTCCTTCCTCATTTCCTTCACAGTAAATGAAATAAGTACGTAAATAGGTAGATAAATAAAGAATGAGACCAAGGCTTGGATTTGGTCTGGAGGAAATCCATTACCTTCCCAATAACTGTTACTTTTCACTTAAAAAACCGCATTAGCTGAGCGACAGGCTGGCTGAACATCTCTGGTCGTTTTGCAATTTTTTTTTTCTCTGTTGTTTTTTACAGGATTGCACACAAAATAATCAGAGTCCAATTGTTTTTGAAGCAGCTCTGTAATTTTAAACACAGACTTGACTGTTTTAATTTTTTGTTATTTTAATTTGACAAGGTGTAATCTAATTTTTTCCCCTAAAACAAAGAGAACAGCGATGCAAAAGGTGTAAGAGACACAGGCAGGCAGAGATTTCGAGATCAGTACAGCACAGTGTTCCTGCAAAGTGCCCTCTATAGAGAGATTCTCATGTATATACATAGATATATACACAGTTTGGATTTTTTTTGTTTTTTGTTTTTTGTTTTTTTGAGGGGTGGCTTTTTGTATCCATTTCCATTTCCTGATACCCTTGAGAAATCCTTCTGCAGAAACACAGTGAATTTTTGTTTGCTTTGTTTGGTTTGGAACTAGAATTTCAGAGCTGAGGACACCCCAAACATGGACAGAAGTGCTAAAATAACCCTTAAAAATCATCCCAGAACTCTCCATCCCTCAATTCCCCCCTGGGCACTGCAGAGGCAGCTGCACAACCCAGTGGTGGTTCTGCCTCCCTCCTTCTCCATCAAAGAATTTATCAATCTAGTCTAAAAAGGTATTAAAATTTGTACAGTTTAAAATACCAGTGGCTGTTTTGACCTCGTGGCTATTTGTTAAATCTCCAGTGCATGTGGAATTATTTCCTTCACCCTCTAAATGGGTTTGAAAGGGAAAAGCTCAGCAATGGTTCCACCTGGAACCAACCAGCAGCTCTGCACTGATGGTCAAATTACTCATGTGCCAAACTTAACCCAGGCTACAGGCTAAATTATTGCTTAAATTAATCCCATTTTAATCTATTTTGAAGCTTTATTTCCTGAGGTGCTCAGCACAGCACCCTTGCCCTTTCTGTGGGTTTTATTTTAATTGATTTCCACTAGTTCAGCTCTTCCATGTTTTGCCCTGGCCTGGTTTCATCTTTGGTCTGTCAACGAGCTGAGGTTTTCCAGAGGGCCTTGGAGCTCCTGGGAATGTTCTCAGCAGGATCTGCGCTGCAGAGCCTGGCTCAGGTGACAAAGCTGCTGGTGACAAGCAGCAAAGGCAGGGCCTGAGCTGGGCTGGGCTTTAATGCCTGTGAGCCATGTACAGCTCCCTGGGCTGGAAAAGAGCAGAGAGGAAGGATTATCCCTGCAGCATCCCAACTGCTGCCTTTTGTAGCTCCTGACAGGCCCCACTGTGTGACAGAGGGCAAAATTCTGAATTCTGCCAAATTCAACCACGACAACATGTCCTGTACAGCAGCAGCTCTGCACACTCGGGGGATCTGGGGCACCCAGCTCATCCCTGCTGCCCTTGGGACTGCAGGGACACAGGGACATGAGTCCTGGGGCACAGGGACAGGAGATCCTGGGGCACAGGGACAGGAGGTCCTGGAGCACAGGGACACGAGTCCTGGGGCAAGGGACAGGAGATCCTGGGGCACAGGGACAGGAGGTCCTGGAGCACAGGGACACGAGTCCTGGCGCACAGAGACACCAGGTCCTGGCAAACAGGGACACAAGGTCCTGGGGCACAGGGACACAAGTCCTGGAGAACAAGGACACAAGGTCCTAGAGCACAGGGACACCAGGTTCTGGCTGGGGGACACACACAGGTCCTGGCTGAGCCCCCCCGTGTGATTCCAGACAAAAACACCACAGAGTGCTTTGGGCTGGGGGGAGCTTAAAGCCCACCCAGTGCCACCCCAGCCATGGCAGGGACAGCTCCCAGTGTCCCAGCTGCTCCCAGTGTCCCATCCAGCCTGGCCTGGACATGGCAGAGATGCAGGGGCTCTGGCTTTGAAGATTCTGAATCCATCCTTTCCTGCAATCACTATGGGTCACAGGTTTGTGGCATTTGTGTCCCTGGGGATGCAGAGAAGCCAGGGGAGCTGAATGGCTCCCACAGATGCAGGACTCCAGCCAGGTGCTGCCTTGCCCCTCGAACTGCAGCTGCCTTTTCAGTGACCTGTCACACACCTGGGCTGGGGACAGGGCTCACACACCTGGCTGGGGACAGGGCTCACCTCGCTGCTCTCCAGAGGATGCTCTGACCGTGGGCATGCCCTGCCAGCTCTCTGCCATTTTGACCATGGCATGATCTAGGAACACTCCAGGCAATCCCTTCTCTAGACATTCCCAGGTTTGGGCTGGAAGGGTCTTAGAGCCCCTCCTGTTCTCACAGGACACTCCCCTAGGCCAGGCTGCCCAGAGACTGCAACTTCAACAAGCCACACAACCTCTTCCAGGCAGGCATCAAGTCTCTATTTCCTCACCCAGTGTCATTCCAGCCTATCATGACTGCATCCCATTTAGCTTTAGTTTATTGTTGTTGATATCATTATCATTACTATTATTTTTATTGGCTCTTAAGGAAGAATTTAATCTTCAAGCCTTCTCAGATCACAAGAGATTCTTAGCAGCAGCAGTGCAGTTTGGCCATGTTAGAAATACTTTATAAAAGAGAAAATAAACAAATAAAAAATAATGGTGTATAAATCCCTTTTTAATTGCACCTAAATCCTGAAACTCAAACTCCTAGTCATGAAGGAAAATCCTGTAATTAGGAGTGATTATCACCTTTTAGTCCTAGGCAGGAGGGAGGTGGGATGGGAAAACTTAATTTCAAATGCTATTCCTTTGTTTTTTAATAGAACAAGCATTTTATCTTTTTGTTTTTTTTTTTTTTTCTTTAAAAGGAGCCTTGGGATTGGGGGATGTATTTTGGCTATTGTTGGTTTCCAAGTCAGAAGAGCCAGAGCTGGTCTCTTCCCAGAGAATGACCAGGAGTGCAGCATTTGGGAGGGGGACCCTGGTGCCTGCGGGGAGGGGGAGACTCGGAAGGGGAGGGGAGAATACCAGCACTGAGGGTCCGAGCACTGAAATCTCAGCATTTTAAGAAAAAAGAGAAGGACAGACAGAGAGAAAGAGAGAGAGAGAGAAAGAGAGAGACAGATACTGTGTCAATACTGCACTGGATTTCTCAAAAAATCACACAGCTTTAATACCTGTGCCCCAGGAGAGCCGCTCCTTTGGCACTGGGGAGGGGAGGGCAGGGGAGGGAGGGCTGCCATTCACTGCACCACGGACACAGCACAGCCCTGTTGGTGTGCCAACAGAGCTGCCTGGGGTCAGCAGGGAGGTGGGAAGAGGGAAAAGAGGCGATTTCACTGCATGGCCACACTCCTGGCTGCAGGGAGCAGGCTCTGCCCTGCCGGCGTTCAGGGATAACCCAGGGAAGGAGCAGGGACACGGCAGAGGCAGAGCCGGGAGGCAGCTGCCCTTCCTTCCCTTCCTTCCCTTCCTTCCCTTCCTTCCCTTCCCTCCCCTCCCCTCCTGTGCACGGGATCCTGCTGGCTGAGCTGGGCACCAGGACAGGGATTTGGGAGCAGCAGGAGCCCAGAGCCCCTGGAGGGAGCTGGCAGTGACCAGGGAGAGCTCCCGGGGCTCCCTCGAGCAGGGCCAGGGCTTTGCTTTGAGTGCAGGAGGTGGAACAAGAGCCACACCTCAAGAAATAAATAAAAATTCGTGACCCAGGGTCTGCTCTAGCTCTTGGAATGACCCCCTGGGTTCTCAGCATCTTTTCCACTTCCCAGATCCCTCCCTCCCCCAAAACAAAGGCTTGTCCCAAATACAGGGCTTCCGTGGCCAGGCGTTAGAGCTGTGTGACTCCTTTCCTCCTGCAGGGATTGAGGAGCTCATTACCACCGGGTGGGCAGGAACACTGGCTTCTCACAATGCGTTTGGTATAAACTACAGCACAGCATAACCAATCAAAACAGAAACAGGAAATCAAGAGAAAGCAAAAAACCCAACAGAACCAAAAATTTGGAAAGTAAGAGTAAATCCACTTCAAAGAAACCAGAATTGTATAACGAAAAGAAACGATACATATTTATATATCGAAAAAATAATTCATAATAAATTTAAAAAGTGGCATGCAAAGAAGATTGTTACATTCTCCTATCATGCATCAGGCCCAATGTCCAAACGGCAAGGTAACCATGACGACAAAAAAGTGCAAGAACTCAGCAACATTACCAAAGGATGCATAGAGAGGCCCACAATGCAACTCAACTCATCTCCGAGAGACCCGGGAATGCACGGGTCTCGCTCATCTTAAAGATTTCTTGCTTTTTCTCTTTTCATTTTTAATTTTTTTTTT
>VRYO01001414.1:1081521-1102247 GCA_009812075.1 Sialia sialis
TGTGCCCCCTCGGGCGGGGTGGGATGGGCAGGGTCGGGCAGGGTCCGGGGGATGCTGAGCCGCTCTGCTCCCTCGGGCAGGGTGGATGGGCAGGATCGGGGTGCTGAGGGGCAGGGTCGGGGGTGCTGAGGGGCAGGGTCGGGGTGCTGAGGGGCAGGGTCGGGGTGCTGAGCCGCTGAGCCGCTGTGCTCCCTACCTCTCACGTAAAGGTTAGCGGGGGACGAGTAGCGCACCCCGGCGCTGTTGCTGGCCACGCACTCGTACTTGCCCTGGTCCGTCTCCTCGCTGCTCTCGATCTGCAGCCCACCTGTGAGGGGACAAGAGGCGGCAGCACAGACACTCGGTCACCGCTCTGCTGGCTGGGCACGCAGCCCTGGAGCCCCCCGGGCTCCCGCACAGCCCGGCAGGAGCGCGGAGCCTCTGCGGACCCCGGCCCGGCTCGGCCTCACGGACCCGGCAGCCCCAGAAAATCCAATCCCCCCTCTCTAGTCGGGGCTGCTCTTTGTCCTGAACTCATCAGCAAAAGCACCGAGTTCTGTGGTTTCTGCAATGCAGGCGTTCTGCACCAGAACTCCCGAAATCAGCCTCAATAATCCATATTACTGTGATCCCCAGAAATCCATCAGCAGGCAGTTGACTTTCCCTTGCTCAATTTGAAGCAGTGACCATAAAAGTGAAAGGCTTTGTCACCCACTGCCTGGGGAATTTCTATCGCTGCTGCCTTTGTTTTGTGCCCAATACCTGCTCCTCAGGAAGCCTAGGGAGATAAGAGCCCCTGTGAAAAGCACCTTACTGATAGCAAATATTCCCCAGGGAAAACCCTGTAAATACCGCATTGGAACTTCAAAATTGCCTGCATGGTTTACATCATCTGGGCCAAAAGGATTAAGGTTTTTCTTAAACTTGTATATTATTGCAGGCTACAAGAATATACCCAGAGCCCAAACTAAAGATTCCTGTCAGCAAATATGCAGAGAGATGCAGCATGGAACTACATGGAAGAAAATTGCCTCATTTACCTCAGAAGGCTTCATCCCTGCAAAACTCCAGTTAAAATACATACTACATAAATAATTCAACAGGCTCTCAAATGTTTTATGTATTAGGAGTACATGATTATACTACAGATATGGACAGAGCTCACATGTGGTAAGACTCCTAACTCCCATCTCTGGAAAAAAACCCCACCTAAATATGAAAACCAAACAATTCCAGCTCAGTGTAATAGTATTGATAAAATCTTAAGTGAGAGGAGTGCAAATGAGATCATTGTTGGTTGCAGACACAGCCTTTTCAGGCAGGAAGAGCAGGGTGCTCACAGAGGACACAGAGCTCACGTTCCTCTGCGTGTGTGTGCGTGGCATCGATGCTGCTGGGACAGTTTTGGGACAGCTTTGGGACGGGCTGGGCTCTGAGTGTCACTCCCCACAGCATCCCAAAGGCACATCAGAGGGAATTAAATCCCCAAAAAACCCACCCAGGCCAGAAAACCAAACAAAATCCATTCCAAAAGAAGCTGTGGGTATTTCAGCAGGACAGGAGTTAAACCCCAAACTGGCTGGAGCTTCCTACTGAGCACCCAGCTGAGCACATTTCATGTGGAATTACAACTCCAGCTCTGCTCTTGGAGAGCTCCACTTGGGTGGAAAGCTGGCTGGTGAGTTTTCCCAGAAACTTCTGTCAGTTTGGACAAATCTGTGGGTTGTTTCCATTGGTTCCAGACACATTCTCTGTGCTGCTCATGAGCATCACTGTGCCCAGGGGAGGTGAAGCCTCACTCTAGAGCAGGAAGGGAGGCAGGGACTGCAGTGGGAAGCATTCCCTGGGGAGTGAGGACTCAGCCCTCCCTCCCTGCCCTCCTCACCCCTGCTGGTCAAGGCAATGGCAGAAATGAGGCTGCAGAGAGGGTGAGGAGTGTTCAGCACTTGTCAGGAGCCAACAGAGATGATGTGTGAACACGTAAATCTCACCTACAGCACCTCCTGTTGCTTTTACCAGCAGAGAATGATGGAATTTCAAATGTGCCAGTGCAGATAAAACCAAAGCAGGGTCTTCCAAGGGGTGCACACCCAACTCCTCCTGCCTTTCTGCCTGAGGCCAATTGTTGACTCCATTAAAGAGACAGTGCAGAAGCTACTTACCACGGCTCTTTCCCAGAGAAACCTAAGGGTAAGAGAGTAGGGAGGAGGTGGAAAGAGGCTCTGGAGCCAGACAAATGAGTAGCTGGGATGGTAAGTGCTGGAGATCTGCCTGAGCAAAGGACTGGAAAACTCTCATCACCATCAGCAGCTCGGGAGCACTTTGCACCAATCAAGAGAAAGTCCTAAGTGTTTACCAAGCTTTGATAGCATTTAATGCTCGAGATAAACTTCAGTCCTTCATAGTCCTGGAGAGATTAGCTCTTAAAACTCTGCCATAAATCTGAGGCAGCGCAGCCGGAGACGTTATTAGAATAACAGGATCAGTATTACCAAGTGCACCCAGCAAACACAAAAGGACATTATAACCATAGATAAAATAAAGACAGGTATAAAAAAAGAAATATCCAGAGGTGAAGCAGGACAAGAAAACATAACAACAACACGAATCTGTATTGAGCAGAGGGCAATGAAACGGGATCTGTGTGGAGAGAAGTGTTTGGAGAGTGGGTGAGTGAGTGAGCTGGGGTGTCTTACCTCGGATCGGTGTACCTTCTGCAAAGAAAACAAAGAAAATGAGTGAAATGACTGCAAAACCCCAAACACCTGCACTGCCTGTGGGAAAAGGACCTGAGTCAAGGAAGACAGTTCCCAGTAGGAAACTTCTTGGTCTATGTCATCTTAAATTGCAGGACACTGATGAGGGCTTGGGGTACTTTAGGCGGGGTGTCCTTTGAAGCAGCCCAATCCAGCTGGCTGCTGGCAGAGCCTCTGTGGCTCGTGGCTCCCAAAGGCTTGAGACTGGCTCTGCTTTGTTGTGGGGACGGAAAGCAGCCCCGCAGGCTCTCAGCTAACATCACTGTTTGCTACTCACTGCACACATGATGACCCTGCATTTACCTTCCCCGCTCCTGGGACAGGGTTGGCATCAGGGCAGGGTCAGCCCGGGCAGGGACAGGGACACGTGGGCACAGCTGCAGGTTTGATCCCACCTTGGCCAGCAAATCCCCAGCTCCACTTTAGCTCTGGGCACAGATGTGAGGAGCTGAGTGCACCCTGCTCAGGAGTGCTGGCCACCCCCAGGCTGTGCACAGGGGCACTGGGGCACCTCTGAGGAGGTGACAGGAACCTGGAACTCCTGCAGGAGGGGCTGTGTGGAGACAAGAGCCCTGCTGCACTCTGCTGGCTGCCTCTCCCCCGGGCTGTTTTACTTCAAGCCCCTCCTGCTGTGTCCCAGTGCCCAGCCTGGGGCAGGGCAGGTTGTGAGAAGTGACAGCCCCTGTCCCCTTCTGACTCCCGGGGCTGCATCCAAACCATCTTCCTTTGAAAACACGGCAGGTCCTTTTGCTCACAGTGGCATTCAGAACTCATCACGGAAGGGTTTCCTTGGTGTTTTTACCCCAATCCTGAGAACAGGGCAGACCCCGCAGTGCCAATTCCTCTCCCTGGGGAGAGATGCACGAGCTGCTCTGCACTGGTGACACTGCTGCCACTCTGCAGCGCTCCCAGCCAGGGCTCTAAGTGACAAACATTGACTCTCACCCTCTCCTCTCCCCTGGGGAGGAACAGCAGAGTTCTGATCCTGCTTTACACACAGGGAAACTGAGGTAGAGGTGAAGCAACTTGCCCAAGGTCATGGAGGGAAGACTGGCAGAGGCAGGAACAGGAGTCAAAGCCTCCTCCATGCCAATCTTCTGCCTTAATCACCAAAAACCCCTTCCCTCCTCATCCTTCAGCCCTGCTCATCCTTCTGCTGCGGTTCAGTCTCCCATTCTCAGGATAGAAGGTAAAAATACAGAGATACTAATTAGAGTTCACCTTTATTTTTCAAAGGAGCTAAGGGAACAGAGGCATTAAATGTTAGGGATTAGACTCTAGTTAGACTCAGCTTCTAGTTATGAGGTTAGGTTATTAGCTAGAGAAAAGTTAGCATCTAGTTAGGGTTAGGAACTAGCTAAGGTTAATGAAGCAGGTTGTTAGCTCTCAGGACAAAGGTTGGAGAGACAGCGCTTGGACGGGGGGGGAGCATGGACTTGGGCACATCCCCACCCAGGAGGTGGCAGGAAGGTTTAAAAAGCAAGAAGAGAAAAAGCAGCAAAAGGTTATAGATCAATTCAGTGGAAATAAAACCAGCCTCTGATACATCCTTCTGTCTCAAAATTGGAGTGAAAATCTGCCATCTGTGGCACCAACATGGAACAAGGCTAATGGGAAGAGGGTAGAGGAGGGGAAGAGATCCCAACATCACCCATGGCTCAAAAGCTTCTCTGGCCTTGGCTAAGCCTGGCAGTTTCCTGCAAAAGTTCCCTCTAATTGACAGCAGAAACATGCTGGAAGTTGGAGCTGTGCAAGCCCAGACACAACATCAGAGTTACCTCTTGTGTCACGGCAGGTTTGTCACTCCTGCTCCTCTGAGCACCTGCACTGCCCTGGAGGGGGCTGCCAGCTCTGGGGACAGCCTGGCCTGGGGACAGGGCTCTGGGAGAGCAGGCACTGCCACCCTGGGCTCCCCAGCTCCAACTCTGGCACATGGGGAGGGGCAGGACAGCTTTGGGATGATGCCCCACACCAGAATTTGAGTCAGCGCTTTGGCTGGGGGCACAGACACAGATGGGAGATTTTCACTGCTGGAGTTTCACATCTAACCAGCTCCACGTTCAACACAGGGGCAGCAGGGGGGCTGGAAGAGGATATTCGCTCCACTAGTTATTCTGGGGAACTCTGACAGGTCCTAGAGGGTTGTGACACGGGCTCATGGGGGTGCAGGGGTGCACCTGTGTCCTGCACAGGGCACGAGCACACGCAGGGGCTGCCAGTCTAGGGCACAGTGAGGGCACCAGAACTGCAGGAGGAAAAGCCCACACTGGATGCTGACTTTTGGAGTGAAAAGCTGCTTTTGAGATGCTACGTGCAGACTCTTCACACTGCCTTGCACAGCCTCCCTGGATCTCCAGATCTGCCCATTGAGGGCAAATGTTGAGGCTGCAGGAGCCCAGATGGCCAGCCCGGGGTTCAGCATCAGGGCCAGAAGGCAGCTTGAAGGCCTTGCCTCTGGATTAGAGAGGCCCAAGATAGTGCCAGGCAGAATTCCCTGTGCAGGTGTCCCCCTGCCACTGAGGCTGGGGTCTGCTCTCCCACCATCCATTCCCTGGTTCCCCACATGCCGAGCTGCCCACGGATTCTCTGAGCCTGGGGAAGAGGAGAGGAGGAGGAGAGGGGGACAGTCACCATTGCCATGGCAATGACAGAACACACATCCCCACCTTCTGTCAGGCCACGTGTGGGAACATGTGTGTGCTGAGCTGCTCTCCCCAGGGCTGGAGCAGCTCTGGGCTCAGACGAGCAGGAAACCACCGGGGTCTCTGCAGTTCTGCCCTGCTGGGTCCTGGCAGCTGCAGCCCCCATGTCCCTGGGAACGGGGGGGACAGGGGGGACAGGGGGACAGGGGGACAGTGGGGACAGGGGGACAGGGGAGACAGGGGGACAGGGGGACAGGGGAGACAGGGGAATAAAGGGGAACAGGAGACTAAAGAGGAACAGGGGAATAGAGGGGGACAGAGGAATCAAAGGGAATGGGGGACAGAGGGGACAGAGGGGACTTGGCCCCGCAGGAATGGGGACAGGAGCTCTGGGGCAGCTCCTGCCTTCCCAGGGCTGCAGAGGGTGGGGGGCTCTTCCCTTCCCCAACTCTTCCCGCAGCCACCTGTGATTTACACCTTCGGTTTGGAAATGCTGCACCCCCAATTCTCCCTCCTCAAAATGCCAATAACCCCGTTAGATGTGAAACTCCAAGACCTCCTGCAGGTGTGAACACAATTATCACAGTTCCAGGGTACAAGCTATTGTGTAACTGGGGAATTCCAGGACAACTGTTGCTAAGATACAAAAAAAAAAAAAAATCTATCCAATGTTAGGAGGTTCATATTTAGCTGTTATCTCTTTATATAGGTAAATTAATTAGAATTATTATTATTCTTCTTTTTTTTTTTTTTTTTGTAGCCTGCAATACCCCTGCAGAAATGAATTTAGAGGGGCAGAACATCCCTACTGAAAGAGTTAGTAGAAGAAATGCAGAGCATGCTTCTCAAGAAGCTGTTACAAAGGAATTAGTTTAAAGGGCAAGGGTTACAAATCTGCACATTAGCAGGTTTGGGGTTTTTTGGTTTGATTAAATTTTTTTTTAAATTTAATAAACTTACCAAAGGTCTCTGAATGTTAAATAAAAAGTGAAAAAGAAAAGAAAAGAAAAGCTTGTTATAGCCAGTTATTTAGAAAACAGAAGACACACACAAGACACAAAAGGTTTTAGTGTTTGAGTGCTGAGGAAGGTGGCTGAAGGCTGCCTCCCGTGTCCCCCCTAGATGGCAGCTGAGCAGAGGACATTGGCTTTGGCTTCTGCTTTGAATGTCCCAAGATAAACAGAAATATACATTTTCGAAGACCACTTAAACTCTTGTCCAGCGTGGATCTCTAAGGCTGAGATGTTCATGGTGTCTATGGGAAGCAGGAGCCCAGACAGAGCTTCTTCCCATTCTCCTCTGACTGACAACTGAGCCTTGCACTCAGCCCAAAGCCCCAAGAATTAAAAGATTTCTAACTGCTTGGAAATTTTATCTGTAGGCGGAAAGGGGAAGCAGGAACATCCGACAGAGGAAAACCACTGTGGTTAGTGATGGATCAGCCTTGTCGTGGTTGGAGTGAAGACCCACATTCCAAATGGGTTCCTGGGATGGTGGGAATATAATGACCATGGTCTCAGAGGTCTGTTTTATTGCCAGCCAAACACTCGGATTTAACACAAATGAGAACCAAATCTGGGCCCGGAACCCGAGCTCACAGAGCTCCTTGTCTGACATTTTACTTGTTCCTTTTAATGAGCTCATTTGTGTATTTGCCACTAACTCATATATTGATAAAAATTCAGTTCCTAACACCCGCTGTCCTCCATGGCCCTTATCCTCCATCTCCAGGGGGGATCTGGGTGTCTGTCCTGTGCTGCTACTCCCTCAGCTCCATCAGGAGCACACACAGCTCACATCACGAAATCCCAGACACTTTGGGTTGGGAGGAACCTCAAAGCCCCTCCAGTGCCACCCCTGCAGTGACAGGGACATCTCCACTGTCCCACTGCTCCAAACCCCAATGTCCAGCCTGGCCTTGGGCACTGCCAGGGATCCAGGGCATCCTGTGCCAGGGCCTCACACGCCCACAGGGAGAATTTCTTCCTAAATTTCCTAAAGCTGAGCACAAAGTGCAGCAGTGGTGCAGCTGCAGAGCTCCCTGTTCCAGAGTCAAACCCCTCAAACCCCTCCAGCTCTCATGGGGTGCCATGGCCGGGGCCCATGGGTGCTGAAAGGCCCAGCAGTGACCTGGAGCTCCCCCAGAGCCCTGAGGTGTGCCAGTGCCACCCTCCTGGCAGCAGAGTTTGTTTTCCAGTGGCAGAGGTTGTTTTCTGGAAAGATGAATGCATTAAACGGAGATCTGAGGTTGGCAGCTCGAGCAGGCCTTGCCCTTGTGTCCCTGCCACACACACAAGTGTTGACACTGGACATATTAACGACCAATAATTACATATTAATGACCCTCATGACAATACTTTGCACTTTCTCGGGCATTTCTTTGCAGAACATGCAAGGCTTGTAAGATAATATTGGAGAGCTGGGAAGTCCTGGCTGCCCAAGGATCGGCACTCCTGACACGCAGGCAACAGGTTTGTGCCCTGAGGACAACAGGGATGCTGCAGGGTTTCACCAGTTTACTCATTTAAAGCAGCTGTAAATGAGATTAAATCTCAGCAGGTATCTTCTATTTATCAGAAGGGTCAAGGGTTCACTCTGAGGTTAATAAATTCACTGGAATAAAAAGGCAGCACTCAGGTGGCTTCAAGGAAAACACCAGATCAAACTGAGCTAAAGAATAAATGCATTCTAGCAAGATGATGAATGTATTAAAAATAATCTGCCCGTGCATTACTCACACTTCAGAGCATGGTCACAGAGCATGATATAATTCTAGTTTACCTCTCATTATTTATGCTGAGTGATTTTTTTTATTAGTATTTGCCTCAGCTGTTATGATAAAACAGGGAGGTCAATCTCATCTGCGTTCGTGGGATTCAACAAGCCATTCTAATTCAACAAAGCAGTTTAAGGATCCGTTTGTAACTTTGCTTCACTGAACAAGGAGGCATTTATGCAGGTGTGTAAAAGCTACATTAAACTGGAGCTATGCTGAAGCTTTTCCACTCGTGGCCCAGAGAACCAAAAAGCTTTATGTAGAATCTTTGCCAAATCGAGCAAGAGAAAAACAGGTATTTCCATGCCTTGCTGTCCAGATCCAGCAGGACAGAGTCAGAACTCTGATTTCTCCAGGGCCAGCAGAGAACTGGGCAGGAGTAGTTGGGGTTATAACTCTACTGGAGAGCTTGTGAAAGGTCTAATATGAACAAATCAATTCCAGTTGCCTCAGCAAAGCCTCTGCTTTTCCTGTGTCTACAATAACTCCTTTCTTTTGCCAAAGAATACTTAAAAATGAACCATGGACACCTTTCCTCCAGGCCGGGTCAAAGCAGTCAGCCCCAGCAGTTTGTGAAAAGGATTATTTCTTCGGTTAGTTTTTGTCAAAAGGTGGAACTTGCAAAACTTATTTCATTTTTGCAGCTATCAATGGAAGTATTTTATCAGTAGTACTCAAAAATAAATCCACCTATGCCCTCCTTGCACACACTCTTACACAGAGAACTGGCAGATTTAACAAGTACAAAAACAGCTCCTGAAACATGAATTATTAAGAGATGTCACGTTGCCACACACACAAAACAGCAAACAGAAAACAAACAAGAGAGACAGATGGACAAGCAGATGGGGAAAGATGGAAAACTGACAAGAGCCACGGAGCTGGGGTACATCTGTTGGTGGAGATGGACTCCATGGGCAGAGGCACCGAGGGTCACTCCGGAACAGTCCCAAGTTCTGCAGCCGTGGCTGCAGGGACGTGGTGCTGGGGACATCCTGCAGGAGCTGCTCTTCAGCACCAGCTCTAAGAGACTCCATGGGCAAGAGGCTGCCTGAGCCATGCCCTACACCAGGTGTGTGTGGCCCAAAAGCCGTGTCTGCCAGAGAGGTTCTTTCTTCCTTTGCCAGCCCCATCCAGGCCCAGTTTCCCCTGAGCTCCAGACTACTGTGATCCAGGGAACTTGTCTGGATGGGCACCAGCTTCCCTGCTGTCATTCCCATTGTGCCAGCTGGGCAGCAGAGAAGACCAGGAGGGCTCCAAGTGGAAACTCCAACCACTCTTGGTGTAAAAACCAAAAAACTCAAATGCCCCAATCCACAGCAGCGGGGCCTGCATTTATCAATCCTCTCCTCTGAGCAAACATCTCTGTTTGCTCCCAACTGCTGCAGCCCCAGCCCTTACCTGATCTCAGCTGTTTGATTCTGCCGTTGCTGGCGCTGGGGTCGACGGGCAGGAAATCCTTGAACCAGGTGATCTCAGGGTCGGGGTTGCCGCTGGCCGCACAGAGCATGGTGGCCGTGCGCGTGCGCTCCACCACCTTCAGCTGCGGCCCCATGTCAATGTTGGGGAAGCCGGGAGGCAGCTGGTCCTCTGGGGTGGACAACAAAGGGCAGGGCTCAAACGGGTGCCAGGCTTGAGTGCAACAGCCCAAGGAAAGCACCAGGCATTGCCCTGGGCACTGCAAGCTCAAACACTGACTGCCCCAAATGGAAAACACATGGCACAGCAGGGTTTACCAGTTTGTCAATTTTGTGTCACTATTGCAATGTCCCACAAGATTCTACATTTAAATGCAATCTTTTAAAACCCTTTGGGAAATAGAATAGAATTAAAGAATCATTAAGGTTGGACAAGACCTCCCAGATCCCCAGGTCCTCCTGCCCACCAAACCACGTCCTCAAGTGCCACATCAGCTCATTTTGTGAGCACATCCAGGGATGGTGACTCCACCAGGCAGTCTGTTCTGTCTTTAATCATTCTTCCAGTAAAGATATTTTTCCTGATATCCAACCTGAACAATTTGGAGCAACTTGAGGCCGTTTCCCCTTGTGCTACCACTTGTCACCCGGGAACAGAGACCAACCCACACATGGCTGTCCCCTCTTGTCAGGGAGCTGCAGGGAGTGAGAAGGTCCCTCCTGAGGCCGTTTCCTCCAGGCTGAGCCCCCCAGCTCCCTCTCCTTCTCCTCACAGGATTTGTGTTGGAATCACTGTCAGAGCTTCTCCAGGTGTTGCATGGAAGCTCTGCCAGGTCAGGGGCTGGCACTGGCTGGTTTGCAGAGCACACACAACACTCTGAGCAGACACAGTGAAAAGAGAGGGTTCACCTTCCCCCTCCAAACCTCACAGTACAAAACACACTGCACAAGAGAAATGATGGAAGAACCCACGTGGAAAGGGCTGTCAAAGACAGTGGGACTGGGAGAGAAAGGAGAGGAAAATCTCCTCCTTCAGCAGCAGTGACCAGAGGGGACACCCACAACAACAGCATGCCAAGTGCTGTCAGCCAGGGTGTGATTTTTAGATTTATTAATTCCGAGTGCTGCTGCCCTCCAAGAAGAGTGGCACCAGCACCCAGCAGAGAGGCTCAACTGAGCTGCAGCTGAGCTTCCTGCTCCTCTCAATCCTGCTTTTGCCTTCACTAATGAGGGTGAGGAGGGCAATCCCAACAGTGCTGACTAATTTGTGGTAACTCCTATGAAACCTTAGTGCTTCCCCACTAATGCCTGACACAGCCCCTTACTCCTGTGGGATGGGGAGAGCTGGCTCATGCTGCCTCAGGAACGTGCCATTTTCCCCTCAGAACATGTTTGGGGGAGGGCAGCTGGGAAGGAGGACGCCAGCAGCCGGGTGAGATTTGGGAGGGATCCTCTGTCATCTCCAATGAGCCGTGTCAGGGAATCACAGCCTTGGGAGGCTGTGGTGTGGAATCCATCCCAAAAGCAGGTGAGTGAACAGAAGGGAAATAATGCAGGGAATTTAAAAAGGTGGGATTCTTAAAAAATGAACATCCATCACAACCAGCCCCCCAGTGACACAGATGGGAGCTCTGACAGTGACACTGGGATGGGGCTGACCTTGGATGGAGCCACCCTGCCAACTGCAAACACAGCCAGAGCTGCTTCCTACAGCTGGCACGGGATGGGTAAGGAGGAATGGAGCCAAATACAAATGGCAGAGCCCAGAGACAGCAGGACAAGGGAGAAACCCAGCAGCCTCGCTGTGCTGGGTGCCTTTCCATAAAATCCCAGAATGGCTTAGGCTGGAAGGGACCCCAGAGCCCAGCCAGTGCCACCCCTGCCATGGCAGGGACACCTCCCACTGTCCCAACCTGGCCTTGGGCACTGCCAGGGATCCAGGGGCAGCCATAGCTGTGCCAGGGCCTGCCCACCCTCCCAGGGAGGAATTCTTCCTGGTATGTAATCTAAATCTGCTCTCTTTCAGTTTAAAGCCAGTTCGTTGCATCTGAAGCACCTCTAAACCAGAATTTTGCATCCTAAACTGGAGGTGTTCACACACATCTTGCACAGGGGACTGACCCAGCCCTCTGAGCTGCCTGGGCTGTGCTGGGGCTCTGCAGGACCCCTAAACCGTGTGTTCCTGCAGCCCCTAGGAGTGATGTCAGGCCAGCACAGGGGCTCTGGGAATTGCTGTGCCTGAGCACAGCTTTCAGCCAGGCTTTAATGGTCCTCCCTCCCCTCCTCTCTCCCGGCAGCCGTGGGAGGCTGAGCAGCCGGAGCCGCATTGGCTGCAGATGACATCACTATTGATCCCTGCTTTTATCCTGTCCCTGGTGATGCTGCTCCACCTGCCTCCAGCCCCTGCCCCTTCCTTCCGTGAGCCACTTAATGCTCAGAGGGAATGGCCTGTGCCTGCTGGGATGTGTGTGCACATGTGTGCGTGTGTGCTGGGGGAGGCCGGCTACAACCATTATTACCGAGTGTTTCTAATTAAACAAAAATGTTAATCTTGCAGCACAATGTGCAGAATTCCTCCGAGTTTAATTAAAACAACTGCGACTAGAGGCGTGATCAGATTTGGGGATCAGATGAGCAGAGGAAGCATCTCTGAACATCACAGGCTGCTCCGATTCCAGCGCTCAGATTTCCTTCCTGCCAGGGAAGTAAAACTCCCCCTTGCCCTGACAGCTGGGTTCCCTGTAACAATGCAATTACAGCCTCATGCAATCCCCACAGGACATGCACACACGTGCCCTGCCACCCTCCCATCCATCCCCAAACACCCAGACCTGTCCCTGAACAAAGAAGCCATGCTTCGGGGTGTGAATTCTCTTTCTGGAAGCAGCTCAGGCAACTGCAGGAACAAAGAACCAGACACAAGCTGGAGATGCTTCAAGGGCACATCTGGGCAGCTGCTGCTGCTGGAATTGTGCTGGCTCACGCGGGCAAAGCTTTCCCTGAAGGGCAGCTGCCATATGAAGGGAGCATCCCCACACCTTGTTCATCCCTGCCTTAGACCCAGCTCTTCACAGCCCCCCCGAGCTGGTGAATCACTCCAAGGCCTCACTGAGCAAAGGAGGGTGAGAAAGAACAGGGGAGGAGCGATGGGGAGAGGCAGGGGAAGAGACAGGAGCACTCTGGCTGTCATTTATAACAAATCCCAGCAGGGACACGTTCTGTGCCTGGACGTAGCTCAGGCTGCCACACACAGCAAGGCTGCCCAGCCCCAGCCAGGGACAGGACTGCCCTGTCCCCTTGTCACTCTGCAAGGTGGCAGCTCTGGGTTGAGCTAATTAGCTGTGCTGGAAATGAGGATGATTAAGGAAGATAAAGCGGGTGTTGCTGCTGCTCTTTTTCCCGCAGGGTGTACACAGAATTGTTTAATAATTTAGAGGAGGAGGGTGTGAGCGTGAGCAGACATGCCATGAGTTGGTGCAGAAAGCCACGAGGATGCTCTGAAGAGAAGAGGAGGAGGGATTTTTCACTCTCCTCTGGAGACGGGGATGCTGGCTCTTCTGACTGTCCTCATTCGGGGTGGAAGAGGCAGGAATACACAGATGGAGCAGCTCGAGTGACACAAGTTTTAATCAGGATCAAAATCAAAATCCAGCTCGCTTGAATCTGTCCCTGTTCCTCTCATTATGTTCATGAACACGTGAGCTGCCCTCTCTCCAGGTACACTGGCGCTGTGTGCCTTGTGAAATTACATCAACAAGTCATTTCCACCCCTGTGTCTGTACCTGGCTCTCAGCTCTGTTATTGCCCAGCCAAAGACAATTTTAATGCAGGGGAGTCTCAGTGATGTGCTCTGTCTGTTGATTCCATTTCTTTGGAGCTGAAAGTTTCACTATGAAAAGAGCAATAGCCTAACAATGTTACTAAAATGTGTGGGCTCACAGGCAATAAATGCACCCTCAGATGTGTGTGCTGCACCCTAGAGCAGTGCAGGCAGTGCCTATGTTCCCTCCACTGACGTGTCCCCATGTACCCTCCTTCTACAGGCATCTCAGTTAAAATTACTTTGATGTTATTCAGAAGCTACAGAATTAATCTGCTGTCAATGTCACCCAATTTTCAGGTCACTACAAGCAAAGCAAAGCAAGTCAAGTTTGAAGAAAGACTACCAGGAATTTTCCAAATGGCAAGGTAACATTTCAGAAGGGGCAGCTTCCTTTCCTGTGTGCTCCCGTGGGACTCTGCTGAGCCTCCAGAGCTGCTTCTTGTTTGCCTTTTGTGATTTAAAGCCAACAGCTACAAAAAAAACCCAACAAACCACAGGGATCTTGCTAGAACTTTACACATTCCCACACCAGATGTGCTCTTGGAGTAGGAAATGTGTGATGGAGATTTCAGGCTGGAATTGTTAAAGCAATGTCTGAATGCTTTATGCAAGGAAACCAAGAGGGAAACACTAGAAGCTGTGAAAGTCTGTCCACAGCAGCCCAGTGACAGCCCAGCAGGGAGTCCCACAACCTCTGTGCCTGTGTCTATCCCCGGAGACACACAGATATAAATATCTTTCTTGGGAGTGGTCAGCTCAGAGAATCCACACCAACTGGAGCTGGCATGCCTGTGCCAGTGACCTTCCTTCCTGCCTAAGTCACCACGAGAAACAGCAGCAGCTGGAGTCAGAAACAACTGGAAAATGCTTCCCAAATCTGCTCTCTTTCTTTTTCTCCAAGCTCTGCAGCAGTCAGGTTTGCAGGCACTCTGTCTAGCCAGCTGTGGAAAGAACAGCCAGTCTGCACAGCCCTACCAAAGTGGGATCCCTGGAGGAGCAGAGCAGGAAGGACAAACAAGCCAGCAGAGCTGGTGAGAAGGGACTGTGCGACTTGAACAGTGTCCATCACAGCTCTTCTCCCCAAGGTTTCCTCTCCTGCAGTTTCCTGTTTTCAAGTGAAGGCATGTGGGTTTCTACAGGGTCCGTTTCAGGAGTAATCATGAGCATAAGCAAGAGGGGTTTATGCTCAATCCCTTCAGCAGCTGCATCTAGTAGGGGAGAATGTATTGTTTTCTCTTCTGAAAAGAGGAAATATTGTTATTTGCTGTTAGGAGACTGCACTGGTGCTGAGGAAATGCTGCAATGCTGCTGCAGGAAGGTGCCCACAGGCATGTCTGGGATCACAGCAGCACGGGCAGGGGCTGCACAGCTACTCCAGAGCATCTGCAGCAGCTGGGCCCAGCTTTCCACTCTGCAGAGTGTGCCAGTGACAGGTTCTGCAAATGACAGCTCCCATCCATCTCAGGCTGGGGAGCAGCCCCCTCCCTCTGCTCAGCAGCTCTGCAAGTGAGAGCAGAGACAGAGAGGAGGAGGCTGAGCAGGGAGAGAAAAGACAAACAGGAGAGTGGGTGGGTGCAGAAGAGGGGAGGAGCAGGAGAGCAGGAGATGCCAACATGCTCACTTTGTCATTGTGCAGATCAGTGCATTTGGCTGGGTGCTTTTAACTTGCCCAGCTCTTGAAAGCAGAGATAAAGAGGAGACAAACTGTGCTGTGCGAGAGCTGAGGAGCGATGAAGGGTGGAGAAACTCCAGCTGAGCATGGAAGGGGAGGATATGCTCCAAAATCTGCTTCCTTGATGCTCTTCAACATTGCCTTGGCCCCTGTGCCCCAGGAGACTCCAAACCAGGTCCCATGAGAGTGGGGGGCTGTGAGAGCAGAGCCACAGGCAGAATGTTGTGGTGGGAGCACAAAGGGGGATCAGGCAGGCAGTGCCAATGCAGCCCCTGTGATGCCAGCTGTCCCTGGCTGCTGTGGATGATGCTGATCCAGCTGCACAAGGAGCCCTGGTCCCTCAGGGCTCAGTCCATTCCTGCTCCCTGACCAGGCTGTGGCAGGTGGGGCTGGGCTGTGCTCACAGGCAGCAGGAGAGGAGCAGGAGCAGCCTCAGGCTGTGCCAGGGCAGGCTCACTGCACATCTGCAGGAATTTCTCCATGGAAGGGGTGCTCAGGCCTTGGAAGGGGCTGCCCAGGGAGCTTTGGTGTGCACAGCCCTGAAAGTGCCCAGGGAAAAACTGGACCTTCCCCTGCCACTGCTGGCAGCTAAATTTGAGGGCTACAAACTTTAAATATGACTGCAGGGCCCCTTCTCCCAGACTGTCACAGCTCCAAGGGAATTCATGGAATAAGTGTGAAGAATAAGGCTCCCACCCTCTGGGATAAGCACAGGCACACACTCCTGTCACACTGCACTGTTCCAACTCCTGACAGCTCCATCCCACCACGCTCCTCCAACAGAAGGTTAAATGCCACGCCAGGCACAGGAGCTGCACACACATCTTAGGCACCTACACAAATCTGTCAGGCATGACTGGACCACGGCCCCCACGCTCCCAGGCAGCCAAAATCCTGACAGCAACGAGCCCACAGCAGGGATATTCCCAGCTAAAAAGGGAGGCTGGGGGCTTTGCCTTGTGCCCTTCATGTCTGGTGTTAATTCCCTGCTGCACTCTGGAGAGTCTCACACCAGCTCTGCTCTGCCCTTTGAAGGACGAGCTCGCTGCCTGTTCAAACAAAAGGGTTGAGGCTGCTCCCGGAGGGAAGGCTGGAATTGCTGAAGGAAAAGCAGCTGGCCCATGGGCACAGCTACCCCCTGGCCCTGTGGGGTCCTGCCTGGGGCACCTGGAGTTGTTGTCAGTGTGTTCACTGCAGAGAGAAGGGCTTTTAGTGCCAGTGATACTCAAACACCCATGGCTTCATCTCCAGCCAAGCTAAATTCCCCTTGGGAGCTCTCCCTCCACCACCCACTGGCACCAGGATCACCTGCCCTGCCCTGTGCTTGGAACAGAGAACATCAACCATGGGTGTTCCAAACCCTGCAGTGGCTCAGCTTTAGCACCAGCCTCACTCAGCACCTCACACACTGAATTTAGGGATCTCCAGGGCAGTAACAGCAAACATCCAGAGGCATGCAGAGCAGCAGCATATTGTTCCCTCCCCCACAGCCAGTCCAGGGAGCATATTTCAAACAGATGACATGAGGGAGGCATCCATGTAAACATCCTCTGTAACGGGGACAAGTGGGAAAAAGAACCAGAACAAAATGGAGAATGGGATTGTTTTCTTGGAGAGTGCACAGAGCCAAGGACCTCTGGGAAGAGGGGAGAAGCCCAGAAAGGCACAAGAGGTATCCTGTACAGGGAAAAATGTTTGCATTGCTACCAAATGTGTGTGAGCCCAGGCAATCCATAGTGACCTCAACCCAGCCCATTGAGTGATTCTCAGTGAAGGCTTTCCTGGAGCACATTTCTGTGTGTACACTGGGGAGCTCCTGCTGCTGCTTCTAAATCTGGGGAAGGAGTTTTTGGAGGGGTGGAAGATCCTAAGAGTCACAGGGTAATTCAGGTCAGAAGGAACCCCAGCACATCATCAGTCACACCTCCTGAAGTGCTCCAGTTTTAGCCCAGTTTTGTATCTCTGGGGTAAAAACAGCAAACAGATCTGATGGGTCAGAACAAACCAAACCAAACCAAGCCAAGCCAAGCCAAACCAAGCCAAGCCAAGTCAAACCAAACCAAACCAAACCAAACCAAACCAAACCAAACCAAACCAAACCAAACCCAACGCAACACAACCCAACCTAACCCAACCCAGCCCAGCCCAGCCCAGGAGGACTTTGTGCCTCAGCCATGGATTTTTCAGAGCTCCCCAGCCAGCTGAAGGGCCCTGGGCAGGTTCTTTACCTCGGAGCACGGTGAGCTTGGCGTGCACAGTGACCTCCCCATGAGGGTTCTGAGCAACACATTCATAAATGTTCTCATCCCGGGGGGTCCGCAGGGGCTGGATCCTCAGAACAGCACCGGCACTTTCATCAAATTCAATGGTCTGGGGACAGAGGCAGAGAGACACGCTCACAGTGAGTGTCTGAGGAGAGCCCAGGCACCAGCACAGCCACTGCAAACTCCAGAGCTGCCCCTTGGCCCCCACACGTCACCAACACATCCAGCCTGGCTCTGCACCCACCTCCAGGTGACAGAGCTGTCACTGCCACCCCTGCCAGAGGCCACTGAGCCACCAAACCCCCAGTGAGCCCCTCAAAGGCTCTGAAAGAACGAGCCCCAGTGATGAGGTGTGGGGTGGGCGTTCAGAGCACAACTGGGGTGAAGGAGGACAAAGCACACCAGAGGAAAACCAAATAGAAATGAAGCCCTGCCTTGTCCCTCCATCTGCAGGGGCAGCTGACACCACAAAGCTCCTCCCAGCACACAGCTGCCTGGCAGGGCCGAGTCCCACAGCAAATTCCACAGGATGACCTCCCAGTCCTTGCTCCTCCGCTCTCATTTCTATCTAAACAATGCCAATTGCTTGGCTCTGGTTGCCAACAACTGCAGTGTTTGCTCCAGACTTCCCAGGATTCAAATGCTGAGCCATGGATGGGTATGAAAGGTACATTTACAGAGCTGAAGTACCACCAGCTTAGTTGGGGTTTCTTAGCAAAGCAGGAAGTTATATTATATCCCTGGAAGGGGAAAAACTCACTAAAACAAAATAAAAAACTTCAGGAACATAATTGAGCCAAGTTCTTTCTTGCTTTGGAACAAACTCAGCTGCTGACAGGGCCAAGAGCTTGCATTTCACTCCTCCTGCTGTCAAAACTCCTCCCTTTCCAAATTTCCCTTTATTATCAGGTCTGAGAGTGGCCACAGAGGAGCAGGGGCTGCTTTGTGTCAGTCACCAAGTTTCAAGGACATCTCTCACCTCGAATCTCTGAGAGTTCACTTTCTTCCCTTTCTTGTTCCAGGTGACCCTTGGCTTCGGGTCCCCAGTGGCTTGGCACACGAAGGAGGCCACCCCTCCTGACACACCAATCTGGTCCACAGGCTTCTTGATGAACACAGGGGGACCTGGAGGACAAAAAGGAAACATCATCAGTGGCAGTCACGAACACAAATGCTAATAAACACGGCTTGTAATTAACAGTGGTGGTGTTGCTGCTATTCTTAATGATCCCAGCTGAAATTAAACCTCTTGGCCTTTTTCAGAACAGCCTTTACCTCCATTTTACATATGAAGTAGCTCCAGCAGAAAATTATTAAGGGCTTGATCCTACAAAGAGATTTCAATGTTGCAAAGCCTCCTTTACTCCTGAAAAGTGGACTTTTAAATTGTTTTGTACAGGGGAAATTGCCCTTGCAAAACCCATCTAATGAGCATCACCAAAAGCTGGTAGAGCTGAAAACAACACTTAGAAACAGTGAATTGCATTCCCAGCTCCTTGGAGATGACCAAAACACCAAGGAACAGGGCAGAGTTAGAGGAATCAGCCAGGGAAGGGAGAAGGTGGGACAAGCACCATGGAACAGCCAGAGCAGGACTTGGCACACAGAGACCTTGAGGATAAGTGTCTGAGAGAGGTTTCAGGATGTGAAACCCCCTGGCTGTGGCACCTCTGCCTTCCCCTGCAGGTCCTCACAGGCACACTCACACAGAGCAGTGAGTGACCCCTCACAACAACAGTTTCAGAGCTGTGATCAGGGCACAACCACCCGGCTGTCACACCTAGAGCCTGCTCCCCTTCTCCTCCCAGGACAGACACAGAATTCCTGCTGCCCCAGGCTCTGCTCTGCACCCTCACAGGCAGCAGCAGCGATGTCCAAATGCACACAGGGGCTGGGGCTGTGTTTGAGCCAGCCCAGACCCAAAACCCAGCACTGAGCCCAGAGCAGCTCTCCCTCAGCCCTGACTGATTTCCACCACCATCCCCCTGCCTGCAGAGCATCCCTGCAGGGATGGGAGGCTGGGATGGGCTCCCTGACCCAGGCAGGGGCCAAGGGGCTGCTCAGCAGAGGAATCTGTGTTTGTGCAGAGCCCACATTGCCCCCACCCTCTGGGAATCCTCCTTCCGTGCTCTAACCTGCTTTCCTTGCACTGCTTCCTCTCATCTAGTTACTTCAAAATTTATTGAAATATTTAAATCACAAGGCCACAGCTGTGTTCAAATAAAATCACTCAGATCATAAAGCTGCCGTCTGTTTTCTTGAGGAAAGCAGAGCACGTGACTCTGAAATGTGTGTATTTGTCCCGTCATCCTCCAGAGATGTGAAATAAGATGCAAACTGCCTCCCAAGGGCTGGGCAGGAGGGCGGATGGGAGCTGGGGAGAAGGCTGCAGGGTCTTTTAGGGGTCGAAAGACAAAAGGAAGCCTTCTCCCCTTGCCTGACCTGGCCTGGCCAGCAGTATATAAATAAAAGGCACTGAGCAAGCTCATGTGATGCAATCAAGCATTTGTTTCCATGCTGGAGGTAAATACAATTTGCTGGAGCTGTTTACGTCCCACCGAATGCTGTGTGTACAAAGCACCGCATTTATAAATACCCAAATCTATATTTAGAGGTCAGAGTCTTCTTTGCAATGCTACAGCTAAAGGTTATCAAGCAAGTCCCACTGGAGGAACTGGCACTGGGGGATGTGTCTTCCATCAGAGAAAGGTAAAACCCAAACTTTGCTCCAGGCTAAAATACAAATGCTCACTCTGCCCCGACTTCCTTCCTCCCCTCACCTCCGCTCGATATCTGAAGAGTTTGCAAAGTCAATTCTGAAGGTACAGCTAAAAACATCCAGGGCTTTTAAGAACACTTTATTGATGCAAGTTCATTTCCTAAAATAAAAGCCCCTAATAAACCTTAATGTCACGTATACATTTAAATGGGTGCAGGCTGCGTGATGAGAGCTCAGGCGAGGAGAAAAACAAGGTTCTATTTCCGTCCTGAAGAAAGGGATGGTGCTCCAAAAACCACTGAATTCGGGGTCATTGCTCAGCACCCCTTGTTGGAGTGTTGCCTCAGCGTGGGGCGATGGGGAGCTGAGCTGTCCAGGCTTTTCCTGAGCTCCTGCCATTCCCAGCTGCCTGCAGGGAGTCACCCTTACACACAAGGGGCTAAACAAAAATCCAACCGAAAACCACCAACAAAAAATCCAAACAAAAACCACCCAACCTATTCCATTTTACTACTCACTTGGAAAACAGGTGAGAATCAGAGCTAGGCTGTTGATTGAAAACTGCCTGAGTGCTGAGCTCAGATTTGATTCCTCCCCCTGGTGCTCTCCCCCTCTGCACCCCCAGTCACTGCAGCGCTGTCTGCAGCCCACGCTGAGCCCTGAGCAGCCCCCTCCCC
>VRYO01001414.1:1109433-1124227 GCA_009812075.1 Sialia sialis
GGGTACACGAGTGCTGCCCATCAGCATCTCATCCTAGATCTGTCCACGAGTCCATAACAAGGCATAACAAGCCAGAGCAGAGCCAGGACCCAAGGAGCTGTCCTGGCAGCTTAATGAGGGCCCCTTGTCCATGACTGACAGCAGTCCCAGGTTGTTTGCAGCCAGAGGCTCGAGGCAGGCAGCTCTTCCTGCCCTTGCCTTATTGCTAAGACAGCTTCTCCTCCAGCCATGTCATCAATATTGGCATCCTGGAGCAGCCTGACTCCCACCCACCTAGAAAAGAGCCAGCCAAAAAGGATTTGGCTCTTTGCTCAACTTGCACTGCTCTGTTTGAGTCACTGAAGAAGCAGAGTCCACGGGGGATACTAGAACACGGAAAAACATTTCCTACGGGACGAGCCTGCAAGAAGCAAAAGCTTAACGAGCCCAGATGCAGCTCCCAGGGGGCAATGCCAACTCAATCCAGCCCAGCCGTGGTCCTGTGCCACTGCAAAGTGACAGCAGAGTCAGCAGCCAGGGGACAGCAAACTGCTCCTGCTCCTGCAGCTCGTGGTCCTGTGAGGATGGATCAGGGGATCAGCTCCAGGACACCACAGAGCTGTGCTCCTGCAAACACAGGGACACAAACCGTGCTCTGTACCTGCAAACACAGGGACAGGAACCCTGCTCTGCTCCTGGAAACACAGGGACAGGAACCCTGCCCTGTCCCAGCCCCTCCTGGTCCTGTGAGGATGGATCAGGGGATCAGCTCCAGGGACACCACAGAGCTCTGCAAACACAGGGACAGGAACCCTGCCCTGCCCCAGCAGCTCAGCAGGGCAGTGACCCCAGCCAGGATCTCACTGGCATGTGGGGATCTGCTGGGCATGAAAGGCACACCAGGCAAATGAAATATGTCTGATAAAGCTCTGCTCTCTTACTCTGTAAATAAAAGCTGGATTACTTCCACTTACTGCTTCTTTCCTTCAGGCAAGATAGGGAGGCTCTTGGTCTGCAGGAACAATTCCTGCACCTGACAAGGTACAATTCCTAGAGCCCAGAATTCAGGGTGTTTCTAAAAGATCCTCACACCATTCCTATGTGACTTCTGGTGAGAGACTTCAGCCCACACTTTCCATGGAACAAAAGGAGATTCTGGATAGACAAGCTTGAAACACCTGGGTGCAAACAGTAAATTGTGATTATATTATGATCCTGCACTGCTTATTGAAACTGGGATGTGGAGGGAGCTCGAGACGGGAAATCTCAAAAATGACAAACCAAGACCTAATAAAGCCTTGACTAATGGATGAGCACAACCTCCAACAGTGATGAGTGTGGACTTTTACCACACAAGTCATTGCAATTTCTGTCTCTGAACCACACTACTCATCATTCAGATTTGTACTGGGAACATCAGCACAAAAGAATCAAAAAAAGGAGACTTCAAAACAGTGCTGAGAACTGACAGCAGTGGGAATGTGATGAATTCAGCTTTGGGACAACTGGAGACTCAGTGAGCCAGAAAACAGTGCAAGATGTGAATGGGAGAGAAATGGAAATGTGCAGGAGCAGCAGCCACGCCTCAAATTTGTCTGTCCAAGAGTGATGGAGGAAGGTGAGCTCTCAGCCCCTCCAGGAGCCCTGTCCTGCATGCCCCTCCCTGTCCCCTCAGGGGGCAGCTGCTGGAACAAACCACAAGTGGCAGATCCCAGAAGAAAAGGAGGTATCACAGCACTTGTACAGAAAAAACCACACAAACCCCCTCAAAACCAAGGATCCTCCCCAAAGAGACACACAAAGGAAAATGAGAGCTGGAGATCTCCTGGGAGATCACTGGAGCCAGGCTCAAGGTGATCTCTAAGAGCTGAATGGAAAAAACCCTTACACCATCTTTTCAGAAATTCATCCAAACAAATCAAAGTCCAGGCTAAGGATTTGTAAGTGTTGGCACTCCTGGCAGCATGCTCAGACTAATTTATGAATAAATCCATGGGTACCAATGGAGGTGAGGGAGGATGAGGACACAGTCAAATTAATTTGACTTTATTAATTAAGAAAACCACCAAGTTTCATCACCCCACCACTCTTTAGAGGTTGTGTGAGAGTGGGGGGAGCTATGCTCATTAATTATGCAGAAAATGCAAAACTATCATCCTCTGAATGAGTTTAAAATAAGGAGAAACCCTTTCAGAATGGGGAGAAATTACTCCCCAAGGCAGCTGAAATTTCTCTTGCAACTTCAAAGGACAATAAATTATTCAAATCACTCGCGCCACTCGCACGCTCTCTCACTCTCTCCCCTTCTCAATTTTATGCTCCTGAGTCAATTAAAGATTTGGAGGACTCGGAGAAACTTTGTAGAATGCTAAACCAGTTGCGGCTCCTTCTATTTATTTTTTTTCTTCTTTAAAGCTTTGCTTTTCCTCTCGGCCTCAAAAGGAAACAGAAATGACTGCGTGCATTGCAGATGAAGCCGGTTTCACTGCATGAACGTTTCATGTCTGCACCAGGACAGGCCAGGCTCAGGGTTCTGTGAAAGCAGGGCATCCAGAGCCCCTCCTGGCAATGCTTTAAATCATTCATCCCAGAACCCCCTTTCAAAGGCAAAGCAGCAGACATCCAAAATATATTTATTTATCTGCTCTCTCCTGGCCCTGCTCAGGTCTAGGTGAGCTGTGAGGGGTGACACATCCACAGCTCTGGCTGTGCTGGGGTTTGCAGGGGGAGAACCTGGGCTGGGGTAACCAAACCAGGCTGGGGTAACCAAACAGGACCTGTTAACCACACCAGGACCTGCTAACCAAACCAGGAGTGCTCACCAAACCAGGCTGGGGTACCCAAACCTGGGTGGGGTACCCAAACCAGGCTGGGATAACCAAACCAGGCTGGGGTAACCAAACAGGACCTGCTAACCACACCAGGACCTGCTAACCAAACCAGGAGTGCTCACCAAACCAGGCTGGGGTACCCAAACCTGGGTGGGGTAACCAAACAGGACCTGCTAACCACACCAGGACCTGCTAACCACACCAGGAGTACTCACCAAACCAGGGCTGGGGTAACCAAACCTGGAGTGCTAACCACACCAGGACTGCTCACCACACCAGGAGTGCTCAGACCAGACAACACAGCAAGACAAGTCCCTGCTCAAAGCAGCAAATGCAAGCAGTGCTTGGAGGGCTGGGAAGGGGCACACGGAGTGGGGCTGCTCCTGCCTCCCTGGCCTGCAGCCCTGGCTACCTCCTTGCACACAGCAGATGGCGTAAAATGTGATTGTTTTCATGAACTTTAACAATCCCCCAAAAATGAAAGGCAGCTGCAGTGCACAGAACATCACAGCTTTCTAAGGTGGGAACTGGGACCAATTATGTTGCCAGAGAACATCCTTGACTGGAGGGGAAGAGTGGCACAGGGTAAATCAAACTGTTTTCGGGAGCTGGAGTCCCAGAGGAGCCCAGCCCAGATCCCAGCCCAGCAGGGATCTCATTCCTCTGCTCAGCATCCTTGGGAAACTCTGCTCGCCTTCTGAGAACAGCACTGGGCTTGCCAGGCCACAAAAGGCAGGAATTCCTCACAGAGTGACCCAGGAGGTTCGTGCTGAGCTGAAAGGACCCGAGCACCGACTGAAGGGATGTGAGCCAGGCCTGGGAGAGACCCTGGGCTGATCCCGACCTTCTGGCACCAAGGGCAGAGCTGAACAAGGGGAAATCACAAAGGAAGAATCTTGGCTTCTCAGCAAAGCCTGGCACAGAGGAGCAGCCCCAGTTTTGGCACCCAGGTGTGAAGACAGACATTTCCTCCACCCCAGCCCTCTGCAGGTGACATTTTCACACAAGCCACTTGTTTACACAACAAACAGATGCTCTTTTCCCTTAACTTAGCCATCTAATGAAGCTGAGCAGAAAGAGCTGGGAAAGGATCCTTCAGCAGGAGACACCCATGGCTGGGTCCCAAACTCTGTCCCCAGGGGCTCCTCAGCACAGATTAATCCAAGGAGCATTCACAGCTGAGACCTGGGGACTGACAGCCCCCCTGTCCCTAGGAGGCTCTTTCAACATATAATTGATTTCCTTCTGGATCCCACAGAAGGCACAAACTTTCCAATTTGAGTTATCTTAAAAAAAAAAAAATAGAAAAGAAAAGAGATACATCACTTGATCCAGTCAGGCAAGGTTTAATTTAATCAGGCACTTAAACAAGGTGACACAGAAGCTTAATTCAGTGTCCTTGAGTGAGACAACAACCAGCCCAGAAGCCTCAGCAAGATCTCAGCTGGCAGACAGAGAAGGCAGCGAAGGAAAGGGCAGAGCAGCACAAGGACAGGGAGGTGTCCCCTGGTGCCTGAGGAGCAGGAGCAGCAGGTGGGTCTGGGCAGGGGAGCAGAGACCTGTGTCCTTTCAGGATTCAGAGATCTGTGTCCTTTCCAGGATTCATTGATCTCTGCCTTTCCAGGATCCAGAGATCTGTGTCCTTTCAGGATACACTGATCTCTGTCTTTCCAGGATCCAGAGATCTCTGCCTTTCCAGAGTTCACTGATTTCTGCCTTTCCAGGATTCAGTGATCTCTGCCTTTCAGGATTCAGTTATCTCCTCCTTTTCAGGTTCAGCTGCTGTCTCCTCTCTCACACTCCACTCACTGCAGGGACCATGTGCAGCTCCAAGTGGAAACTGCACCATCCTCCAGTCAACCACAAAACCTCCCACCCTAACTAGATAAATCCTGCAGCCCACCCAGCACTGCAGGGTCCCTGGTCCCTTCTGGGCTCCCCAAACCGTGGCACAGCCCAGCCCAGCACGCTGTGACCCTTCCCTGTGCTGGGGCAGCCCTCCCTCCTCAAACACTCCCATCTGCAGCAGCTTTCCCACCGTGCAGACATTTCCTCCCCACTCGTGTCCACCTAAGCTGCCAGTGCTCATGTGGAGCCTCCTGGGTGTTTGCTGCCCTCTCCCCTGGCCACTGCAGCCCTGGGCACTGCACTCAGAGCCTGGAGCGGCAGGGCCGAGCTGAGCTGGGCAGGGCTGAGGGTGAGGGATGGGAGGGATGGTGAGGCTGGCAGGGATCTGGATGTGCAGCTCCTGCCCTGGGGCACAGAGCACACACCTTCAACACCTTCCACACCTTTCACAAGGCACCAGGGAACCCGGAGGAGCTCCACTGCCACCCAGCACACGTCCTCTGTGATCCCACGTGCTGCAAACCTGCCTGCTCCTCTGCTGGCCCCAGGGATGCTCTGAGCCCCCCTCACATGCACCTCCCATGAATTACTGTGTTCTGCAAATTAATGATGGAGCACGGGCAATTAAAAGGGAAGAAAGCCAGGGAAATGCATCATAAAAGGGGCTTTATTCTTTTATTTTGTCAATTGCAATTTAGATTTAATTATTTATGGTAATACTTGAGAGTGTGCTGGTAAGGGTTCTATACCGTGATTTATAGAAGGAAGGAATCATAAGCAATAAGTAATGTTCCCTGCCCTTAAATCTTTGCTGGGGTGGAGAGAGCAACGCACCAGCCCTCTGTGTATGCAAAGTGCCAATTAGCAAAGTGCTATTGTAAAACACAAAGGTTTAATCAATGAGAAAAATCCACTTGAAAACAGCGAGCACACTGATTCCAGTCAGAACAACGGCCACATTTCCCTGCAGAAAATGGCTCTGATGGGCAACTTGGAGCACCCCCAGCTCAGGGGGACCTGATCACTGCCCAAAATCAGCTGGGCCCTGCAGGGCAGGGGCAGGAGCAGCTCCTGCCCAGGCAGGGGGCTGGGGCTGTGCACACAGTGAGGTGTGGGGTGCTTTAGGGGTCACAATGAGAGCCTGGGGGTGGTTTAGGGGTCACAGTGAGAGCTTTGGGGTGATTTAGGGGTCACACTGTGAGAACTTTGGGGTGCTTTAGGGATCACACAGAGATTTGGGGTGATTTAGGGGTCACACAGAGCTTTAGGGTGCTTTAGGGATCACACAGTGAGAGGTTTTGGGGTGTTTCAGGGATCACAATGAGAGGTTTTGGGGTGCTCCCCACAGAGGGTTTGTGGCCCAGGCTGGGTGTGTGAGCAGGGAACAGCAAGGCTTGGTGCCGAGCCCAGCTCCATCAGCAATTTGGGAATTTTTCCTCTCGCTGGACCCATCTCCATCTCTGCCTGGTTTCCTCCCAGCTCCAGGGGCCACATTTGGCTGAGCAGCTCCTGGGGAGCTCCCCGACCTTCCTGCAGCAATGCCAGCTCCTGGTACTCACAAACAGCAGAACCTTGAAGAAAAGGATAATACTTCCCATTTAATGACATCACTGAAAATAATCATGGAATTGGTAATTTCCAGTACCATGGCTGCCTTTGCCCTTATGGAGAAACAAAGAAAATGTCCATATGCAACCAAAGGAAAAGAGAAAGAACATGTCTGTGTCACACCTTTCAATTATTGTTCTCCTCAGGTTCCCAAGGAGGAACAGCAGGCAGAAAGTAGTGTGGTGCTTTGGGTTTTTAATATAAATGGCAGTTTCCTTTAAATAGAATGCTCCTGCCACAGAAAGATTTAAATCACTGACTGAGATCAATTAGCCTCGGAAACAAGGGAAGTATTTTAATGGTCCTTTGATTGCAGAGGCCACAGCTCCTCCAGAGCTGTGCTGGGAGAGGAGCAGGTCCCAGCTCAGCCTGGATCTGCACTGGATCTGCTCCCTGCAAAGCTGGGAGGGTGATGCCAGCGTCCCAGGGCTTCCCCAGCCCCAGCCCCAGCCCCGGGGGCTGCAGGGCCTGGGGGGAATTAGGGCAGGAATTGGGGTCAGCCCTGGCCAGCGCCGGCCAAGTGGAAGCTGGCCAAGGGATTACAGGAATGTGACAGAGACCAGGGCCATCTGATGGGAGAGGACATTGTCAGAGCAGGGCCAGCCCCTCAGCGCCTCTGCAGCTGTGGCTGCTGTGTGCCAGGCTCCGTGGGGAGCAGCACGGCCACCACTGGCCACACGGGGATGTGCCAGGGCCCAGGAGCCCTGCAGAGCCAGGAACCAGCACTGAGTGCCCAGGGACCCTCCCCAGGCTGGGGAGCAGCCCCAGAGCACGTCAGACAGCTGGCAGCCCCAAGGCTCCACAGGTCAGCAGGACAGACAACACCTGGCCAACATCTGCACAGCAGGCAGGTGAGAGAGCTCTGCAGCCTGCACAGCTCCTGCACAGACATCTGTGAGCAGCCAGAGGGAAAAACCAACAACCCTCACAGCCCAGGATCCAAGGACACTGCAGAAGTGCAGGAGAGGAACTTGGCTGCCAGCAGCAAGGTGTCTGCAGAGCAGTGACATCCAGCAGGGCCCAGGCACATCACTGGAGCTGTGTCTGAGCAGCACCAGCCCCTCTGGGGGAACAAAAGGCACGAGGGATCTCTGCTGGAATCTCTGAGCACACCCCAAAGATGAGGGACAGACAAGATGTTCCTTCCTCCCCAGCCCCCGCACTGCTGCTGCCACCAGACAGCTCAGTCTGCAGCTGTCTGTCTGTCTGTCTGTCTGTGGTTCCATCTGAGTGCAGACTGACCCACAGCCAACACTTCACCCCAGCAGGAGCCCAGCTCACTCACCAGGCTCATGGAACAAAAAAGAATAAAAGAAAACATTATCTCTGTGCACACAAGTGTTTCTCCCTGCAAAGAGGGATTAAGCATGAGCCCAGCAGAACTCAGGAGAGAGGCAAGGACAAACATATCCCCAGTTGCCTGCACCGAAAGCACCACTCCAAAAACATCTCCCAGCAACAAAAGGTTGTGGATCCTGCAATAAACCCAATAACCAACGGTGACGGGAGAGCTGTCAAGGGCTGCACTGACCACAGCAGCCCTCTCACCAGCTTCAAGCAGCTCTGCTGGGGAGGAAAAACCTCATAATTCAATCAGCTTGGAAAAGTCTATTCCCCACTGATCCTGAGCAATCAGCCTTCATGTTGAAGGAACATTACATTCAAGTTGCTGAAGATTTTCAGGGTTTTTTTTTTTCCTTCCCCTTTTCATTTTTTAAAGCAGGAATTGAAAGGCAGCGAAGATAAAAACTGTGTCGAACTGGAGCTGGTTGACTCAGGGGAAGGAGAAACATAATACTCTTTCTTGAAACGCTGTTTGGAACCCGGCCCCAGAAAGGAACTCGACAAGGGCCACCAGTGTCTGACAGATCCTGAAAGGCAGGAGCAGGACAGAGCAGTGTGGGCGAGCTGGGAGGGGATGGGGCTGGGAGAAGGTGGAAAAGATTCTGGCAGGAGCTGCCAGGCAGCTCTGCCCTCCAGCTTGGGGCAACACCAAACTCAGAGTGTGGGGACCCAGGAGGGGCTGGGAACAATGGGAAAAGTTCAGGGTGCTGGAAAATGAAACACTCCATCAGGAACTGAGCTTCACCTCCCCAGCAGTGACAGGAGAAGAGTGAGGAGAGGAGCAGGGCTCGGCATCACTCACTTTCAGCGAGGCAGTCCACGAGCAGCACGGAGAGCACGTTCACCAGTGACAGCAGCGACGACATGCCAGGGCTGGGGAGGATCCTCATCCTCTGCCACGGCCTGGCCCAGCCAGGAGGGCTCAGCGGGAACTGCAGCGTCTGCCCAGCCTGGTCAGCACCTGTGGGCAAGAGGACAGCTCAGAGGGGAGAAAAGGGACAGCTCTGAGGGGCACAGGGGACAGCTCTGGGAGGTACAGGGGACAGCTCTGAGGGGCAGAGCACAAGCACAGCCCAAGGGTGACCTCAGGGACACCCGGCACCTTCCCCAGGGTGGCACTGAGCACCCACCCAGTGCTAGGGACAGAGCTACAGGGGACCCCCAATCCATGGGGAGACCACAAATCCATGGAAACAACCCAAATCCATGGGGAGAGCCCAAATCCATGGGTTAAACCCAGCCCCATGGGGTAAGCCCAGCTCCATGGGTTAAACCCAGCCCCATGGGGTAAGCCCAGCTCCATGGGTTAAACCCAGCTCCATGAGTTAAGCCCAGCTCCATGGGTTAAACCCAGCTCCATGGGTTAAGCTCAGTTCCATGGGTTAAACCCAGTTCCATGGGTTAAACCCAGCTCCATGAGTTAAGCCCAGCTCCATGGGTTAAACCCAGCTCCGTGGGTTAAACCCAGCTCCATGGGTTAAACCCAGCTCCGTGGATTAAGCCCAGCTCCATGATGGTGCTTCAGCTCCCCCCACACATCACAGAGTCACCCAGCTACACAAAACTGGAGAGAGCACCTGCAGCAGGGGCTGCCACAGCTGATCCTGCACAGGAGCTGGGGCAGATTCTCTCCTGAGCAGCTGTGCCCTGGCCCAGGACAGATCAGCAGGGCTGGACAGGGACAGCCAGCCCAGCCCAGCCTGCCCTCTCCCTGGCAGCACATTTCCATGGACACAGCTCCTGCTGCTGGGGCTCCCTGCTCGCACTGGGTCCTGATCCCTGTGCAAAGCTGGCATGGCATTAATGCAGCCGAGTTCTCCGCCCCACCCCAGCCCTGTCAGCACTGCAAACTTCCCCGGCCACAGAGCGAGATTTGCCCCAGCAGGGCTGGGAATGAGAATTCTGCAGGCACAGCTGCAGGGTGGGAGCTGAGGCTCCAGCAGCTGAGCTCTGGGATAATGGGCAGAGCTGTGCCAGGATGGAAGGACGCTCAGATCTGACAGAGCCCTTCCCGCTATCGTTACTCCAATTAGAAATCAAACCCAGGGTTTATCACCTTCTGGAGCAGAGCCAGCTAGGAGATATTGTACAATGATCAAAGGCTTTGAAAGGACTAAGGGGATAGCGAGGCTGTTTAAGCTTTCTGACACACATCAGGGTGGGAGGCCGGCGGGACAGGCAGTGTGAAGGGGCATTTTAATCTTTTTCTGTCCCATTAACTCTCCAAGGCTGAACTGTGCAGAATTAAAAGAAGAGCCAGGATAAACAAGAAGTCCCCATATGTACTCAGCCCTAAAGAACAACTTTTCAGAGAGAAGCTTTGCACTTGCATTTTGAGGATTAAAAAGCCTCTGCTGTGTGCTCTGTGCTAGCCCAGATCCACCAGCTCCAGTGCTGGCTCACGAGAAACCAGCATAAATACTGAAACAAAAAAGAGAGGAAATCTGAATCCTGTCACTGGGAATCTCTTCAAATGTTTGCTCTAGACACGCTCAGAGAAACACAGAGAGGCTCCAGCCAGCCCTGGTGAGGGATCACAGGGTTCCAGAGCACAGAACAACACACTGGGATTGCTTTTGTGGCTCTCAGGGGCGAGCAGAGAGTGGGAACACTGTGAATAGCTGTGATGGGAACTGTTAATTAAACTGGGGATTGGCCTCAATGCCAGCACAGCAAATGGAGCTGTGCTGCAGCTCTTGGCTCTCCCTCCTCCTCCTCCAGGCCCCGTTCCCACCAGCAAGGCTGGCACTGGAGACACCAAGAATCCACCTCACTATTTCAGGTGCCTGCACTAAAATAAAATCCAACAAGCCATGCTGGCTCGGCCACCATTTCAGAAACTCTTATTTTTCTTTATCAGAGCAGCATATCCACCCCTGCCAGTGCCAAAAATGCCACCAAAAATCTCCTGGAGCCTTGTATGACCCCCAGACACGGCACCAATGGCCTTGCACAGCTGAGAGCAGCAGGAGCTCCTGCAGGAGTGCCCAGAGCCCCCAGGATGGAGCTGAGGACAGGAACCAAATGCCAGGGAAATGTTCTGCCTCCTTTTCACATCCTGGCCTCTGATGGAGGAGGTCTGGTTAAGGGGATGCAGCAGCAACTCGAGACGAGAGAAGGAGATGCCAGAGGGTGACACTTCTGCTCCAGTGGCAGCGTGCTTCCCCAGCCCCTGACAGACACAGAGTGCTGGCAGAGATGTGAGGTGTCAGCTCCAGTGCAGTCATCCCTCAGAGCAGGGGCAGCGCTGGGGGCTGAGGATCGCACCTGGGGATGGAGCCTGGCCCTGCTGCGGGGCAGCGGTGGCACAGGAGCAGACCCAGACTCATCCTGCACGATCTCTGCAGTGCACAGCCCCTGCTGGGGCCCAGCCCGTGGGAATTGTTCTGGGGAAAGCGCAGATCCCAAGGGCTGTGCCCCCAGCCTCTGCCCTCTCAGGCACAGCTCTCGTGTGAGCTCTCTGGGCAGGTCTGCTCACCTGCGTGTCCCTGAGCACCAGCCAGCCAACACATTCCCTGTACTGCTGCACAGGCTGCAAACCCTCACTGAATTCTCTGGCACAGGAACCTCTGCAACACAAGCAAACCGCCTAAAAGACCTCAATCCTTGCTAAAGAATGCAATTAAGTGAAGGCTTGGCCCCCAGTGGGGTCAGATTTGTGCTAGATACGGTCACATTTCAGGAATAAGATTAATTCTTACAGTAAAAGAGCTCCTGTAAGACATTCATTCTTGTGTGCTGCCTAATCTCCAGCTCTAAGCAAGGCCATGTGTGCAGCTGGTAAGCACCGAGCACGGGGTCTGGGAGAGCATTATTGAAAATAATAAAAGTGAGAAATGTTTGCAAGCAGCAGCTCCTGCAGCCAGGGCCGAGCGGGGCACGGGCAGGAGGCACAGGGGGTGAAATCTCTCAAGCACCTACATTTCTTAAGAGCTTAAGCTCCCCTGGGAGTCAAAGGGACTTAACCTAAGCCACTAAGATGCTTTTGAAGATTTTCCCCCCAGCAGCTCCCGTTTCAGAGGTGCTGGACACCTAACTCCCTTAAGCCACTTTGGGGATCGGGGATGCAGGAGGGGTTTGGCTGCCCCAGCGCCCAGGGAAATGCTGCTGGCAGCCAGAGTGAGACAGACAGACCTGGGGTGGGGCAGAATCCTGGGATGGAACAGATGGGACAGACAGACAGACCCGGGGACGGGGCTGACAGACCCAGGGATGGGACAGACAGAGCCTGGGGTGGGACAGACAGGACAGACAGACAGACACGGGGATGGGACAGAACCCTGGGATGGGACAGACAGGACAGACAGACAGACCCAGGGATGGGGCAGACAGAGCCTGGGATGGGACAGAACCCTGGGATGGAACAGACAGGACAGACAGACAGACCTGGGATGGGACAGACAGAACCTGGGATGGGACAGACAGGACAGACAGAGCCCGGGATGGACAGACAGACAGACAGACAGACTCAGGGACGGGGCAGAACCCTGGCAGCCCTTTCACAGAAACACAGACCGCTCTGGCTTCAAGGGACATTTGAGATCACGTTGTTCCAAGCTGTCAGGGACTGGGATCCTTCCTCTGGACCAGGCCTTGAAGGCTCCCAGGGATGGGGAGTGCACAGCCTCTCTGGGCAGCATTTTGCCATATGTCACTGGTTCTTAGCCCCCACGGAGCTGGTAATTGAAACATTTGCTCTGCATTTGAAAAAAATCCAGGAGGGAGGAACTGTGCACTCATTTCAGATTCATTACAATATGACAACTTGGGGGAAAAAATCACAAACAAAAACTCGCTTGGGCTTCTTTTCTGTTTCACCTGCCTGAGAAAAGGAGAAGGGCAATTTTAAAGGAATCATCTGCACAAAGTTCCACTCGGATCTAGGAGATGATTAAATATCTTCATTTTGGGCAGCTGCTGCGGGAGAATTGCTCCCATCAGACACATCAATGAAGCAAACACCTTGCGGGCAGAGCTGCACAAGGGCTGCTCCTTCAGCAGCACCAGCTCCGTTTGTGCTTGTATTAACAGAGGTCACTGGGTCACTTCATTTCCTCCCAGCAACCTCTTTAAAGAGAGAAAGAAAAGCTTTTAGCACAACCACCAGCTCATTTGTCACCTCCTCTGGGGAGGGCAGAGATGAAATTTGAATTACTACCCCACAGCTCCAGCTTGCTCCTGTCCAACAGCCCAGCCTTGGCAGGCCCAGCCTAGCCAGGGCTGGGACAGGGACAGGGACAGGGACAGGGACAGGGACAGGGACAGGGGAACGAGGGCAGAGCTGGCTCTGGAGCCCTGCGCAGCCCAGGGATGGTTTGGGCTGGGAAGGACCTCACAGATCTCCTCCTTCACCTCCCACTGGAGCAGGGATCCATCCAGCCTGGCTGGGACACCTCAGGGATGTGCAGATCTCAAAAGATGCCCCAAAAAAGGAGGTGATGGAGCCTTCCCAAGCTGCTGGACACAGCTGCTCCCCTGGGCTGGGCTGCAGCCCCCAGGCCCCTCCAAAGGCAGAGCAGGGCTTTGGCAAACACTGCTGGAGCAGAGATCCTTCAGAGTGAGGCATGGCTGTTTATCTGCACAGTTACTTGGATCTTAAAAAAATATTTACAAGAAAGAGGCAGAGTATTATCTTCCATGGGGAAACAAACACAGATGGAGCAAAAAAAAGAGCTTTGATCAGGACTGTCTCGGTCCTACTCGCCGCTTTTCATCCCCAGATCTCCAAGTGCTTTAATATGACAGAATTATCCCTTTTTACAATGTGGGGAACCAGAGGAGCTGCACACTGAGACAGCTCGCTGTGTTTGCACACACACACACAGACACAGCCTCTCTCTCTCTCTCTCTCTCTTTCTCTCTCTTTTTTCCCCATTTCTGGTCCTCCTGTGTGTGAAGTCCCAGCACGGTCCCCAACAGGCACAGGGGATATTTTGGGGCATTTTGGGTGCTCCTAGAGATGCTCCCTGTGGTGGCACAGCGAGGGTTAAACCGTGGTCACTGCAGGACAAAGGGACTGGAGCGCTCAGGTTGGGCTTGGATGGTCAGGAGGAATTAATGTCCCTGTCACTGCCTCGAGGTGACAGCTGTGACAGGCTGGGAGGAGCCAGGAGCGTCCAGCAGGTGCAGCCCAGCACGGACAGGACACAGGAGGAGGAGGAGGAGGAGGAGGAGGAGGAAGCACAGCTGCCCTGGCCTGCCTGCACCCCCCATGCCCAGGGGGGACCCCAAAGCTGAAAGGCAACACCAGAAACCCCAGGAGCATCCTCTGGGACCAGCACAGAGCAGGAGAGGTTTCTTCCCTGCAGGCTGGGCCCTCAGGGTGCACACAGGGCAGGATCTGAGCCATGTCCAGTCCCCATGGTCCCCATTGTCCCCATGGTCCCCATTGTCCCCATGGTCCCCATGCCCTGCCCTCGCTGCCACACAAACTCTCCCCACCCCTCAGCCCTTCCCCGCAATCCACGCTGATCTCTCCCATCTGAAACCATCAGCGGAATTGCCTTGTGGTCAGGGAAATGCTTCACGTTTCCCTTTCCCTGCCTCTGAGCTTTATTTATTTATTTAGGAAGTCATTCATCATTAGCCCCAGCTCAGCTGCTTGACAGGCTGGGAGCTCCTTGGGGCACAGGCTGCATCCCATCTCCGTGCCTGGGTAAATCAATTCTGCCAGCCTCGTCCCGCAGCACCCCAGCTCAGCCAGGGGAGCCAGCACGTCCTGTGACACAGAGCGGGAGCCACCAGCACCATCCTGTGACACACAGCAGGGCTGAGACCACCAGCACCATCCTGTGACACAGAACAGGAACTGGCCAGTGGAGGCCGTGGCCAGTTGAGGCCGTGGCCAGTTGAGGCCGTGGCCAGTTGAGGTTGTGGCCAGCAGAGGCCGTGGCCAGTGGAGGCTGTGGCCAGTTGAGGCCGTGGCCAGTCCCTGCCCCACAGATGCCATGGGCTGGCTGAAGGTGGCTCCTGCTCCCCCAGAGCCCAGCACAGAATCTTCTGCCAGCCCGCAGCCCAAGCAGAGGAAAAAAGTATAAAAAATCGAAAGGAAGAAGAAACATTGGAGAAAGTTAATGAGGAACACGAGGGCGCTGTGTCAGTTCCGCCGGGTGTGGGATGTCACAGAGCCACAGCTCGTTACCGGCAGCGCCCATCGATCCCGATCCATCGCTGCTCTGTTCTCC
>VRYO01001414.1:1138592-1169358 GCA_009812075.1 Sialia sialis
GGCAGCAGAGGCAGGAGCAGAGCTCGCTGCCCTCCCCGAGCCCATCACAGCCTCTGTCCCCTCTGGTCCCAGCCCCGCGATCGCCGCAGCCACAGGAGCAGCTCCGGCCCCGCCACAGCGAGGACCCAGCGCTTCATTTGCCTGTTTGTTTGGTTATTTATCAATAAACACAAAGCAGGAGAGCTGTGGGAGCCTGCTGGAGCCAGCACAGCGCGGTGCTCGCTGCTCTCTGTGCCGGGTGATGCTCCACTCATCCTGCTGCCCTCTGTGCAGCTCTGCCTCTGCCATGAACCCTGACCGCCCGCTCAGGAATGCAGAAAAGGCCAAAAAAACGCCGTGACAGAACCATGGAACCCCCTGAGCTGGAAAGGAGCTGCAGAGATCCCTGCACAGCCGCAGCAATCCCAGCCTGGCACCCCAGACTCTGGCAGAGCTGCTCCAGTCCAGGGCTGCACAGCAGTGGGACATGCTCCACTTGCAAATAAACCTCAGCTCGAAACAGGAAAAACCCCAACAAACAAACAGCTTTGGCTCTCTTGAGAGGAAAAAGAAGAAAAAATGAGAAAAAAAAGGGAAGTTTCCTAAGGTCTACAGCAAAAATCACCCTCCCCTCCAAGAAAACACACAGAAAGAAAAGTGCAGGATCAGCCAGAGCTGCTGATGGAGAGGCCCCAAGGTACAGCCAGTTATTGAAGTTTTGCAACATAAAGCCTAAATTATTTATTACTAATATTTTTTTCCTAGAAAAAGAGGGGAACAAAGCTTCTCCCTCCTCAAAAGTTAACAACTGTGCGACATCATCTCCACATTGTCTCCCTGTTTTATCGCCACAGCACAGCGCCGAGCAGATTCCACCCCAGGGCAGACACAAAACCACAGGGCCACGTTTCTAATTATACCCTCTATTCTCAGGGAAATGGTTTATTTATTAGCTCTTTGAGCTTCCCTTTCATTCATCCCCAGCCCCAGCCCCAGTCCCGGCAGCGAGGGGCTCTCGACAAGAGGAAATTTATGAGCTTTTCCCGTTGTGCACCTTCCTCCTCTCCCACCCAGCCCGCTCCCTCCCCCTGGCAGCCTCATCACTTTTAATTCAATAACTGGCAGTATAATTACTCCGTAATAACACCATTATCTTAACATTTACTCGGCAGCTGTGATCCCTTTACAGTGAGGAGCAGGGGAGCAGAAGAGATCCCCTGGGGACAGCAATGGGGACAGTCACCAAAAACCAGAGCCAGGGACAGCAATGGGGACAGTCACCAAAAACCAGAGCCAGGGACAGCAATGGGGACAGCCACCAAACCCAGAGCCAGGGACAGCAATGGGGACAGCCACCAAACCCCAGAGCCAGGGCCAGTGCAGGGCAAGGGGTGAGGGCTGGAGCTGGGGCTGTGCCCACAGCCCTGCCCAGCCTCTCCTCCCCAACTCCATCTCCATCTCCATCTCCATCTCCATCTCCATCTCCATCTCCATCTCATCTCCATCTCCATCTCCATCTCCATCTCCATCTCCATCTCCATCTCCATCCCCATCTCCTCGGGATCTCTCAGACCCCAGTCCAGCTCCTCAGTGCCTCTTAAACCCACAGGGCCTCCCCAAACCCTGGTGTTGGGGAAAGGGATGGAAAACAGGAGCAGGCAAGAGGGAAAGACCCACAGGAGCAAAGGACTGAGCTCTGCAGAAACAAACAGCAGCATCTCCTGCACGGCCACCTCTTTAAACACAAATATCAACCATGGATCCATCATCCCAGCATCTCCTGCACGGCCACCTCTTTAAACACAAATATCAACCATGGATCCACCATCCCAGCATCTCCTGCACGGCCACCTCTTTAAACACAAATATCAACCATGGATCCACCATCCCAGCATCTCCTGCACGGCCACCTCTTTAAATACAAATATCAACCACCACACATCATCCCAGACACCGCTGGCTACAAAGATTTGGTTTAATTTTTACTCCAGAAATCGTGCAGAAAATGGTTTTCACGTTCCACAGCAGCTCATCTGGTAAGCAGGGTAAGAGATTCTTGTAAAGCCGGGCACTAAAACTCCAGTAACTTGTGTGGCCAATGAGGTGCAGAGCAGCCGTGCAGGATCAGCCAGGACCAGCTCCAAGCCTGCCTAGAAAGGCAGAATTTCAGCCCACAAGCTTCACCAGGCCTGACACGGAGCTCAGGTGTTGGCACCTCCTGCCTCCTCGCTGCGGTTGGATTTTCTGTGATATTTAAACAAACAAGCCCACTGCATATTTAGGCAGAAATGTTCCTACATGCAGCACAGAAAAAGCAAGTTCCTGCAGCCCCTGCTGCAGCCAGCACGGTTTTGAAGCCGGCAAGGTGAGGTCAGGCTCACCCCGATATCAGATCCCAAAATCACAGCGAAACTGCGCACAAACGCCGGCGCTGAAGAACAATTCCCGCTCGGATTTATCTGTTTCATCCACACTGCAGCAGAGGGGTAAACACCGTTTATTCTGATTGATTATCCATCCTGTAATGCAGAGCTGTAATTCCATCAAGCCATCAGAGTGATTCTGCAATTATATAAATCACGGCAGGAATGTGCGGCAGCTTTGTCGTTGGGAGCTCCGAGTGGCATTTCCTCACATTCCATGGCTGCACATTGCCTTGTTTTTAATAACACGCAGGCACATTATTTCAGTCTCAAATTTGTTTACATGCCTCTCATACACCATTCTGGGTACGCCAGTGCCAGATCCTATCTGCATTCATCGGACATTTCACTCCATCCCGCACTCCCAGCAGCTCTCCCAAGCAAACTCAGACAAACGCTGTGGCAGAATCCCACCTGGCACAGCCCTGGAAACTCAACCTGGGCACGCAGGCAACAGGAGATTCCCTCTGCCAGGCACGAGGAGGGGAGCAGGGAGCTCCTGCCCAGCCCAGCTCTCACTATTTAAACATTCTAGAAACCCTTTGTACTGAAGAGATCTTGTGCATGGACACTTTGTACATGTGAGCATTGCTGTAGCTAAATCCACAATCAAATCACATGGTTTGTGATGCAGGATCTAGACACTGAGTTTTTACACCTATTTGGTTGGAGTTCATGGAAGTGGCAGCCCCAGCTCCAGGACATTCCCACCTCTCTGCAGGTTCAGATTCCTGCACATTCATTCCCTCCTTATTCCTCTCCCACAGGACCTGGGCAGAGGAAAACCCTTACAGATCCTCTTCCAGTCCAGAGAGGGAACAATTCCCAAAATCTGGGCCGAAAGTCACAAAGTGGAGCCCCACTGGAGCCAGTGGGCTCGGGCTCAGACACATCCCAGCTCCTGGGGAAGAGAAAAATCATCAGAGATTCGCAGGAGCTGATGGCAAAACCATCCCTGCTCCGGTGGGAGCAGATTCCATTTTGCTCCTCTGCTCTCCAGCCCTGCAGGGACTGCCCAGGCACAGCTCCTGAAGTCACTGGGATTATTTGCCTTTGGTGGTTTTCTTTCTTTAAAGGTAAAAATAAATCCAAGCACTTGGCTTGAATTGTGGGCCCTGAATCAGTATCCATAACCTGACTTTTTGAGTTTCTGGGGGGAGAAAAAAAGGAAATCTGAGTGTGGGCTGGAAAGCCACCCAAGATAAACCAAAAGAGCACTAAACATTGAGCCATTAAGTGAGAAAAGACTACAACTTTGATGTGACACTTGGCTGTTGGCTGGCACTATAAACTATTGCACACTAAAAAAGTTTGTTAAATGCTCCATAAACTTTAACACATTGCTGAAACACTTTGAACTGAGAATTTTATTTGGTTATCCCCAAACCACGCTTGGTTACAGGCAAGGAACAGCAAATGCAGATTTTTCTCAAAAAAATTATTTCACTTTGAACCAGGGAAATGAATATTTAAGAATTTGTAAGAAAGCTCCCAGACCACTCCAAAGCCTCGAGCAGGGATTGGGGTTCATCCCTTTTCAGCACTGCTGACCTTTAAATTTCCAGGAACAGCCAAGGCCTGGACATGAGGCAGAGCCAGGAGGATGGTGAAGAACCAGAACTCTGCAAACCACGAGAGAACAGCTCAGTGGAGCCCACACTTCACCTTTTCTCTGTTTGCCTAAACTTGCATTCCCAGAGCAATTCCAACCTAAACCAGAGTACAGCCAAGAAGCAAAACTAATCTTTAAAAAAAAATAAAAATCCCCAGAAATTTTAATATTAATGTTCATCCCTTGCCACAAAGAAAAATCCGTTTTTCTCCTGGCTTTGACGTTTTCCTCCCCAAAGCAGGAGGGATGAAAATCAATCCCGAGGTGTGAAGTCACCCACAGCCATCACCTCGAATCCCCCGACATTTCACAGCGGACCCCAGGCACCTCCCAAAGGGATTTTCTGCCCAACAAAACTTGCTGAAAACCCTAAAACCCCCCAGCTGTCTCAAGCATCACTGGCTTTGCATAAAACCTAAAGCCACTTTTACCGTGCCACTCATCTCCCCTGCCCAGCCCAAGGGGATCTGTGAACGGGGGACAACACGGATTTGGGTCTGTCCATGCCAGGGACAGACAGGGATTGATCCCAAACCCACCCGGACCCTGGGGCACGGGGCCCTCGTGGGCAGGGGACACGGAGGGGACACACAGGGGACACAGGGGACACAGGGGGGACACGGGGGGACAGCCACACCCTCTGTCACCGGGGCTGTTGCAATTTCCTCCTGGTTTACAATGAGTTGTTACCGCACCGGGGGAAGTGGGGACAGAAATTCATTTTGAATCACAACTGCACCTGGGGCTAAATCACCAGGATGGGGGGATTTACACATTGCCACCTCTGGGCAGTGCATAAAGCAGGAGTGGGGCTGTGGGTCCATCCCTCACAGGATGTCACTGTCAGCATGGTCCATGGCACAGAGCAGGAACCGGGATCTCCATCCCAGAGGAACGGGCTCCTGGACATGGACTGCAATCCCACCTCACACCGGCAGCTGCAGGCCGCTGATTCAGGCAGCAGCACCCAGAGCAGAGCTCCAGAGGAATCCTCGGGCTGCCTGGAGCTTTTCCCAGCCCCTGAGCCCAGCACAGCACCTGCAGCACGGGAGACAGGGACACAGAGGGCACCTGTGGCTTCCTGTGCCATTCACACCCCAGCCTATGGAGAATGGCAAAGAACCGAGTTTTGTCTCCCCCACACACTCAGAGCAGTGGCAGAGCAGGAGCCAGGGGACACTGCAGAGCCCTCCCCAGCAGGACAGAGCCCCCGGGCACCCCGGGCACCCCGAGCTGTGCAGCTCCTTCCAGCCTCACCCTTGCGTGACTCTGCTTTTTCCTCCTGCTGGGGCTCCAGCCCTCAGCTCCACAGCAAACACCAGCTCTTGGTTAGTGACATAATCCTTTGAATCCCAGCAGCTCCCATTTCACAGGACACAGCTGTTCACTTCCCTGCACGCATTTTTACAGTCCCTTCTTCCCTCCTTTCCCCCTCCCCCAAATTTTTCTGCCTTTTGCTGCTGAAGTTAAATAAACACATTTTCAGGATGGGAGCTGTAACTTTATCCCTCATTTTTCATTGCCCTGTCTTCTTCAGACCAATATTTAAAGGTTTTGTGTCCTCAGAAACCTTGCACACGAGGTTTGCTTCACTGCCATGGCCCTTGACCAACACTTCATCCAACACAGAGAAGACACCAAAATTCCCAAGGCAGTTCAGCACCCTGACATGGTGCAAACACGAGGAAGGACCAGAGCTCCTCCAGTCCCAAGACTCGTTCCACGTTCTGCAAACCCAGCTCAGCACCCACGGTGGCCACCAAGGGCTCCTGGACCTGCAGAGGTGACCTGCTCCTGCCCGGGGCCAAATCCAGCAGACACAAAACCCTCTGGGCACATTCACACGTGGCTTGGATCCTGGAACATGGCCCCAAGATTGGATTTCACCGTGGCTGTTCCTCGAGGTCCCCATCTTGGCCTGGTCCTGGTGGCCTTCATGGCTATGGAAATGCTCCTGCTCTTGCCAAGTGACATTTGCACGGCCAGGGGCTGGCACGGTGACCCCAGGAAAGGATGGAGTGATGCCAGCAGGACACTGCTCCCACAGCAGGAAAAGCAAACAGCTTCCCCTGCCCGGGCCAGGGAAATCAAATATCAAGTTATTTGCCCTCAGGACAGCATTTAAAAATGAAGTTTTTCTTTCCTACTCCTTCACTCAGGATCAGCAGCAGAAGACAACCCAGAAGTGCTGCCCCAGAGCTGCCACCTCCCCTGTGGTGACCTCAGGGACACAGGGACAGGCAGGGCCCTGCAAAGTACCCAGCTCCTGTGACAGAGCTCGGGAAGAGCCTGCTGTGTGCTTCCTTAAGTACAGGATAAAGTTTTAATTTAAGCTGATCTCTGGGGAGAGCAGGAGGTTATTGAATCCATAGGAAGCAGCGGGGAACGAACCGAGTGACCCCGAAGCCAGGCACGAGCAGCCAGGGCTCCCAGGGGTGACAGAGCTGGGGACAGCCCAGCACCACATTTGCTGTGGATTTTTTCCCTCCCCTGCTCCGGACACATTTCCCTTGTGCAGCCCCACAGAGCAAACAAATGTCATTTCTTCGGGAAAACTGCACAGATTATTTTCTTCCCAACCCTTCCCCCTCTCCGGATCATTGCAGCAAAGTGCCCCTAATCCCCGAATTCTCTCTCTACCTGCAGGGAGAGCTGAAACCCAACCCGTCCCCTCCCCCAGCCCTCCAACCACACTAATCCATCAAATTCCCGGCTCCAGCCCACCCCCAGCCCGACAGAGCGATCCTGGCACCAGATGTCCGAGGACAAAGGCAGCGCCAAGCATCAAACAGCAACTGCCCATCGCCCGTGTCCCGGGCAGGGAGCGACTTCAGAGCCCAGAACCCGGGTTACAGCCCAAAAACCCGAGCAGAGACCAAAACCCGAGTTACAGCTCAAAAACCCGAGCAGAGCCCAAAAACCCGAGCATCCCCCGAGCATCCCCGCCCCGCACGGAGCGGCCACCGGCCCCGGCGGGGACACGGCGACAAGCCCCGGCCACGCCGAGCCCACCGAAGGGTTACAATTCCCCTCCTGCATCAGGGATTTGAACCAGGGGTCACTGACGGAAAACAAAAGGGATTTTATGTAAAAAAAAAATAAATAATCAAACCCTGAGCAAGACATCTGTGCTGTGTCCACACGACGCTGGAGCTGCATTAGCAAGGACTTTGTTTAAAGAGCGCTGCTGCTGCTCCGGCCCCCTCCCGCCTGCCAGAAGGGCTTTGCTGGCCAAGCCACGCTCCAGATTAGCCATCTGGATTATCGGGTTCTGCTAAACCCGAGCGCTTTGAGCCCGGCCTTTGAGACAACACGCCCATCTCGGGGGATCTGCTCACGGGGGACGATAATTTCCATTCCACACCTTTCAAATGCACCAAATTTTTACCCTTTTCCTCCACTTTGGTGCTATTGCTGCCAGCATTCAGGAACATCACTCCAGCAGCCTCCTTGCAGATCCTGCTGGGCTGTTCACCCTCTCAGCCCCATCCCTAATTCACAAACGCGATTCCAAATTTCCACATTTCCAAAGGAACGGGGGAAAGGCACAGACTGTCCCAGCCCCGCAGGAGGGACAGGCCGTGCTCGCAAAAGCCTCGCCTGAAACCCATCCCCTAAAACTGCGCTGATGGAACCGAGCTGGGAACAACACCCGGGGCAGGAACAACAGCCAGGGCAGGAACACCCAGGGCAGGAACAACACCCAGGGTAGGAACAACACAACAACCGGGGCAGGAACAACAGCCAGGGCAGGAACAACACAACAGGCAGGGCAGGAACAAGGCCCCGTTTCTACAGCTCATTAATCGCAGCAGCCTCCCTGTCTGGGCTCTGAAACGCTCCAGCTCGCGGTTCGCAGGCACGGCGAGCATCCTCCTCCTCCCCGGCATCCCTGAGCCGCAGGGACAGCCCCTGCCGCCCGCTCCCACCTCCTCCGGCAGGCCCTACCCACAAATCCGGGGGAAATTCGAACTGTCTTTTTCCCTCTAAACGCAGGTTTAGTGCTGCTGCTGCAGCACCATTTTATTTATGGTATTGCTTCTAGGGCTGTAAAGACCCTACATAAATTCCACATCCCGATTCCCTAACAATACTTGCTGCTATTATAATAATGATCCCATCTGAATGGCACAGGTGCCATTATCAGAAAATCTGTTTGTAATAGGGAAGCAACTGTAAAAAAAGGCATTACACCCAAATGAGCTACTTAAGGATTACCATAACCAGGGGCCTTGCCTCAATTCCCTCGGCTGCTTCCTGCCCGCTCAGAAATAGAGAGCAAGTCAAAATTAGCAGGTAAGTCATCCTGTGATTTGGGAGCTGCTGCTGAAGCTGAGCACTCTGTGACTTCATCGCACAAATAAAATCTACCTCCGCACAGATTTAATATTTGTAAGTGCAATGCACTAAGTGCTGAGGAGAGCACTAATCAGTACATGGAGAGATGGAAACGCCCTTACCCTCACCACCCCATAAAAGTTACCTGTAAATAGCAAGGGAGGGCAGAACAGCTTCCTCAAGAATCCAAATTCACACAAGTGCACACCAGCTCATGCAAAATTAAGGCAGAAATCACTTCAGAAGTGGCAAAAAACAGACAAGAAAAACCAAGGTCTTGCAGAGCTGTGTTTGACAGAGCTCAGATCTCCATCCCCGCCTCAGCCCATGCACGTCCACAGCTCCCAGGTGCCTCCTGATGCAGGAAGTTTCACCCACCACAGCAGTTATTACTCCTACAGAAGAGTTCTGGAAGGGCAGCTACTCCTTCAAAGAGAGCTTCCAACAGATGTTTTCCCACCGTCAGCATTTGAACAAACACGGTGTCTCACACCTTCCACAGTCCCTAATTTTACCAGTTCGCTCCTCGCAGCCGCAAACGCAGCATGAAATAAATTCCACTGTAACAAGATTGCGCTTCCCTGGTGCCTGAGATGCGCTGCAAACTCTGCCCACTCCAACAGCAAAGCCTTGCATGGGCACAAAACATACCCAGGGCTCAAAATCTCTCCAGACACAGGGCAGAGGACGGTTTGCGGGCAGTGCTGATGGGATGCAGCATCTTTTACCTCCAGGTGAGCAGTCCTAGTCCAGCCCAGGTGAGCAGCCTCGACAAGGCTGCTGCTGCACCAGGGCTGCACAGGAGGCAGCACACATGAGGAGCAGCGGCTTCCCTCCAGCGCTGTCACACAGCTTGTCACTGCCACACCTGGCACCGCAGGGCAGCCCCAGAAAAGCGCCGGGATGGGCTTGTGCAACCTCCAGTGCCACAGGGACAGCGACAGCGACAGGAACCAGAGCCTGCATCTATTCCTGGCATGGCCTGACGTGCCGGGACCGGGCGAGCCGCGCCTCGCTGCTGGCTCCTCTCCTTTTGGCTGGATGATTCAGCCGTGGCACTCCAGCTCTTGTTCACCGGGGACCCTAAAGCTCTTCCCAGCAAGAAGCTGCGCGATGCTGTTCCCTCTCTGCAGACAAGGAAGCCAGCAGATTGCCATTCCCCCAAAGGCTGTTTTCCTGGCACGCTCCTTCGAGATTAGATCTAGTGAAATAGCTTTGCCTTACAAGAATCTGTACCCACAGGGCAGACTCAACAGCCAGGGTAAAGAAGGTGTTTGAAACTCGCTGTGATCAAGGTTAAGAAACATAATAAAACACCGTATCCTGCTTTTCCAGCTCTTCAGGGTAATGAGGGATTTCCTCATATATCTGCTGCAACTGTCACCTTCGCAGGAATTTAGTACTTAATACTAAATTCACTCTGTGTCTGCACACTGAACCTTCAGTCGGTTTATTTTGGAACCTCCACCTCTCAAAAAAACCGATGCACATCTCTTCCAAGTCAGAAGTATAGCTGGGCCTTCTCTGGTTTCAGCCTTTGGTAAATCCCTGCGCTGGCTGCAGGAGGAGGCTGCAGGGCAGCCGAGAGCAGAGCAGGAGCCCCGGCCCTGCCTCAGTGTCCCCTAGGGACAGGAAGGTTTGGAAGGGTTCCCCGGGGATGATGTCCCCGTTCCTGCGCTAGGGACCAACGACACATTCCGTGCTGATAAAAGATAAGGATCCCTTCCCTTCCCTTCCACGCGGCTCTCGGAGCAGGGACACCGAGAAAAGAGCCGGGGATGGGCGGGGAGGAGGCGAGCGGGGCGAGCAGAGCCCTCCGGAGCCCAGTGCCCCGCTCGCCATTCCTGGCCCTGCTCGCCATCCCCGGCCCTGCTCGCCATTCCTGGCCCTGCTCGCCATTCCTGGCCCTGCTCGCCATTCCCGGCCCTGCTCGCCATTCCTGGCCCCGCTCGCCATTCCTGGCCCTGCTCGCCATCCCCAGCCCCGCTCGCCATTCCCGGCCCTGCTCGCCATTCCCGGCCCCGCTCGCCATCCCCAGCCCCACTCGCCATCCCCAGCCCCGCTCGCCATTCCTGGCCCTGCTCGCCATTCCTGGCCCTGCTCGCCATCCCCAGCCCCGCTCGCCATTCCTGGCTCTGAACGCTGCGAGGGGGCGGCCGAAAGGCACCAACCCCCCCAGACGCTCCTTGCGTTCGAGAACATGCAAATCCTGAGGGAGCTGCTGAAACAGCCTGATTCACTCAGACGCAGATTTTTCACGTCTTCCTTTCTGGCGAAGCAAAAACCTCAAAATAAATCCCAACCCACAGCGTTCGCCCCGAAAATCCCAGGGCTGGCAGGCCCAGGAGCAAATCCCGTGGGCTGCAGCCCCACAGCAGCAAACAGCGAGCTGGCTCCGTGCAGGTGGTTTGTTATTCCCAGAAAGTCTCTTTCCAGCAGATGTTCCCCGGTACCATGTGTGGCAATCCCAGCGCGCTCGGATTTGAGATTTCTCCTCTGCTAAGCGACGCTTTCAGGAAAAGGGAAATTAAAGGATAACAAGATGCAGCTATAGAAAGCTGGAGCTGTACAGGCTAGAGAATTCTCTCTCTCTCTCTCTCTTCTTCTTCTTTTTTTTTTTTTTTTTTTTTTAAATTTTTTTTTTTTAAGAAGAACCATAACGTTAATGTTAGAAACCACTTTTCATATATAGCAATGATCAGCTTAATCTTCACACTTCTTTCCTTAGCTGCAGGAGAGTTCTCCAACAATGAAAACAATATAAATTTAAATTTAATTTCAACTGTTGCTATAACTGCCTCCAGTCAGACCAACCGCTGCGAATTCAAGTCAGAGCCTTGACACATAAAAGTTACCTGAGTTACCTGCAACAGAAAAGTTCTTTGCTTTTGCCAAAGTGAGAGAAGAATAATAAAGGGATAAAATGTGGTTATTTCTCATGAAAGTTCCAGCTACACAGTTCCCGCAGCTAAATGGAGCCTTTCCCCCCTGCCTATTATATTTCTAAAATTACACATTTTAGACAAATCTGCATCCCGAGCTTGAGCAGTAGCCTAATAGCACCAGCAAGTCATGTAAAGCCGAGAAAATGAGTTGGATGTAATGCTGGGAGCGGGGCGCAGAAGTTGTGCGATGTTTACAGAGAATAAATTCTGCCGGTTGCTCACAGGCTGCGGCCGCTCTGCCCCGCGCACTCCGAGCCTGGGGCTCCTCAGAAAGAAAAGGAATCTCCAGGACGGGGAGGAAACAAGGGGGCGATTTGGGGAGAGGGCGAGCTGCAGAGCTGCTCCTTTGTACGGCGGGCGAGCGCCCCAGCGCAGGGGGATGCTGGGGCCGGGTCGTACATTTTCTTGTTTCGCAGCAAAACGCAGCAAAGCGCTCCGAGCCCCGGCTGGGGAGGGGGAGAGGGCAGAGGAAATGGGAGAGGGCCGGGCAGAGCGAGGGGAGGGGGAGAGGGACGGGGAGAGGGGAGAGAGGAAAAGGGAGCGGGAGAGGGAAGGGAATTCCCTGCCCATCGCGCTCCGCAGCCATCCCCGCTAGCCCCGGTGCGGTCCCCGCTAGCCCCGCAGCCATCCCCGCTAGCCCCGGTGCGGTCCCCGCTAGCCCCGCAGCCATCCCCGCTAGTCCCGGTACGGTCCCCGTTAGTCCCGGTGCCAATCCCCGCTGACCCCGCTGCGATCTCCGCTAGTCCCGCTGCCATCCCTACTAGCCCCGGTGCGGTCCCCGCTAGCCCCGCTTGCAGCCCCGCTGGCCACGCCGCGGTCCCCGCTGGCCCCGGTGGCCACCGCCCGCCCCGCGCCGGGTCCAGCTCCATCCCGCGGTCCCCCCGAGACCCCCGCCCGCCCCCGCGCGTGTGGGGACGCGGCTTTCCCTCGGTACAAACGCCTTAAATAATTCAAGTTTGAAATCAAACCGACCGTCTCGGACTCGTCCCGGCGGCGGCGGGGAGCGGCGAGAGCGGCGCGGGGACCCCGCGACCCCTGGGCGGAGGGAGGGACCCCGCGACCCCTCGGCGGAGCCCACGGCGGCCCGGCCGGGCAGGGGCGGACCCGGGGCGGGCCCGGGGCGGGGCGGGGGCGGCTCCGGGGGCAGCGGGGCCCGGCCGGGGGGACCCGGACGGCAGCGCCGGGGGCTCGGCCCGGACTCGCCACAGCCTGGAGCCCCCGAGCCCGCCCTGGGGCCCGTCAGACCCTCTGGGGCTGATCCCCTACACCGGGCCCTTTGGGGGGATGCTCCCCCATTCCGGACCCTTTGGGGTCTGTGCCCCATTCCGGACCCTTTGGATGCTCTCAGAACCCCGGTTCCACAAAGCTCCCTCACCGCTCCCAGGACCAAAGCAGAATCCCCCGTGCTGTGCCCCGTTCACGTCCCCATCGCCCCAGGGCAGCCCGGTGCTCACAGGGGAAACTGAGGCACGGCAGCGGCTGCTGGGACAACCCTTGCCTTGAACTCACACAAGGCTTTTGGCCATGCAAAACGCGGCACCACTCATCTGTGATGAGGTAAACTCTCACCTCTAAAAACACACACAAAAATAAAAGGATTAAAAAAAAAAAAAAAAAAAAAGGAAATAAAACCATCAACAAAAGCCACAACCTTCTTCATTTATTTTTCATGGAGCTGCAGAGCCGTGCTGAGCTCTTGCAGCCATCTGTAAAGGGAGAAGGTAATTCCTAGCCTAAGGACTTCAGAGTTGAAATAAGATATAAATGCAGCGTGAGAGGACAGCAAAGGGAGCGGCAAGAGGGGGTGTGCAACAAAAGGGTTTCTTCAGAGGGAGATTAGGACATCACGATGTATACGCCTTTGCATTGCCTCTATATGGGATTTCAGAGCAGCTCTGTTATCTCCAGGCAGGAACAAAACACGCTGTACTTGCTCTTTTAATCATACCAAAAAGTTGGAACCAACCAGAAAAAAACGAAAAATCACAACAACAAAATTCCTTCTTCCCTCTGCTCCCCTCTCAATTTTGCCCGTTTTTTTTTTTTTTTTTTTTGTTTATATTTTTTTCCTTTTCCACACAGAGACATATTTTGCTGGGCTTTTATTTTTTTTTTTTTAATTTTTTTTTTGAAAGCTCTGGGTTGAAAATCCTGGGTCATTTGGGAATTGCCGGAGCCAGCGGCCGTAGCGGGGCTGAGCACAGAGAGGTTCTTGGCAGGCCCCGGCGCGGAGAGGGCTGTGCTGGAGCATGTGCTGCCAGAAGGGGGGCTGAGGGGGGCAAAAGAGGCCACAGACATTTTTAGAAGAAAAAATAAAAACGAGGAGAGAAAAAAAAAAAAAAAAAAAGCGTCAGCGAGGCCTGGCTGGCGCACACGCCAGCTCTGGGGGCTGGGAGCGGGGGAGCGGAGGAGAGAGGGGTGGATGGAAGTGAGGATCCAGATTGAAAACAGATGGGATTTCTCTTGCCAACCTGACATCCGAGACCGCGGGAGGCGGGGTGAAACTTCCCTTCGGAGAGGCTGGCAGCCAAGAGATATGCTGGGGGGGCCCCCCAAAAAACCCCGGCTTGGTTTGAGATCCCGTCTCGGGCTGGGGCTCTGGGGTCGGGAGGAACCCGCTGGAGCTGGGTTGTTTTTTACACTTGGAGGGGTTCGGTTGTACCATTGAGAGTCTGATTCATCTGTTCCTGCCTGCTGGAGCCCAGCCCAGCCTGGCAGCTCATTCCTGCCCTGGGAGACATTTTAGGGGCATTTTGCACCACCACGGATCCCTCTGCGTGCGCTCGGGAGGGAAACCCGTGTCCGTGCACAGAAATAACCCACAGGGCACACAGGCCACAACCTCCAGCCAGGCCTGAGCTGGGATGGAGAAACCTGCTGGGCTGGGGCTGCAAAGAGCCACATTCCACATAAAAGACACCATAAAGTATCAGAGGAGCTCACACCTCCTGGCACAGCCCTGGGCACCTGAGCTGGTGGCCACCAGCAGGTTTAACAAGTCAGGCATTAAGGACATGAAGGTGCTGGAGTCCAGAGAAAGGAAAGGAGCTGGGAAGGGTCTGGAGCCCCACGGGGGGCTGGGGGAGCTGGGAGGGGGTCAGGAGGAGAAAAGGGGGTTCAGGGGGCCCTTGTGGCTCTGCACAACTCCTGACAGGAGGGGACAGTGAGGGGGGTCCCAGGGGACAACAGGACAGGAGAAAACAGCCCCAGGCTGTGCGGGAGGTTCAGGTTGTTCCATCTAAAGGGTTCCATCTAAAGCTGCCCAGGGCAGGGCTGCAGTCCCCGTCCCTGCAGGGATTCAAAAGCCACGGGGAGGTGGCACTTGGGGACACGGCCAGTTGCTGGCCCTGGCAGTGCTGGGGGAACGGATGGACTCGCTGATCTGAGAGGGCTTTTCCAACCTCAAGAATTGCACGGTTCTGAGCTGTAAACAAATGATACAAGAGCCCCGGAGTGGCTTGGCCGTGGCTCAGCCAGGAGTTGGTTTGTGGCTGGCCCGAGGCAGAGCTGAAGGAGCCACTCGGGGTCACCGCTCTGCTTGCCACCCAGGCCAGCCCCTGCCCCCGGCACAGGGACTGCCAATCTGCAGAGGGGCAGCAGGGTCCCCGGCCGTGCACACGGTCTGGGTGATGGGGGGATTTTTACCCCACTTTGTGACAGAAATCACTGCAGGGCTGCAGAAGGCTTGGTGTGCACACCCCAGAGCCCCCCAGCACAGCACGGACCTGGGGTCCCTGTGCCCCCCAAGATTTCACAGCTACTTTACAAATCAGAAACAAAAAGTTAATGGTGTGGGCTTGACCACATATTTTCCAGGGCTCTGGGAGACCGGCTCTCCACAAGCCGCTAACACTCACTCTTTTCATTCAGAGCTTTAAATACCCAATTGTGTCTGTTTTCAGCACGCTCATTTTTAGCATTTTAATGATACGGTCCCCGGCTTTCACCCTCCTTGGATTGGCCCCACTGTGGGGCTGTTTTCTTCTTTTTTTTTTTCCTCTTTTTCCCCCCCTTTTTAAGGTCTTGCAGAGCGAGAGGGGCGAGGGAAGAGGGTTAGCAAGAGGTCACACATTTCTCCTAACCCGAGTGTTTGTGCAGCAGGCAGGGGGTCCTGCTGGGACAAAGCCCGAGCAGCCCCTGGGGCTGCTGGCTCCCGTTCCTGGGGCTCGCCGCCCTGTCCCCAAGCAGGGGACATCCCCAGTGCCCAAACCTCGCTGGCCACAGCCAGCCCTGGCAGGAGCTGTGGGCTCTGCCGTGGCTTTGCCTCCTTTCCCTGGTGCCACCGGCAGGGCTCTGCTCGGTCCCTGCTCTCCGCAGGGATGGGCAGGAGGCGCAAACAGGACCTGGCTGGGCCACCTCTGCATCCCCAGCGGCCCAGAGCTCTTTGGGGGCAGGCTCAGCTGCATCCCCAGCGGCCCAGAGCTCTTTGGGGGCAGGCTGAGCTGCATCCCCAGCAGCCCAGAGCTCTTTGGGGGCAGGCTGAGCTGCATCCCCACCGCCCCAAAGCTGCTGCAGCACTCTGCACCCTGCCAGGACCTGGGGCTGCACCCTGAGCCAGACCTCCCCATTCCCACCTTCCCAGGCTCACTCGGCTTCCTCTGGGATGTGCTGCTGAGACCCAGCCCCAGGGACGTCCTCTCCTGTCCCCATCCCCTCTGCCCAGCCCCTCTCACACCTGCTCCCCACCAGGCACCTTCAGCCTCAGCCACTCTGAGCGTTTTTATTTTTTTTCCCGCCAAGTAATATCGAAATGATATTTATTAAATTTGCTCTCTAAGTCCCTCAATCTGCTCCATAATACAGTGAATCTGTGAGGTGGTTTCACTGATCCCGCCTCAGTGAGACCAGATTAACACAGATGATCCCGGCTTTGCGGCTCCTGGGCCCGGCAGGGTCAGGGCTTGTGCAGGGAGGCAGAGCCCGCTGGCAGCAGAGCTGCAGGAAGCACGTGGGCCTGGAAATGATTTCCGAGGTTAATTCCAGGTGGGCAGGAGGAGCCCTCAGCCATGAGGAAAACCCGTCTGCCTCTCTCCCCAGCCCCCCTGCTCCTCTCTCCCTCCTCTGATTGCACCTGCCCCCACCCTGCTCCCCAGCACGGCGCCCATTACATCCCAAATCAGCTCCAGAAAGGTTCAGCAGATCCATTATCTCTGCATTCAGCTAAATTATGAAAATCATTAAGATAAGGAGGCATGGAGCCTATTAGTTTCCTGGAGAGGATGCTTTACAATTCTTTTCCTTCTGCTTCCACATTTAATTACCTCAAGTTTCACAGTATTTAATTCCATTTATTAAGCCTTCAATACATAAAAACAAAACAGTGAAGCCCACTGCTCGTTTCCTTTGGGAGGGGGCAGTGCATGGAGGCAATCCTCCATCCACACACGGACACGCAGCCCAGCTCATGGGGGATGCATCCACTAATTAAAAAATTGAGGATGTGCCCTGGAGTCCGTGCAAAGGGAGAATGAGCAGCACCAGCCCAGGGTTCTCCTGTGGGCTCCCCAAGGCAGGCTGGTCCCTGAGCTGCCAGGAGCCCTGACTGACCCAGAGGGATGGCACAGAGCACTGGGGCTGTGGAACTTTGTTTATTCTTTTGCTCAGTTCCTGTGCAATGCCCAAGCAGCAGCCCCTGGAGATGGAGCTGCTGCAGGTGCCCACAGGGACCCAGGCTCGCTGCTTTGGGCTGTGCCCTGCACAGAACCTGCTCCAGGACACGGGCAGCAGCCCCACATGCTCCAAGCAAGGGCAGTCTGGAGCATTAGCTGCTCACTGGCTGCATTTGGCCTTCCCAGAGCTGCCACTCAGCAATGCTGGTTCCTCTCAGGACAGACTGCAAACAGCACAGGGGCACAGCCAGGGCAGGGCTTGGTGCAGGGACACCAACTGTGCCAGAGCCTGCCCACCCAGAGCAGAGCAAGGGCTGCAAATCCTCTCCCTGTGACACACAGACCAGGACAGACCCACACACAGACCTCCAAACATCTTCCTGCAGGAGATCTCAGCATTTGGACAATTCATGGACAACTGAAACTTTTGTGGAAGCTGAGGGCAACCATGGAGCACCTCGAGCCAGTCCTGAGTGTCCCAGCCAGGCTGGAAGAGGCTTGGAGGGGCCTGGTCTCGTGGAAGGTGTTGGAGGTTGGAAAAACTTAATCTTCAAGGTCCCTTCCAACAACCCAAACCATTCTGTGGTTCCGTAACTCAGACACTTCTTTCCAGCACTTGCACAGCACAATTTACAGATGCTGCTGCCTCCAAGGCCTGTCCCATCCATCCTGCATCCAAACAGGGCCCCACAGCTCCAGGCAGTGCAGTTCCTTCCCACCAACATCTTCTACAGGATTAAACCTCAAACTTGGCCTGCAGTTTGCATTTGGTTTCTAAATCACGAACCACTCTGGAAAAGTAGCACCAGGAAGAAAAAAACAACTTGCTAAAGTGTTCCCCAGCAGCATATCCACAGACTTTAATATAAAAAAGCTGCTGCTAATTTAAAAAACAAATGTTTGAGCAATCAAGCATGTTTATTTGATTTGTCCTCTCTCTGCAGAGAAGGGCTGGGCCGCTCGAGCCACATGAGGCCACCAAGGGCTCGTGGTGAGGGATCCTGGTGGGATGGGGCAGCTCCAGCACAGCCCAGAGGCTGCTCTGGAACATTCCAGCCTCAGACAGAGCCCAAGGGTGAGACTGGGGATTCAGCCCTGTGCTGGCACCCAGTGTGGAGCAGGTCACAGCCATGGCTTGGGCTGGGCTTTAGGATCACCCAGCTCCACCCAGGCTGGCCTTGAACAGCTCCATCCGTGCAGACGGGCGTCCCCTCAGCTCCCCACTCCTCCAGAGCACTGCAATTGCAGCTCTTTGCCATCCCTGCAGACCAAAGCTTCTCCATTTCAAAGGCCAGGCCTCGCTGTGCTTGCAAAGAGGGTCCAGAACACCCAGAGATGGGTAAGGGGAACCCAGAGCCCCCAGATGAACCCAGCTGGAAAGGGACAGTGGTTTTACTGGGAATATGCTGGGCACAGTTCCTGAAGAGCCTTGAAAAGCCTCCAAAGGCCCAAACCCTCCAAAAACTGCACAGGAACCACAGGAGAGCAACTCTGGACAATCCAAATTTCTCATGCATCCCCAAACATCTAAAAGGCCCCAATTTCCAGAGTACAGATGAGTCCCCTGAGAGCTGGAGAGCCCATGCTGCTCTTGTCACTGCTGGAAGGGCTCAGAGCTGGGGACAGACCAGAGGCTCCTTTCCCAGAACAGAGATGTTTTACAGGTGTGCAGGGCCTGGGGGAACCCTCCAGAGGCAGGAACTCCATTGTGCCCATCATCATCATCATCACTGCCTTCAACAAATCACTCCTGGGCTTGGCAGGTACTTCATTAATTCTGCCCCACGCAGCAGGGAGGATGAGTTAATCCAGTGGCTGTAGATTTGTTTTCCTCCCTTGACCAAAAGAACTCCTTGTTCATTTAAAGCAGCAAGTGCACCAAGTCCTCACACCGAGCTGGGAGGAGATGCCACACACATCCATGGCTCCAGCACCTGCACAGGTTCCACCTCATTCTCTGCGCTGGGAAAAGCTGTGCCCAAGCCAGACATGGGAAAACCAAATAAAGGGATTTTCACTCCACTGGGTGTCTCCTGACAGATCCACTGCCGTGCCCAAGCTTTGGGCTGCTCGAAGTGCAGGGAGGTTTTGGGCACCTCCAACACAGCCCCTGGCCTGGGGCCTTTCTGTGCATCCCTCTGAGGCTGGCAGCAAGCTGGGACCAGCCCCGTGCCCACATCCAGCTGAAGCTGCTCTCCTGTCCCAGTGCTGTTCATGTGGGACAGTTCAGGATTCACTGGGGGGTCCCATGGGGTTGTGCAGGATTCAGGATTCATTCTGTGCCTTCCCATGGGGTTGTGCAGGATTCACTCTGTGCTTTCCCATGGGGTTGATCAGGATTCAGGATTCACTCTGTGCTTTCCCATGGGGTTGATCAGGATGCAGGATTTGCTGTTTGCTTTCCCATGGGGTTGATCAGGCTTCAGGATTCACTGGGGGCTCCCATGGGGTTGATCAGGATTCAGGATTCACTCTGTGCTTTCCCATGGGGTTGATCAGGATTCACTCTGTGCCTCCCATGGGGTTGATCAGGATTCAGGATTCACTCTGTGCTTTCCCATGGGGTTCATCAGGATTCAGGATTCACTCTGTGCTTTCCCTTGGGGTTGCTCCAAGCAGCAGCTCATGGACTCACAACCAAACCCCAGGAGCCTCCTGAAGAAAAGGTCTGGGGCTGTTGTGTGGGGACCTCCTGGGGGATGCAGGTGTGGGAGGGAGCACAGGGAGAGCCAAGGACATCCACAGGACAGGACATGGCCCTGCTCCAAACCCTGCAGAAGAGGCTGCTCCAGCCCCACAAGCCCAGCAGACATCAGGTGAGGCAGCTTCACCCCTAAGGGCCCTCTGGTGACCTTTATCTGTGATTTTTGAAGCACCATCTCCATTCTTTGTGGTTGCTGAGAGAGTTTTCCATTTGAGCAGCGCTGCAGAGTCTGGCAGGGCCTGCAGCCTCCCCGGCCTGGAGCCTCTGAGCAGCCAAGCGAGCCCTGCAAAGCCAGCCCGGGCTGGGATCTGCCACCAGCAGCAGGGGACACAGCCAGGGCTGGGCAAGGCCAGGCTCAGAGCTCAGAGGGAGCTGCAGCAGCTCCTGCCACAGCCAGGACACAGGGACACATGGGGACAGCAGCTCTGTGTGCACAGGGAGCTGAGCTGCTCTCCACACCTCCGAGCACAGCCCTCTCTGTTCGCTTCCTTCAGAAAGAAGGGAAAGCGAGGGGAGCAGCAGTGGATGAGCCTCCAGGTGCCCCCAGCCCAAACCATCCCGTGACTCCCTGACTGACCCTGCCCATCTATTCCAAAAGAGCCTCCAGAAATGCTGAAAATGCAGCAAATATTGCACTGCTGGAACACCCCCTCCTCCCCGTGTCCCACACACACTTCCACTCCTGTTCCACCATCCCAGCGGCTGCCAGCTGACAGATGAAGCTTCAGGTTAACAAATCCAATTTGTCAGAGACAAAAAGCCAAAGCATTTCATTTCTGCTGGCTTTTTTTTTTTTGTTAAAATTGCTCAGACATTCAAGACTAGAAATGTCACCATGTCACTTGGTGGCAGCTGAGGGCACAGAGCTGGAAAGGTCGGGAGAGCTCTCCAGGAGCCACCCCTGCTCCTGAAGGGAAGGGAATGGGGCAGATAGGGCCACTGTGACTGCTGGGGACAAGGGCAGCAGCCCCCACAGCCCAGTGCAGCGCCCAGCAGGACACAGGGAATGCTGGAGCACACAGCAGGGCTCTGTGCTGGCTTCTCTGCCCAACAGGGTGCACAGCAGGGATGGTTCCCCTCGGGCATGGGGGAAAACAGAGCCTGAGGACAGCAGTGCCAGGACTGAGCCAGGCAGCTCTGGGTGACCAGAGCACAGAACTGGGGGACAGGACTGGGGTCAGGCCTGGCTTTGGGTGACCAGAGCACAGAACTGGGGGACAGGACTGGGGTCAGGCCTGGCTCAATAGCAGCCACCCAGCCTGTGCCCAGTGCCACAAACCCACAGGAACAGGGACAGGATGGAGCCTGGACTCTGCCAGGCAGCAGGGAGCTCCCATTCCCCCAGCACAGGGCTCCTTCCCTTCCTGGAGGGGGTGGCAGCAGCAGCTGGCACCAAGCTGAGCAGGGGCCACGTGTGGCTGCAGCACGGGCTGTTCCTGTCCCTGCCACCGCCTCCTCCCTGGAGCTGTCCCACGCACCCTCTGCTGCCTGCTCAGCCTGCTCCTCTCATGGATCCCATGGATCCCATCCTATCCCATGGATCCCATCCCATTATCCCAGCCCATGGATCCCATCCCATTATCCCATCCCATGGAGCCCCCAGGCCTTCCCAGTACTGTGTTTTTTCCTGGCTCCTGCCTGTTGTGCCAAAGCCCTTCCAAAGGCTGTGCCATCCTTGTGGGTCCCTTCCAGCTCAGGATCTGTGCAGTTCCCTGAGTGCAAGCAGCCCAGGAGCTCCCTGTGCCCTGCCCTGCCATGACCCACACCCAGGGGCCGTGGCTACGAGCAGAGATGCACCCACAGATGGAGGGGGACGCACAGACAGCACTCCAGGTGATGCCAGCACCTTTGGCACTGCCTTGGCAGAGGGCACTGAGCAGCACACTCTGCTTGGGACTTCAAAAATTATTTACATAGGCAAGATTTCATGATATGGGCTTTTTCACTCCCAAAGGACTCCTCGGGAAAAAAATGGGTTTAAAATAAAGTGACTTCCAAAGAAAATCCAAGTTGAAAGCCTTGCTTTGATTTTATTTTAAGATTAAAGCTTTCTGCAGAGTGTTCCAGAGCCCTGATGTGAGGACCACAAGCTCCTCTGATACTTCCCAGAAAAACCTGCAATTGAGCCACCCAAAAACGCTCCTGATGAGAAGGTTCAGAGGCCCTGGAGGAGAACCAGGCTCCCAGGGGGACACAGTGCCCAGGACACTGCCAGGCTGCCCTGCCCTGCCTCCAGAGCATGTGTGCAGGGGGAGGATGGAGGATGGAAAATGGGCCATGGGCAGGGGACACAGAGACACCGGGAAACTCAAGGGTAAGTCAAGAACAAAGCCCTGGCATGGGAGATCCGGTTACACGACAGCACAGCCCAATTACAGCACAGCCTAATTACAGCCTGCCTCTGCTGGGTTACAGCACAGAAACCCAAGCTGCAGCTGACCCGGGCAGCCCAGCGCTGGGGACAGTGCTGTGGGGACAGACCCCTCGGGGACAGCGCTGTGTGGCCTCGGGGACAGCCCCGTGTGCTCACCAGGCACAGCCCTGTGTCCCCTCCAGTGACAGCCCCGTGTGTCCCTGCACAGAGCTGGCCAGGGAAGGCAGGAGCTCCTCTCCAGCCTCCCTTCCTCCAGCACAGGAGGCTCACCCTGTCTGGGGACACCCCAGGACAGCACAGACAGGACCTGCCTGTCCCCAAACTCCCCCAGTCCTGCCCCAGCCCCTGCCAGATGCAGAGCAGGGACACAGCCACGTCACCCATCCATGGCAGAGGGGACAGGCTGGGTGAAGCATAGGGTGACACTGGGACAATGCCCCAGGTGGGTCACACAGGAACCCTGCCAGCTGAAAATGAAAACTGCAGCAGCTCCAGAATGAGAACTGCATGTCTTGTGTTCACCTCCTGCTCAGGACTCCTGAGCCAGCCCAAAATCCCTGCACAGAAGCCCCAGGCACCCACGTGAGCCCCCCCGAGCTCCCCGAGCATGAGAAGCCTCAGCTGGGAGGGCCTTGAAGGATTTCATTCACCTTTCTCACTTGTAAGAAACGCTTCAGTTCCTCCCACCTCCCTTCTCCTCTTTTCAAAGGAAACTCACAGGTATTTTTAGATCAGCACATCTCAGCTGAGGGATGCTCCTGCTCCCCACACCCTGGGACAGCTGCTCAGCCAGGGACTCTCAAGCTGCTCTCCAGAGGGAGGATTGGGTAAAATGTGAAGCTGCCAGGAGAGCACAGCAGGTCTGTGCTCCTTCCCACAGCCCAGAGAGCTGAGCCCAGTCCCCTGGCAGCAGCACAGCCTTGGGGCACACAGTCCAGGAGCAGCTTCAGGAACCCCTGAGACACCTCAGCCTGCTGGAACCAAGGTGCTGAGACACCAAGGTGGTGGCTTGGTCCCCATCCCTCCCCGAGGAACTGGGACACGTGGTGAGGGAGGCTCGTGCTCCTGCCTGCACCCAGCTCTGCTCAGAGCTTCACTGCCAGCTCAGCCTCAGCCCTGGGGAGTGCCAAGCTCTGCTCTGGGCTTCTGGAAAAAAAAAAATCTTCTCATCAGCATGGTGCAGTAAGTCCTTCCAGGAAGGAGTCAGCGAGGATCTTGCTCGGCTGCTCTGCTCGGGGCTCTGAGCACATCCCAAAGCACAGCCAGGGCTTGCCTGGTGGAGCAGGTGTCAATTCCAGATGGATGGTGCTAGGAGACTCCAAACCCAGGGATTCTCCTCTTCCAGACAAGTTTTGCAAAAGGACAGAAAAAGGCTGCAAGTTTCAGGACCTGGATGCCACAAAGGAACAGAGGAGGCAGGAAATCCCAAACCAGCAGAAAATTCAGCTTGTGCTGGGTCAAACACAGATGAGGAAGTAGCAGAGGCAGAGGAAAGCCCTTTCCAGGAGAGCAGCCCAAGAGGTCAGGTCTGTGTGAGGCTTCTGGGCACCCACAGCACTTCCATTCTGAAGCACAGAGCCCTGGAGAAGGTCAGGAGCTGGGTCCCCAGAGGATGATGAGCCAACAGCTCTCCCTGTGGGAGCAGAGCAGTTCTGGTAGCACGTGGAACCAGCAGTGTCCCCTCCCTCTGCTGCACTGGCAGGGAAATCCATCCTGGGCACAGCAGGTGTCCCATCATCTTTGCTGTGGGGTGGGTGGCTGAGCTGGGACGAGCTGAGCCACCTGGCTGTGCCACACAGGGACGTGACCCCAAGGCACAGCAGCTTGGGGGTAAAACCAGCTGGGAGAGGGGCAGGGATTCACCACGGGGTGAAAAAGGGCTGCCCAGCATGGGGGGGCTTCACTGGAGTGGTGCCCTGAACCCTCAGTAGAGAGAGGACAGAGGCTGCATCCCAAAATCCCTGCTGGGCGTTGACAGGGACACCAGCTTGCATCCATTTCAGAGCCTGGAGCCCAGCAGTCTGAGTAAATACACCTGGGAAAAACAGATTTGCTTCTTGCTTTATTTATCAGGCAGCGCTGGGAGAGCAGGACACATCCCTGAGACACCTTTTCCTGGCTCCAGAAATGTGTTCATTACTCCCAGGCTGTGTCTGGCAAGGTGGGATCGCTCTCAGATTACAGATGTTTATCAGTGAACTATAATAAAGGTGGGACAGTGACACCAAGATGAATATTACATTTCAAGAAAATTTAAATGAAATGATCCATCATGGCCAGCAGATCAGCACCACCCCTGCCAAGCCCCTCAGAGCAGCTCCAGGGCTCAGCTCTGCTTGGAGCCCCACAGTCACCTTGGCTCAGGGCTCAGAGGAAAAGCACTGGCGACAGAAAAAGAGAAGCACTTTGGATTTCCAAGGGCACACAGCAGGATAAACAGCAACATGCAACTGGCTTCATGGGAAGGGAACCACATCCTTCCCCAGCACAGCACTGAGACATCCCTGAGCACGAGGGGACATCACTGAGAGAACTCCAGCCTCACAGAGCACGAGGGGACATTACTGACAGAGCCCCAACCCCACAGAGCACAGCCAGAATTAATGAGAGAGCCCCAACCCCACAGAGCACACCCAGGATCACTGAGCCAGCCCTGGTCCCACAGAGCACCCCAGGATCAGAGCCCCTCGGAATGAGGACGTGGCTCAGGCAGGATGTGGAGGGGAAGGGTTACAGAGTGGCTTTTCCCTGCAGTGAAATATTGCAGTGGCTCAGTGGAAGCAGGAGGTCGGTGTCCCCAGGGAGGAAGCGATCAGAAACCACTCTCCCTCCCAGCGCGGCTTGCCCACAATTTGCTACCTGTTGCATTTCACAATCAAGCAAAGCACTGCAAGAATCTAAGAGTACATTAAAAACCCAGAGTGCAGGGCAGGGACAGCAGAATGCTCCGAGCTGCTGCCGTGCAGCCACGGAGGCATTTCACATTCATCTGAATTTTAAATACAGAGCATGATGACTGGCATCCTCACAACTGCCACCGCAGCCTCACACTCCAGTTTATGGTAATTCACTGGGAGTTACCCACAAGGCACCGCAGAGATTTTCTTGGCAGCCATCCTAAACTAATTTTTATAGGTTAGTGTACGGTTATACATAAACGTTTAAGGAAAATAAAATGGCGACTTGGAGGGAAGGACATGGCTGGGAGGTTCTGTGCTGCGGCTCGTGGAGGCCCAGCACAAAATGCCACAGGGCTGAGCTCCACTGCTGGCCACCTGGGCAGGGCCAGGGCACAGAAACAGCAGCTGGGCCACCACTGGTTTGCACTGGCTACCACAGGACCTCTGCATCAATCCTGCCCGGGGCCTCCAGAGCATCCACAGGATGCTCAGGTCAGCCAGGTCCCACCTGGCCAGGTGACAGAACCCTGCCAGCACCTGGCTGAGGCGCTCAGCCCCTGCCCTGGGTGCCTGCAGGGGACAGGAACAACCCCAAGGAACAACAAGTTGTTGGTAGAAAGTGCAGCACCCTGAGCAATCCCTTCCCAGAACGGGAGGGTTTGGGTCCGAGGAGCCCTCGGAGCTCCCAGCAGGACACAGCAGTGTCCACCTGACCCTGCACACCCTGCCTGGGCTGGGCACAGCCTCTGCCCGGGCTGGGTGGGAGCTGCTCAGCCCCCAGCCACGCTCTGCAGCCGGGGAGGGACCAGCTGGAGCTGGAGGCAGCGAGCAGCAGCACCTTGGGAAACAAAGGACAGACAGCAGGAGGGAAACCTCGAGCAGTGCGAGCCCCGAGCAGCAGCATCCATCTGTGATTCACAGGAACCAGAACAAACACTTGATGATGTCAGAGCTGAGGATTGGCTTGAAAAGCACCAAAATGCAGAATTCCTGCAGGTTCTGCTGCACACACACACGCCAGGTCTGTCCATCGCTGCTGGATCACAACAGCAAAATGGAGGGAAGCACGATCAAAGCTCTCCAGGAAAAAAGCTTTCAGACTTTAATCAGCTGTGGAATTACTCACATCGCTGATTTGGACACAGGGGCACCACCAAGAAAACAATTAAACGACAGATCAGAGGGAAAGATGGCGAGATTCGACTCTGGCATGACAAAGAGACAAAGCACTGAATTCCCACAGGCTCTTTCCAGGATCGGATCACTGCTCTTGGAGGAGCACATAGCACGTCCTGCCCCTCTCTCCCCGTGTGCCCTCCCAGCTGCTGCTCCCAGGACATGGAGAGCATTTGCTTTGTGCCCTCTGCACCCCGAGCATGGGGTGACCCCTGGATCACTGCCCAGAGAGCAGGGGAAACCCTGGGACAGCTCAGGTGGAGTCAGGGCCTTTCTGGAGCGATGATCTGGCAGATCGTGGCTGTGAAGTTCGGATCTGGTGCATCTCAGCTCATCCCCTGATGATGTGTACATGCCCATCCCCTGAGCAGAGCAGCTTTTACCTGCTGTGCTCCTGCACAGGCTGAGCAGGGCTCTGTGCTCCAGGAGGAGATGGGACATCCCCACCATCCCGTCCCTGCATGTCCCACACACCCCAGACTGCAGGGACAGCAGCACAGGCAGGATCCACGGAGCTCCCCAGGCACAGCTTCACCTTCACTCCTGAACCCCAACAGGCTCCAAAATCCTGTGGAGAGGGAGATCTTTCCTGCAAACCCTGCAGGTGCCACCACTGCAGAGGGTGGGGACATCTCAGCTGCCACAGGTCACACTCCCTGCACCCCTGGGAGCCAGCCTGACAGAGCAGCCCCCATGGAACAGGGCTGGGAATGAGGGACCGAGCTGCTGCTGTGCACAAAAAACCCTGACACGGCAGCAGGAGAGAACTCCAGGAGCTGAGCACAAACAGCCACAGGCTTCCCAACCCAAACCATCCCACAGCCACCATTTAATCTGATTTATGCAAATGTTAAACCAATTTAGGTGTACACATTGTACGAGTTGCCTGGCCCAGTTAAATTTGATAGGTTTTTAAACCTGTTTAGACAAACTAATATCTGCTGTCTTATCTAGAGCAGCCCTTATTTTGTGCAAATGTTGCCAGGGAACTAGAGCATGGAGGTTCTGATGGATCCTGGTTGTACAGCACCACTCACCCTGCATCAGCCCATGACAGTAATGCACGGGGAGCAGGAGAGCTCCCCATCTCCCTCAGGGCTCCCAAATGCTGCCTGCTGCACCAGGAGCTGTGCAAGGCATCCCCAAAGCTCTCCAAACCCCAGGGGAGGCTCCAGGAGCATGGCAGGAGCAGGATGTGGGGAGGTCTCACTTCTCTGGGGCGAGGAACAGAGTCCCAGGAAGAGCAGAAATCCCAATTTTGGGTTGGATCCTGCTCTGTGTCCCTTCCCCAGGAGCTGGGCTGTGTCACCCTCAGGATTCCTTTGGCTCCAGTGGCAGCAGAATGGAACAGAAACTGAACAGAAACTGAACAGAAACTGAACACCTCTGAACAGAACTGAACATCTCTGGACGCCTCTGAACAGAATTGAGCAGCTCTGAGCACCTCTGAACAGAGCTGAGCAGCTCTGAGCACCTCTGAACAGAGCTGAGCACCCCATGGCAGCTCCCCCAGGTGTGTGCACAGCCCCTGCCAGGTTCCTCCCTGCACCTGGCCATGCCAGGGGGATTCACCTCCCCATCCCCTCCACCTCTGCCTCCTCCTGGGCTGTCCCCACGCCTGCCTGGGAGCCCCCAGGAGCTGCTGGGGGGGCCAGGAGCCAAGAGGCTTCAAGATTATTAAAAAAAAAAAAATAAAGTTCAAAGAAACTCACACCTCCCAACCAGTTTCTTATGGAGTGATGTCAAGAAGACAAAGTGTCTCTGAAAATTCCTCTTTTTTTGGAGGGGGACACAGCCATCTGTGTGCAGGACCTGCAGCTCACACAGGCTTGGTGGATGAGCAAATAATCCAGCACAGGCAGCCTTTGCAACAGGAACACCAAACTCAATAAATTACAAGGCAAGACCACGATACCCAAGCTAGGAAAAAAAAAAAAAGTCCAAAAGAATTGTGTTGGATCAGATCCAGAACTCTAGAGGGTTTATGAGTTGAAAGATGGGAGAAAATAAAAGACAATTTCCAGTTTCCTAGGCTGATGTCAAAGAGAAAAAAAAAATTGGTCAAGTTATAAAGAAAATAATCAGAAAGAGAGGACAAGAGTAAAAAGAAAGATCTAACAAACACAGTCTGCAGATTGCTCCAGCTTATTGTGTAATAAACTTTACAGAAAGAAGCTGGTCCGAGTGTTGCTACTTCAGGGCTCACAGGTTTAAAATCGACCCGTTTTTAAAAAGCAATACTGACATAGCCAGGAGCTGCCCGGCCCAGCTGGCTCCTTCCATTTGCAAATATAAAAATATAAAATATACGTCCTGGGGGTTGTGCCCAGAGAGACCAGGCCAGGGCACAGCCCCCAGCAGTGACCCCAGGGCCAGCAGCCTCTGCAGGAGCTGGCCAAGGGAAGGATTATTGAGGCACAAGTCAGGCGCATTCTTCACGCTGTCAAAGCACTGATATTTAACAGAAGTCATTTACAGATTTCCCTTTTATTGAGGAGAGAGTTATGAACAATATGTATGTTCTTATCAGCTCTTATAAGAAGAATTTAAAGCTCAGAGTGCAGCAACTGTGGATGAAACCAGTCAGCAGCATCTCTGAGTGCAGCTGAGTAACCTCTCCTCACCATCCGCTCGCACTGCCCACACTGACTCGGCTTGGAGCTGCCTTCGCCTCAGCTCCCGTTCCTACCCTCGCAATTTTATCTCTGCAATGCAAAAGAAAAGCTGTTTCAGTCGGGAACAGAGCGAGTTCAAACCAAGCCCACAGGCCACAGCTCGCATCCATCACGGCACTCGCCACCCACGCACCCCGCGCCACGTGGGGAGGCACAAACAGCTCCCCAGGCGTTTACTACCTGGAGTAACTCTGCTCCAGGGTGAGCAGCTGCACGGGCTGCCCCACTGCCAGCCTGGGGAGCGGCCCCAGAGGGATCCCAGAGCTCAGAGCAGCCCCAGGTCGGGGTGTCTCCCCCAGAATCAGCCCTGGGGTCCCTCAGAGCCACAAACACCTCCAGCCTCAGTCCCCTGGACCTCATCTCCTTGGACATCACCTGGCTACAGCTCAGCTCTGTCCAACCTCATTCCCACCTCATTCCCAAGGCAGCAGCAGAGTTAAGGGTCTGACAGGAATCCACGCTGCTGGAGAGAGCAAACAGGTATTTTTCTTCTGCTTAGGGAAGATGTCAACTGGTTACTCCTTAGCATCCAGAAAAAGGCAGAGCAAAGCTGCTCCCCTCGGGATGAGACAGAAGGGACAGAAGGGCTTGTTTGCCAAATCTACATTTACCAACCCAGCATCACCAGGGAACGGGGGACAGACACACGGGGGCACAAAGAGCCCAGCCCTGTCCTGCCAGTGAGGCCAAACCCAAAACACAGGCACAGAAGAACACAAGGACCTCGTGTCCGTCCCCTCCATCACCCCCTAGCCAGCTCTGAACGCGCTGCTGCCAGGGACCCCTCTGTCCCCACACCCCTTGGTGGCACAGCTTCAGCTGGAAGCTCCTCTCGCATTACTCAAAGTATTTATGACTTTTTCCCATTTGAAATATGGGCCTTTACCACGCACAGGAAGGAGGAGGAGAGTGCCAGCAAACCTGTTAATTTATAAGTCAATCTGGCAGGGAACAATTACGAGCTTTCCCAGTGCTGGGTGTGCAGAGGGGGGGATGCTCCCCCTGGGGAGGGTCCCTCAGCAGCACAGACCCAGCTGAGCCAGGAGCCTTCGTGCCCAGCAGCGGCTCCAGCTCCTCTTCCCTCCCTCACAGGGACCAGCAGCCCCATCCCACAGCCCGGTGCACGTCACACAAACAGCTCCCCTCGCCAGAGCCAGGTACACAACCCCAAACACCATTCACAGGGGAAAATCAGATCAACCCCTGGTGCTTGGTGCTGGCCAAGGCAAGCTGCGAGCAGCGCTGCCAGCAGAGCCACAGGCAGGAGCAGCAGTGCCATGGGAACGTCCCTGCAGCTCTCGGGGCTTTGCCGGGAACAGGCGACACTCCAGAGACACTCCCCTCCCTCCTGGGTGTTCCCGCTCCGAGGAAGGGCTGAGACCCCCAGACAAAACTGCTTTTCCCTCCCACCCGCAGGGAGTGCATTTGTGGGACGTGGAGAGGGTGAGCCCCAGGAGCAGAGATGTCCCCTGTGAGCCCAGATCCCACCCTGCAGATCCCAGCGGGACCCCCGGCTGTCACCCCCACACCCGCACTGCTCCCCTCATCCACACTGGCACCATCTGCCCCTGCACTGGAGCGGGATTCTCCTGGGGAAGCACCAACATTTTTAATCATTACTCTTTTTGAAGGGGTGGGGGGGTTCACCCTCACTGTGACAAATTCTGGCTCGGTGACACGGAGGCTCCGGGGCCAGCGCTGGTGTCAATCCCCACCTCGCAGGGCTCGAGATTTCAGCTGAAATCCCCGAGGGCAGATGGAAAACACCACCTGCTGTCACCGCGGGGCTGTCCCTCTGTGACTCCAGGGCTGTCCCCACCCTGAGCCCGATTCCCCTTTCAGAAGGGGAAATTTGGTGTCGCTCCCCCAGCATGGGGACCTGGGTGGTTTTGGGGTGACCCACGTCCCTTGAGCCGCCCCACAGCCGGTGACAGCGGGCAGGACGCACCGGCTGAGGGGCTCGGGGGTGGGGGAGGACAAGGCACCCCCGCAGTGTGGGGTGGGCAGGCGGTGTTTGTGGGGACACAGCCG
>VRYO01001414.1:1170326-1185108 GCA_009812075.1 Sialia sialis
CTCTGGTGCCACCCACCCGCGACCCCCCCACGGCCGCCGGCCGCACCCCGCTATAGCGAGCCCCCCGCCCGGCCCCTCCCGGGCGCTCCCGCTCCAGCGCGATCCCTCTCCATCCCCCCGCGTCCCCCGCCGCTCCCGCCGCCCCCGGCACAGCGCGGCGCCCCCCGCGCGGCCCCGGCCCCGCTATAGCGCTCCGGTACCTGCCGGCGCGGCCGCCCGCTGCCATGCTGCCGGCGGAGGGGCTGCGCGGGGCCGCGCTCCCCGCCCTGCTCCGCCTCCGCCTCCCGCTGTCCCTCCGCCTCCGGCCGGCGGCTGCGCTGGGGCCGCGGCGCGGGGACACTGCGGCGAGCTCCCGCCCGCCGGCCACTCGCCCAGGTGATGTCATTCCCCGGGCCGCCGCCGCGTGACGTCACCGCGGGGCGGGACAGCCCGGCCACTCCTCGCGCGGCGGGGGGCGCGAGGGCCGTGACGTCACCGCGGGCCGCTCGGGCGCGGCCGCGCCTTAAAGGGGCCGCGCACGTGGGAGCGGAGGCGCGAGGCTCGGGGGGCGCGGGGGGCGATCCCCGCAGGCCGGGTGGAGTCAGCACGGTCAGTAAATGCGCTGAACCCCTGTCCCAGCACACGGTCAGTGCCCTCGCCATGTGCGCCCTGTCACCCACGGAAACGTCTAACATTATACAGTTAATATTTAATTATGCGTATTTCCCGTGTTTAATATATTCGCAGCAATAACTGAGAAATGCTTTTCCCTTCGTTTTCCGGAGCTCCAGACCGTGCCAAGGCCGTGGAGCTGTCACTGCCAGGGCGAGCACTCGCTGCCCCACGTGCGGCTCCAGAGCTGCCCTGGGCATGCCAGCATGGACTGGGGCTCGGCTCGTTGTCCCTCTGTGAGAAAATCCCTTTTCCAAGGACAGAGCCCCAGAGATCCCGAGGAGCCCATGGAATCCCACTGACACCCACAGGGACCCCAGGAGCAGCCCCAAGGTGCCATCATCCTGCTGTGGGCTCCAGCCCCGTCTCCCAGACACCTTTCCCATCCGCTCCTCCAGCCCAGGGATCAATCCCTGACTCTCTGCCCCATCCGGAAAATCTCCCCTTTCCGCAGGGCCCACTGCACACTCTGCACCACCGGGGCTCCACGTCCTATCTGCTGCATCTGTGTTCCTAATGGATGTATAATATTTTACAGTAATTTCCTCATTTGTCATGCAATCAAATCCTTTGATCAGACACGGGAGAAATGTAAATATCAATTATTAACCAGCCCATTCTGGTCTTGCTTGACTGGATATTTATTTTTTTATTATTTTTTGGAGGAAGGAATTGATTCATTTGCAATTCAACTCTCCGACTCATTCTTAATTTGGACGCTTGCATTTCTGGATGGGCTGTATTTTTGAAGGGGGAGATATTTGATCACTAGAGCGATCAATGTTTCCATGTATATTTTATAGTGGAGAGATAGTTGTGCAGAAAACGGTAAAATAAGTGGGGGGTTTTAAATCCTGTGTGTAGAGAGCTGCTACACCATGGTTCAAAATCTCAGTAGCCAAATTTGCTGCTCTGGAGTCATTTATAGCCCTTCAGAGCGTTGGCATGAAATGGAGAGGTGGCCAGGAAATTTCTGACAGAATACTTTTCCATCTGCAAATAGTTCTATTTTTTTATTATTTTCTCGTGAGAGTGAGGCAATTTGTATAAACACGTTGCCTTAGGCGAAGAAGGGTTTTCAAAATGAAAATAATAACAAAAGAAGTGAAATAAAATTAGAAGAAAGATGAGACTCGGTTTCTTTCTTTGTGGTTTCCCATTTGGAGATGGTTTTCCATGCAAAGCTTTGGAAGTTTCTGGTGACTGAAAAGTCAGGCTGGGGCTGTGACACACATTTGTCCTGGCATTTCAGTATCCACGCTCTCCTGACATTTCACTGGTGCCAGTTTTGCAGGAGGTAATCCCCATCCTTCCCCCCAAAATCCCAATTTTGGCTTCAAACTCAGGAAACAGGGAGCGCTCTTCTCTCAGCCAGGCTGTTTATTTGCTTTCTGGAGTTTTATTGAAGCTCTGAGAGTTGCATTTTGCAAGCTGTCTTCCTCCTGAAAGCGAGCAAGCTGCGCCTCTTCCTTAATCATCTGCTTTTGTTTGCTGCAAGGAAAATACCAAATATCTCATGACTTGCCATAGAGCCGTGAATGATTGCGGGGATGCGCAATTCCTGCCCGGCCTCATGACTAATGGCTGAGTTCTCAGGTGCACGTGGAGCCTGTGGAGATGTGCCCCAAATCCCAAATCCTGCCCGTTTGGGCTTTTTACCAATCTGCTGGAGCCCATGGCAGCATCTTCTCACAGCCCAGCGGTGTGTGGCGCAGAGAAGCTTCTGCAGAGCTCCTGCAGGGAGAAACAGTCATGGAATCGTGGAATTGTGGAACCATGGAATCATGGAAACGTGGAACCATGGAGTCATGGAATCATGGGATCGTGGAACCATGGAATCACAGAACCATGGGACCGTGGAATCATGGAACCATGGAATCGTGGAATCATGGAATTGTGGAATCATGGAATAATGGAATCATGGAATTATGGAAGGGTTCGGGTTGGAGGAGCCTCAAACATCATGTCAAACATCATGTCAAACATCATGTCAAACATCATCTCAAACACCCCTGCGGTGGCAGGGACACCTCCCTGCCCCAGCTGCTCCAGGCCTGTCCCTGGTTCGTGCCTCAGCCCGGGAGTGCTGCAGCCCCTCAGACACACTTTGTGAGCCTTGCCCAGGGCCATGAGACATTTTGGCATCGTTATCCTGGAGATGCAGCACACACTTCCCATCACCTACAGGAGTAAAAGGGTTGGGCTTGACCTTGACGCCTGGGGTTTGTGCTGGAGCCAGCTTTGCTCCAGCTTCTCTTCCAGCCCATTTTTGTTTCCCTGGGTTTTAATCCGTGTCGAAGCTGTGTAAAGAGGGAGCTGAGCTGCAGCCGCTGTGCCCAGACACGGTCACTGGTGGGTTGTGAGCAAAGCTATTGATCTGCCCTTGATGTGTTTGAATTCCGTTCTTAAATAACGCTGCCAAAGCAGCAGCTTCAGCCCGTGCAGGGCCCATCGATCCCGGCTCACTCCCGGCTGGTTCCCGGCTCGTTCCTGGCTGGTTCCCGGCTGGTTCCTGGCTGGTTCCCAGCTCGATCCCGGCTGGTTCCTGGCTGGTTCCCGGCTGGTGGTTCCCGGCTGGTTCCCGGCTGGTTCCTGGCTGGTTCCCAGCTGGTGGTTCCCGGCTCGTTCCCGGCTCGATCCCGGCTCGCTGGGCAGGTGCGGATCCATAAACCCGGGTTCTGCCCCGGGAGCTGCTGCCACGGCACCTGCAGATGCCAAATGGCTGCAGAGCTGCCCCATTCCCATTTGCTTTCATCTCCCTGGAGGATTTGGGCAGGTCAGAACAAGCCCTGACTTCCAGAACCTGCCTTATCCACAACCTCTGGGAGAAGGTCCCAGCAGCAGCCGAGAAACCACTTCAAAGAGCGCATCCCTTTCTGAGCCCGGGGTCTTTGTGAGGCAGAAACTCATCTCCTGATGGAACCCATGGAGAAATTCTCCCTTGCTGTCATCCCACTGGATCCTGGCTCCCACGCAGCAGCAGCAGCACCAAGACAGCGAGGCTGAAGGGTAAAGCTGAGCTCACCATCAGGAGCTTTCACTCCAGTTTCCCTCAGAAAAGAGTGAGGGATGGATTCCTGCAGAAGCACAGGCACGGAGGGAGCCAGCCTGGGCACTGCCCAAACACCACAGAGTACAGAGCAGGTACAGAAAATGGAAACGCTCGCCTGGCGTTAAACAAATGGGCGTGCCCGGGGAGGCTCAGCACCCGCAGAGACTCCAAGAATCCAGAGAGGTTTGGGTTGGAAGGGACCATAAAGCCCCTCTAATTCCCCCTGCCATGGGCAGGGACACCTCCCGTCCCCGGCTGTGCCCAGCCCGTCCAGCCCATCCAGTCCAGCCCAGCCCATCCAGTCCAGCCCAGCCAGTCCAGCCCAGCCCATCCAGTCCAGCCTGGGCTCCAGCCCCGCTCAGGAGCTGTCCCAAACCCTGGAAAGGCTCGAAGCTGCTCAGGGGCTGCAGGAATGTGTCTGAGGCACAGCTGCCCAGCTGGGCTCCTTTGCCATGGGGACAAACCCAGGGAGGGATTTTGGGGCTCTACAGGGCGGCCGCTCAGGCCGGAGCCGCGCTGGGACCAGTGCCATCCCCAGACTGGTTTCCAGCAGCGCTGCTGGTGCCTGGGGACCTCACCGGGGTTAGAAGACAGGCACGTGTCAAGCACGGAAGGAGCTCCAGCACCGTCTGCTCCTGCAGAACAATAGTTACTCTTCATGTTAGTTCAGTTACAGATCAAATAATCTGAAAAATTCACAAGTGGCTGCGGATACAAATTAACTTAACAAAACATTTTGAAAACGGCGCAGTCCTGGGGAGAATACAAATGTGGCAGGCACCGGTGGGAGAGGAATCCAAGTGTCTGCACCGGAGTCCTGCCATCAACATTTTCCCCGCGTCAGATAACACAGAGAGCGGCTGGAGCTGGAGGAATGCAATCACAGCGCGGTCCAGGATGGAGCGCTGCCATATGGAAGCCCAGGGAAGTTTTCTCCGCTCTTTGCTCCGCTGATGTTTTTCAGCTGTGTCATTGGTACTTTGCTTTATCAAGAACATTATGGGCTGAGTTCTGTCTGTGCAGTGAAAAATGACAGGCTGGGCTTTGCTCTCCATTGCACCAAAGTCATCGGTGTTGCGGGAAGGTAAAGGACACAGGAATTTGGCTTGTGGTCACCGTTTCATAACTGCAGAGCAAAAGCTATAAAATCTTGATGAATCTTTCGAGCTTTGGAGCCTAAAACAGCTCTTTGGTTTCCAGCCTGGCTGGGTGCAGATGAAGGCAGAGCATCCTCATGCCCAGCGCCGGCAGTAACTTGTTACACCTGGGAATTGCTGTGTTGGGGAAACAAGGCAGCAGCTGCTTCCCCTGCGGGGCCACTTCCAGCAGGGCAGCAGCTGCTCGCTGGGGCTGCAGCTCACCCTCCGTGCCGTGGAGCTGCGCTGGGATGGGCGCTGTGTGGGGAGAGGAGACGGAGGGATAAATATGGATGGGGCTAAATCAGGCAGAGCTGAGTGGGACGCTGCAAACAGCCTCGCGGCAGATGGAACCCACTCCATATGGAGGGGCCAAACTCGCCCACGCTGCCTTTGGCTTTCCCCACCGTGAGCCAGAGCTGGTGAGGAGCCCCAGCACGGCGGGGGGACCTCCCGGGGGACTTCCTAGCCACCAGCTGGACCTGCTGCTCCATCCTCGCCCTCCTGCTCCCCCTGCGCTTGCTCCCAAGCCACGCTCACTTCCCCAGCTCAGCACAGAAGGATCCCTGCAGGACTGAGCCAAGTCAGCCCTAAATCCCTTTTCCCACCGCCCCCTGGGTCCTGCTGAGCTCCAGCGGCCCCACCGCTCGCTCCCTGTGCTCAGGGTTCGGTTTGTGGTGGAAGCGACCCCAAGGATCCCCTCGTTCCAACCCCCTGACAGGCAGGGGCACCTTCCACCAGACCAAACCCCGTCCAGCATGGTCACCCCCGCGGAGCTGCCACCAAACCCCCCAAATCCCCCAAAATCCCACCCTTGGGCAGCTCAGCAGGAGCAGGAGCCGCCCCCGTCCCTGCTGCGGGAATTACACTCGCTGCTCATTAGACTCGCTCCTCCCCAGCCAGAGCCGGCAGCAGAGGCTTTTTGTCTGAATGAAATGAGAACAAAACTGGTTGGAACGGTGCGAGCAGATTAGTCATTAGTCATTTCGCCTTCTTCAGGAGCTGCTGCTAATTGAGGCTCTCAGGTGCTGCGGTGGCTGAGTCACTGCAGCCCCGTGCTCAGACCCCCCCCCGTGTTTTGGGGGTCACCCCGAACGCCACCACCTTGGGGTTGGTCCTGGAAACCAAGAGGGGAGGAGGCAGAGGAGAAATGGGCTCGTCATTTCTGAAGGGAGAACATCGCAGCTCGGCCGGGCACGAGAGGAGAGGGAGAGGGAGAGGGAGAGGGAGAGGGAGAGGAGAGGCACGGCACAGAGGATCCCTCCGGGCTCTGCTCCAGGCCCAGCTGCACATCAGCCCCGGGGCTGCCATCAGCCACACGCTGCTCTCCCCAGCCCGCTCAGGGCCGCTGGGTGCCCGTGTTCATCCAGCCCCGGCACCACAGCATCCTGCATCCCTCCCGCACTCCGTGCCTGCTCTGCCCTCCCGGGGCCGGGCTCGGGCACCCAGGGCACAGCGGTGTCACCGCCCGGGGGTGGCACTGCCCGAGGGAATGAGCAGGTGAAGCTGCACCAGCTCCCGTGGCTTTGGTGCAGCTCCCTGATGGAACTGGTGCCTTGTCAGGGGTGCACATTTCTTCCCTCCTTCCTTCCTTCCTTCCTGGGAACCGCTGCACGGTGAAGTGAAGGTGTCCCCATCCTGGAGGAAGTTTCTGCGTCCCAGAGAGCTGCAGGAAGGGAGACAGGCCCCAGCTCTTTGCAAACACTCTTTTCCTAATTGAATTTCTCCCCCGCGCGGGTCCCGACGCCTTGCTTGTGCACGGGGGAAGCAGAGTTTAAAAGGGAATTTCTGTCTTTTATTTCCCTGCCAGCGCAGGCGGGTGGGCGGGCGAGGCACTTGGAAGGATGTTTTCCTTTCGTTTTTCAGTCTCATTGGACCACTATATTTAGGCTAGTTTCTAATTTTCTGGGCCTAATTAATGAGCTGAAGTTTTCATGCACAGGTCCTCAAACAGCTTGGGAAGTTCAGCCTGGTCACTGGGCAGGGAAAAAAATGTCTTTTTTCTCTGCTAGCTCTGGGAAGTGACCTGCAGATAACCTCAGAGGAAACACATCTGTGGGACCACTGGGACACGCCAGCCCTGACCCCTGGGCACGCTGGGCATGGCACAGGGTTGTGCTGGTGATGTCCAGTGTCCACTGCACCCTGACGAGTGCTGGGTGTGCCCCAGCAGCCCCAGGTACAGCCCCTGGCTCTGGAATGTTCTCTCCATGTCCCCAGGTGCCAGTGCCACCTGCACACCTGGATGCCCCAGGGGCTCTCAGGATGCTCTCTCTGGCCCAGGGGAGCCTCCAGACACCACGGAGATTTCAGTTTGTCTCCAGTTTGTCTCCCCCTTTCTCTGGGACGGGGCTGGGATGCCCCGTGGCTGCACTCTGGGTACAAGCAGTCCTGCCATGGCTCTAATCAGGTAAAAAGGTTTCAGAGTGCAGGGTGGCCATAAATCTTTTGGGTTTTGAGCCCCTTTCCAGCTTCAGGTTGCCACCTGGCTGTTTGCCAAATGGCTTGGCTGATGTTCCTCTGGACACGCCAGAGTTCTTGGAGCAGCTCCGAAGGCTCTTTGTCCATTTGTCCACATCACCTGCACGGCTTTCAGCATTTGGTTCTAAATGAAGTGATCCTAACCCTGCCAAGGGGTGCTCGTGGGGGGAGGGGGGTGGGTGCACAGCCCAGCCCTCTCCAGGGTCACCCAGCCAGGCTGGGCATGAGGAGCCAGAGCTGAGCCGTCCCTGGCATTTGCTGATTTTTCCCCAGCTGAGTTTTTTGCAGCACCAGAGGGGTTAATGCTGCCGAGGCCCTGCTGCTCCCTGCCCGACAGCTCCAGCTCTGTCAGACCGAGCTCGTCTGTCCAGATGTGCTAGGGCTGCCAGATGTGTCCCTGCCCATCACCGCTCGCTGTCTCACCAGGGCCAGCAGAGGGGACGCTGCCCTTTGCACCGGGGTCCCCTCAGTGTCCTGGAAAACCGGCCCAAGACACAAGGAAACAAATGGAAGGGATTTTGGTGGGGTTTGTCCAGCACCCTCTTCTTCCCCAGCGCTGCCCAACAAAAACCACGGCGCTTGAGGCTGGCGGCCCTCCCGGCCCGGGCGAGGATGTCACCCCCTGGGTGGGGATGTCATCTGGGTGGGGATGTCACCTCCCCAGCTTGGGATGTCACCGCCCCTGGCACGGGGACACGAGGGAAGCTGAGCCGGGGCTGAGCCACCCCTCCCTCTGCACCCACCCTGGTCCCAGTTTGCTCACTGGGAAGTGCAGGGAGAGCTCTCAGCCCCGTTCCGATGTGGGGATCAGGGATCAAACATCTGGACCCCAGCTGTTCCTGGGTGGCAGTGGCACGGGTTCACCAGCTCCCCGTGCAAACACTCGCACTCTGCCTCACTTCCCCTGGCACCAGCACCACCTGAAAATAGACCTGCCTTAAAATAACACCTTGCTAACCCCGGGCAGATGCGGAGTTTTTCTTTTCCAGCAATCAGGAGGTTGTTGTTTTTTTCCAGTGAGAAACTATTTAGCTGGAAATAGGCACCAGGAGAGGGGATGATGGTGCCAGAGCTGCAAACTGCAGTGCCTAGGGGACCCTGGCTGCCCTGGCTGAGCAGCCCCCAAACTCTCTTGAGTCGCAATCGCTCAGATTTGTGGGCAGGGAGGACATTTCTGGCACAGGAGGTGCTATAGCAACCACGTGAAGGTGCTTGTAAAAGCTGAGAGGGGAAATCAATAAAATAAAAGCGTTGGTGGGAAGCAGAGTGATGGTAAAAGGAGCAGAGCAGTGGGAGATCCCCAGAGTGCAACCCAGTGCCAAAGCACCCAGTGGTGTTTCTCCTGGGTGCTTTCAAACCACAAATTCCCACAGAGCAGGACCCTTCAGGAAGGAGAAGAGGTCGGACTGGGTTCTGTGTGTCCCAGCTCCCGTGTGAATTCCCAGCTCCACGTCCCCCCAGGGTCTCTCCTCCCTTTCCCTCCCAGGCAGTGCCACCTCTGGTCCCCCAGCACATCCAAAATGCAGAACTCCTCATTTTTGGGGCTGGTCCTCCACCCCATCCATTCCTGGTTCTGAAGAGAGCCTGGAGCTGGGGTGTGCTGGGCCCACCCTGGCCTCATGCTGAGCAGGGGGAAAAATCCAAAATCTGGCACCTGGGAGCTGTGTCAGAGGAGCTGCCTGACGCCCTGGCCACAGGAAAAAAAACAGCTTTTGATGAGAACTTCCTCCATATTACATTTGATTTTATTTTTCCCTTCCCCTCCCAGCGTTTCCCTTGCTGCCACGGTTTGGCAGGATTAATTCGAGATAAAGTTACCCTGAGTGACGGCCTTTGCTTTTGTGTTCTCCTTGTCTATTTTCCACCTCGCTAAACCTAGAAAAACTCCAGAGAAATTCTCCAGCTTCCAGCCCTGCCAGGGGGCCCCGGCTCAGCCGACACTCATCTGCCGTCTCGGCGCTCAACCGCGGAAAAAACCCCCAACACCTTCTGACAAGGGTTATTTTTATTTCTAATGAAAAGCGGAGCCTGCTGCGCACAGGTGGAGTGGGACGGATGGCAGGCGCTGAGGTGCTCACATCAGGATGATTGAGGGCTCCCATTCCCCAGGGGGACTCCCCAGCCCCGTGTTTGATGGTTTGGGGCCAGGCTGGGGACAAACCCCGCTTTTTGTCTGCGTGGGGCTGCACGGGGCTCCAGCCAAGCCTCGCTTTGTGTTTGTGGTCCCCAGGCACGGGGCAGCTCACGGGGACAGGAATTGGTGTCACAGCCGGGCCAGAGCCTGGGTTTGGGGCAGGGCAGGGCTGGCTGTGCCCCCAGCAGGGTCCAGGGCTGTCCTGACCTGGAGGGCTGATCCCAGCCCCCAGAAAAGGATGAAATGAATTCACTAAATGGCTTTGAGCTCTGTGAGCGCCCAGCCAGGCTGCACAGGGTTGGAGCTGCCTTGTCCAGCAGGAGGGGATGGACGGGGACGATCCTTTGGGGTGTCCAACTTGTCCCTGGCGGGTTTTGGGCAGGGGATGGTGACACTCAGAACCTGAGCTGCTGCTGCCACCCTCACTGGGCTCCCATCCCATGAGCCCAGTCAGACATTGAGCTCCGTTATTACTTTTTTAACATTTATTTCTGGACTTGCAGCAATTATTTCTCCAGCAGGGTGGAGGTTATTAGGATAACTGCTCCTGTGGTTAGTTTAGATTAGTTTGAGATGGAGAAGGCAGAGAGAAGCTGTTCCTCGGGAAGTGCTGTGGCTGTGCGCCGGGCAGGGCACTGGGAGGGAAGGGGCTGCTGTCCCCGGGCTCACGGGGACACTGAGAGTGCAGCCCCGGGGTGTGGGGAAGGAGGGCAGGGAGGGGCAGCTGGGGAGCACACCCGGGATAGCAGACCTGGGAGAGCAAATCTTGGGGAGGAAACCCTGGGGAGCAGACCCTGCTGGCAGGGCTGTGGGGCTCAGCCACGCCAGGAATCCACAGTGAAACTTCCCCACAGGAGCCCCTGACCCCAGCACGCCGAGCTGCAGCTCTGCTCGCCCCGGGAGGGGTTCCCAGCTCGCTGCAGGTTCCCAGCACAGCCCCGGGAGGGGTTCCCAGCTCGCTGCAGGTTCCCAGCACAGCCCTGGGAGCCAGAGAGAGTTCCTGCTCTCCCCTCCCGGCTGCAGCCCCGGTAAATGCCCTTTCCATCTTGCTCTGATCATTAGCTGAGAGCATTCCGCTCCAGAGCTCTGCAATAATGAAAGGCACTGAACTTGGGATCTCAATTAACTGTAGCAAATGCTCTAGATCCCAGGAAAAAGCTTTGCTCAAATTATATTGCAATAATAATATGTAGGTGCATTTGCTGCCATGGATCTCAATCTGCTCCCTCTCACCCAAGCCCTTCATCTCCTCCTGCCCAAGCCCGGAGCCGTTCCCACTGCCTGAGCTCCTCTGCCACCTCCAAAGCCAAAGCCAGCCCCAGCGCTGGCTGCCGCTCCACCTCTCTCCTGATAAATGCATTCCAGCTTTTAATGAACGAAGCCACCTCGTTACAATTAATAAGCAGACGCGCCCCGTCCTTTGGCTGCCAGCTCCTTAATTGCAGGGCTGTCACTGCAGCAGCTGAGATCTGCACGGCTCCAAGGTCATGCTCCAGGTCTGGGCAATCTGGGCAGGGGCAACGAGAATCAGGATCCAGTGAAGGAGAAAATGGGAGGAGGCAGCGATGGGGAAGGGTCTGGGAGCTGCAGGAGCTGCAGGAGCTGCAGGAGCTGCAGGAGCTGCAGGGCTGGGGACGGAGCAGGAGATGAGATCAGCCTGGATCCACTGAGGGGTGGGCTGGAGATGGTGCCTGGTGGGATGGGGATGGGATGGGATGGGATCGATGGGATGGGATTGATGGGATGGGATGGGATGGGATGGGATGGGATGGGATGGGATGGGATTGATGGGATGGGATGGGATGGGATGGGATGGGATGGGGATGTCAAAGGCTGCCAGAGCTGTTCCCAGCCCGACAGCGCTGCTTTCCCAATCCCATGCAGCCTGCAGGAGTCTCATAAAACAAGTCCACACGTTACAAAATCAATTTCCTCTCTATTAATTTGGGTCTCTTAAGATTTATCATCATCTTTCATCACCAGATTAAAAGCAATTGGCAAAGTCTCAAATAACCTTTTAATTCTGAACTGGAAGCCAAGATCCAGCTACGTGGAGCTGTGTCCTCTGGAGGGGCCCTGTGGGACAGGACGGGGTCCAGAGCCCCAGTTTGGGACTGGCCATGGGCAGCTCCATCCCTGTCCTGCCTGAGAGAGCCTCAGCCTGGCTCCTGGTTCATGGTGGAATTAATTACAGTTCTTCCTCTGCCTTCAGTCGAAGGCTGCACTTTGATATTTATGCTCCCAGTTGTGGGCTGTGGCCTTGATTCATTAAGATTTGCATAGTAATTGTTTTCTTCTAACGATCTGGGAGGATGGCACCGTGGGGAGAGTCCTGCACACGTGGGCAGGCTGGGCCGAGATCTCTGACTCCATCTCCCAGCTGCCAATTTCTGCCCCAAAATGTGTTTGGCTTCTCCTGACCATGGCAAAGTGATTTGGGGCAGCCCAGCCATGTCCCTTCAATAATCCACGGAGATCTCAGTGCCCTCCAGAGAGAGATTTGATCCATGCTGCTTCCCACAGACCGAGCTCAGCTGCGTTCTGTTTTACTAGCTTTTCGTTATTTTCTTTTTTTTTTTTTTTTTTTTTTTTTCAAAATAGAAGGGTTAACCTGTTCAGCAGCCTGACAGAGTGACTCCATGACTATCACACAATCCCAGGATGGATTGGGCTGGAAGAGACCTTAAATCCCCCCATCCCACCCCTGCCATGGCAGGGACACTCCCCCTGTCCCATTGCTCAGCCCAGTGTCCAGCCTGGCCTGGGGCACTGCCAGGGCTGGGTCTGCGGTCAGGCTGGGCAGGCACTGCCCTCGCTGGTGGCACCAGAGCTCGGCTCACACCAGAGCTCAGCATCATTTCTGAGCTCAGCTCAGCCCAGAGCTCCGCATCACATCTGTGCTCAGCTCAGCTCACATCCCAAGGCAGATCAGAGCTCTGGGTTCAGGATTAAAGACCCCCAGCTCTCCCAGCCCCTCACAGCCCTGCCCTTCCCCAGCCCTCCCTCCCCGCTCATGAGCCACCCCGAGCGCTCTGCAGCTCTGCAGCCGCTCCTCTCCACATCTCCCGGGACCCGGACCAGAGCTGGCTCCTCTTTGAAGGGACACACCAAAGCCTGCGTGCAGCTTTGAGCCGCCTGCAATAATTCACATTAAACATTGGGTGCTGAGGGCCGGAGCTGCCTCGCCCCGGGGCTGTGCAGGGAGCAGGGACGGCTGGAAATGTCTCCGGTGAGTTTGGCATGGCCGAGGGTCTGCAGAGCAGTGCTGAAAAACCAATCGCTCTGGCAGGTAAAATTCATTGCCAGGGCTGCTCCAAGCATCCTCCACAAGTTGTCGGGACTGGGGGGGAAGAGAAGAGCAGCAGAAGCAGAGTGAGAAGAATTCAATATTTCTATTTGTTCTTACCCAAATAAATTGAGATGTATTTGTGGAAGTGTCAGAGAAGCCCGCAGGAATGATACTATAAAATAACACAGCTGCTTCATGAGTCTATGACAGACAGCACAGATTAATGTACCGGCGTTTTTATGGTCTGTTAACAACTGATATGGGTTTTAAATATATTATCTCCCATTGTATTGTCTGTCATTTTAAAAACTGCTCATGTCTATTGTGTTTGCTTTTAAGAGGTGCTTATGGAACAATCAGCCAGTCGCTTCCCGATCTCTCCTCTCCCTACTTCCTTGATATGTCATTATCTCAACCTCTTTCTCTCTTTTTTTCCCTAGATAGTTTTTCCCCAGCACTTTCATGGGCAATTTATTCCAAAACCTATCCAAGCCCCCTCATGTTCCTTAATTTCAGGAGCTTTAAAAAGCTTTTCCACCTTCACACCTGGTTATCAGTGAAATGTGGGTGAGCTGGGGAGGGCCAGGCTGCAGGGTGGGGAAGGGGCTGGGGCTGGGCTGGGGTACCCAGGGCTCTGCTGAGCAGGGCAGAGGAGCCAGGAGCAGGCTCGGGGCTGGGACAGACACAGGACAGGTTTTACTGAGCACCTGGGGACACGAGCAGGGCTCTGAGGCGTGCAGGGAATCCTGCAGGGGCTCTCAGTGCTGGTGCCTGACAAAACTCAGGTTTTCTCTTCGGCTGGGACTGGGGGAGTGGGGCTGAGAGGGACAGGGCTCCTGCTGCCCAGCGAGGATTTCCAGCCAGGCTGCCCTCAAACCTCAGAGCTCCCTTCAGCCAGGAAATCTCCAGGCTCCAAATCTCCCTGACTTCGCTTCTGCCTCTGCTGCTCCACCCTGTCACCTCTGGCAAGGGAGGATTTGTCACCACGAGCAGCAGAACCCCTGTCCCTGCTGGTGGCCCCAGCCCAGGCGGGGTCCCAGGTGTCTCAGGGGTCTCAGAGACCCCAGGATCAGTGACTGCAGGTGATTCTGGCACAGATAGAGCAGGAGGAACCCTCTGGACCATCTGGCACCTCCAGCTGAGCACATCAGCCCGGCAAACTCTGCCCATGTCCCTCAGGGCCACTCACAGAGTGACATCAGAGATGCTTACAACCACACTGACCCCTCCCCATCCTCATCCTCCAGCCCTAAAATGTCCTTTTCCCCCACTCTGCGCCCCTGAAAGCTGGGCAGCCCCGGAGGAGCTGCACTGCTCCCGTGGGAGTGGGGCTGGGGCACCGAGGGAGCTAATGGATGTTTGTTTTTGTGTCCATAACTTTCTCAAAAGTCTCCAATTGCTGTATTTGGAATTACATTAGATTGCAAGAACAAAGATGCCCTTTTGATGCTTTGTAGCAGCACTGCAGATAATGAAAGGAGAAGAATTTTGATAAGGATGAAAGATAGCTTCCTTCAGCTTCCCATGGCTGATAAAGTGCTGCCCAGATGAAGAGAGTTTAGAATTAAAAGCACCACAAAAGTAAAACAAAGTAAACACTGCCCAGCGCCTCTCTAACAAGATAAAATTACACTGTGGAGAGGAGACAAACAGGACAATAAAGAGAAACACTCAACACAAACCCAGAGAGGACAGCAGGGATTTGAGATGGAGCAGAGCTGGGAGCTGGGCTGGGGGCAGCAGCAGCTGGGAGATGTGTGAGGGTGAAGTTTGGGCTCCAGAGGGAGCAGCCCCTCAGTGCTGAGGGGTCGAGGAAATGTGCCAGGGTCACTCCTGGAGTCCCAGTGGCAATGGGAAAATGCGGATTTTCCAGGAGTGCTGCTGCCAATCAGTGCCAAAACTGCTGCGCCTGGCCTGGAGCAGCCCAGGGAGGCAGCTGGGCCCTGCAGGACACCCTGGCCAGAGGAGATGCTGGGCAGTGATGGCCAAGAACCTGGAAATGGTGGCCAAGAACCTTCTGGAAATGGAGACCAAGAACC
>VRYO01001414.1:1186108-1246441 GCA_009812075.1 Sialia sialis
GGCTCTGCAGTTTTGGCAGGGCTGGGCCCTGCTGGGTGTGGCAGTGCTGGCCCTGCTCAGGCTGTGCCTGTGCTGCCATGGCAACCAAGGATGCAAAACTGCAGCTGAGATCCCCAAACAAACAGATTCTGCACACCCCCCAGCCCAGGCGCCCTTCCCACCCGGCTCCCCACAGAAATCTGTTTTTTCTCTGCCTGGTGTCACGCTCACGCCAGGGCTCTGTGTGGCACCCCTGCTCCCGGGGTCTGCCTCTTCCAGGCCTCAGCTGTGAGTGCATTTATCAAAACAGCAATTTCCCCCCGTGTTTGCACTTCCCTCAGGGCAGAGGAGAAGCCAGTTTGGGTGTGCTCCTCGCTTCGAGACCCCAGAAATTAAATGTCCCCTGGCACCCAGCCCTCGAGGGTGCAGTGTCCCATCCCTGAGCTCTCCAGGGCTCCAGGCTGCCCTGTCCATGTCAGAGATGCCCCTGGGCAGTGTCCATCCCTGCAGGATCCTCAGGCCCTGCCGCAGGAGCAGCTCAGACAGGGATGCACAGGGGACTCCCAGCATCAGTGACAGAGCCACAGCTTTGGGTGTTTGGTCTGGCCCAAATCTCTGTTTATACACACAATAACTTCCTGTTTGCCTGAAAATTGAGATTTGTTTTTCATAACAGGAAATGTTCACCTTTTCACCTCCATCAGGACTGACTGGCTGGGTCAAAATGCCCAGCCCAGGCAAAGCCAGGCTGTGCTCTCATCTCACCAGGCTGGACCAGATCTGGAGGAGGCTCCAGGGCTGCCCTAGGAGCTGCAGTCAAGAGCTTGAACTGATACGAGCTGCTCCCTTGGGAACCCCAGAAATTCCTCCTGAGAGAAATCCTAGGAGGTGCTTGTGATGGTTCATGGGATAAAAAACAATGGGTGTCCCTAGAAATGACCCTGCAGGGAAAACAGCCCATCTCCTGCAGGAAATGAATCTGTAAAATGCTGGAGGATCATGAAGATCTGATTCCATTTCTCTGAGTATTTTAAAGTGAAGTGGGGTGAAGTGAACACAGAGAGTTTGCTTTAATTGCATGGAGCTTTGGGAAAGAAGGACAAAGTGAGCACTGGAGCATCCATCAGCCTGCAAGGGGGATTGGTGCCTGGGGGACTCTGCAGACACCTGGGCAGCTTTTAGGGACAGGCTCTGTGAGCTCGCTGGGGCCACCCCATCGGTGACAGTGGGAGGGATTTCTCCAAAATTTCTCTGAACCCCTGGGGCGGCACTCACTGCTCCGGAGCATCCTCGGATGACAAAGGAGCCAGGACCCACTTCTGGTGGGAAATGGGGCAGTGCGGGGCTGCTCTGGTGTCCTGAAGCTCCCTGGTGGCGTTGGACAGGACTCCCTGGGAGGGGAGGCACAGTCCTGCTGCAGAGGGAAATGCCACAAATATTTTCAAAGGCAACTTTGAAGAAAAGTTCTGCGCAGATTGTAGTTTAATCACTTGATCTCCCAGGTAAATACGAACACTGGAAAGTCATTTGTTTTATATTCTCCAAATGCCTGAAGTTCCCAGCCAGGCAGGATTTAAAGCTGCTCTTATCAAGCTCTGGAATCTCCACTGGTCAGTTCCTGCCGGGAACAGAAACACCAGGACACGATATGGGCTGGTCCCTCGACCTCTGGGATCTCTGGGATCTCCTCCTGTCACTCCCAGTGATGCCATCAAATGGAAAATTAAGTTACCAAAACCTTGCTGCACTGATTTCTTCAGAGTTGTCTGCTGAAGTCCCCATGTGCTTGCGAACATGTAGAAATACAGAGGGAATAAACAGCAGAAACAGTCTAAACAAGCCCAAACAGATTGGAAACATCAAATCTCACAAACCTTATGCAGCTTCACGCTTCAAATCACCTTAAGTATTTGCAGCACGCACCAGGATCTCCTTTCTATCATAATTAAATACGTCTGTCTCCGAGCACAGGGAGGAGAGCTCGGGGGAGTTGTCACCATCCTTCATCTCAGCTGCCATTGCTCAGCAGCGCTGTCACAGCTCTCCCCAAACGGGCTGGGGGTAACAAGTCCCTTCCAGGACAGACTTTGAGGAATGTCCCATCTCTGCAGTCTGCCCTGGTGTGTAAAAGCAGGGTGGATCCAGCCCGGGAAGTGCAAGGTGCAACCGGAGCAGGAGGTGGAACTGGAGCAGGAGGAGAATTGGAGCAGGAGGTGGAAATGGAGCAGGAGGAGAATTTTGTGGCGCTGGGGTTCCACTGGTTGAGTTGGAGTCTGGGGCATCTCTGGGGGCTGAGGAGAGTGAAGGTGCTGGGGGATGTGTGAGCTCGGGGTGCTGAGCCCCTCTGTCCATGGGCAAGAGCAGCTCCCCATCCCTGACAGGATCCCCCATCCCCAGGCAGGATCCCCCATTTCTGGACAGGATCCTCCATTCCCAGGCAGGATCCCCATCCCTGGACAGGATGCTCCATCCCTGCTGCAGCTTTTTCAACTCCTAGGCAGGGGCAGAAGGTCTTGCGAGGGGAAGGCGCCTCTACACAGAATTTTCACTGATAAAAATGGGGCTGGCTTTGAGCGAAAATGCCACTGCGATTCCTCCAAATGGAAAATCAATAGGAGTCCAAAATTAATTAACCGTGTCTGCAGTTGGGGCAAGCAGTTAAATAAAGCTGAATGAAGCTTTTGAGCCCGCAGCTGGGGAGGGATCCGCCCGTGCGGTGCCTCCATCCCTCTGACCATCCCCCTCCATCCAGCCCCTCCATCCCCGCGGGTTTTTCCGGGGGGATCGGGCCAGAGGGGCCCTCCAGGAGCTGCTCAAGGTCGGACCGACCGCTGCTTCCCGATGGGGCGGGCTCCAGAGAGTAAACAATAATTAACCTTAAATTAAAACTGCTTGTAATCTTTGATTACCCGCCTGGTTCTGCGATGTGCCAAAGCCCATTTTGTTTCTGGTTTCCTTGGAGATACCACCCGGTCTCCCCACCCCCTTCCAGCTCTGCTCCAGCTTTTTTTGCTCTTCTATTTTTTATTTTTTTTAAAGCAGGTTTAAAAACAGCTATTAGGAGAGCCTGTTAATCATCATCCCAGGCTGCTAATAGCACTCCGGCCACGGTTAATCACAACGAGCGGCGAGGATGCTGCAAATGCTTTCAGTGGAATAACTGCCTCCCTGTTCCTTCCCTCCGCTGCATCCCCTTTCCCTTCCCGCAGAATTCTCTGCCCCGGTTGGGAAATTGGGATGCGGGACATTCTGGATGTGCCGGTGGTGACACCGGGGAGCCGGGAAGGGCCGAGCCCGGCTGGAGCTGCAGCTCCGGCCCAGGGGGATGAGCAGGAGGGGATTTGGGGCTGGGAGCTGGGACAGGAGGGCCCGAGCCGGGGATCAGTCCCGGGATGCGGGTGCTGTGAATGACAGCTCCGGCTGCGGCCCCCGCCTTCCCAAACCCGGGAACTTCACCAGTGCCCGAACCCGAGATGTGCTGGAACTGAGAAACCAGCGCCGGGGATGAGCTGGGGATCGCGAACGGGATCTGAGGAATCACAAACGGGATCCTGGGGGATCACAAACAGGATCAGGGGAGAACAAACGGGATCTGGGGATCACAAACGGGATCCCGGGCTGGCTGCATCCCCAGAACATCCTTCATCCTTCTCCCCCGAGCTGCTCCAGCTTCCTGCAGCTGTCGGTGGAGAGAGCTCTGGCCTCCCAGGTCCCACGTTCCTAAATCATTATTGTTATCATTATTGTTTCCGGAGCTGAGCAGCTCAAAGTCTCCCCTGGAGGAGCCCAGGACCCCGGGCTGGTGCTGTGACAAACAGGGTTTGTGTCCGAGCATCCTGCCGGAGGGGCAGGGGCTGCGGGGACGGGCCCCGGGAACCCCCAGGATCCCCAGGGACCCCCAGAGAACCCCCGGGACAGCCCCCCGGGACCCCCCGTCCCTGTCCCCGCTGCCCTCGCCCACCGCAGCGAGCCGGGTTTGAAGCCCCGACCCGCCCGTGCGAGGTTTAATTGCGGCTCTGGCTGCTCCTGCTGGAATGACAGATAGGGGACAATTCTGCCGCTTGACAATAATTGTTCTCCTAATTACAGCAATGACATTTACTGGAAAGCCACTGCAATCCCATTACCTGCTTATGCTAAATTCTGTAACTTTAGAATTGCATTCCCTGTCTCCTCCTGGTGCATTTATCCCTCTGGGTACAGCCGTGTTTACCTGCAGCGCGGGGTGTGACGGGCCCTGCTCCTTTGGCTCTGGATGAGGTTTTTGAGGGGGATTGATAATTTTTACCTGTCTTATCCTGCGTTTTTTCCCCCAGCACCTGGATGGAGGATGCTGGAATATTCAGCTGGCTGGGGAGGTGACAGCACCAGGCACTGCCACCCCAGAATGAAAACACTGCATGGATCCATCCTCCAGAACAACAGAGGACATGGAAGGAAGGAGTTTGACAGCAGATTTTCTGTTTCTGTATCTTAGGCAGCTCCCTCAAGCCTGAACATCCTCATCCTGCCCACCACCAAGAGAAAGGGGCCTGTAAATAGTCGCTGTTTAGGACCCTTAATATTTTATAAACGGTTCCAATGAACCGATGCTCTGTTTTGTTTGCCTGTTTATGTGTCGTTAAGTCTGCGAATAAGATACTTTAATTTAATGGGTTGCCCTCAAAAGTATCTTTTAATAAAGCACCATAGCTCTTCTCCGTAGAGGCAGTGTTTGGTGAAGCTGGATAAATGATGATGAAGATGATGCCTTTCAAGAGCTCCTTCTTTCCTCTCCCCTCTTCTCCACTTGCTTCACACTGAACCAGCTCAAGTTAATTATTTAAAAGGGAGGAAACTCCAATTTCCAGGACTGGGAAAGTTAAAGTAGGGTCATGCACAAGAGCTGCGCCCTGAAGCTGGAGTGCCCTCCCAGACCTCCAGTACGATCAGGTGTGAGGGGAAGAAAGGACTGAGATTCAGACACAGAACCAGAGCAGGGATTGGGTCCCGAGGAGCAGAGGAGCAGGAGCACCCTCTCCTCTTTGAATTACAGCCCTCCCTTTCTGAAATAAAAAATAAAAGGAGAAAAAAAAAATCCTTTTTCTGTCTCTAGGATGACTGCTGGGAGGTGATAATTTTTCTTTGAGAAACTGAGGCTCCCTTGTAAAACTCATGGAGAAATAAGGTCATTTGTCAACTCAAGTCATTGTCTTCCATACATAAAAAACATGGCAATGCAGCTTTTGTAAAATCTAAATTGAAAGTAAATAGCGAGCGGGCAGTTCTTGGTGATAAAACCTCCCATTCTGTAGATTTCTGGTACAATATTTATTTTATCCTCTTTATAACTACAAGGGCTGTCTCCGTGTGTTATTAAAGTAATGCATTTGCTTAACCTGCACTTAAATTCCCTCCCAACCTTCCCTGATTGTACATCTCACTGCTACATGTTCCCAGCCTGCTGGTCTCAGCTGGACAATTATATTAACTGCTCCTATTTGCAATTACTATGAATCATAAAGCAAGTCTGAATGGATTGTTTTTCTTTATTGAAAATGTTTAAACTTAATGCATCGCAAATGTCACAGCCATGGGGCTGCTCCGGCCCCGGGGAAGTTCCTGACTGCTGCTGGAGCACCAGGGGTGGATTTGGCATTTCCTCCCCTCTGGCCATCCCTGCAGGGCTGAGTGCTCCTGGCTCGGTGACCTGCTCCAGTGCGAGGTGTCCCTGAGCTTCAAGGTCCCAGAGAACCCAAATTTGGGATTCCGTGAACACGCTACACCAAAGGAGCACCAAACTCACAAGGAGCTCCCGTGATGTCTCTGTGGGTGGTGAGAGCCCCCTTCCCCAAAGCCTGTTCAGAGGAGTTTGAGCCTGAGCTCACCCCTCTTCTCTCCCTGCTGGGGATTTGGTGCTGCAGGGATTTCTCCAGGAGAGCCTGGATAACACCAGCGACCAGCCCCAGGAACATTCCTGCTGCTCCCCCGCTCCTCCAGATGTCCCTCAGCTCTACCAGCTGCATTTGGGGTCTCCTCTCAATGTCCCCCCAAGGTGCTCCACCCCAGCGGGGTGGGACACAGTTCTGGAGGTCTCTGAGGTCTCTGGATCTCTTTGGTGCCTCGGCACAGAGGCAGGTGAGCACCAAGGGGAGGATGGATTTTATCCAGCAGGAATTGGATGATATCCCACAAAGCACTCTCATTCCCACAACTCATCTTGCAGCCTTCAGCTCTACCTCACTTTTTAATTTTTTTTTTTTTTTTTCAGTCCAGCCAGGACAAATTCTCCTTGTGCTGTGGCTCTGGGGTGGTTGATGGCCCTGGACTGCACTGGTAAGGAAATGGAGCTGACTGAAACCCACGGAAAATTGGGAGAGGTAAGAACAGTTCTGGTCTTGGGCAGGGAGCTGTGCTGAAGGAGAGCACTACGTCTGGATCTGTTAATTATTGTGTTGGAAATGTCACTGCAGGGGTTGTGCCAATGAGCACAATGACCCAGATCCTTCCCACCGCTCTGGGGAGGTTCGGGCTCCGCTGGGATCCGTGTCTGACTTTTGTTCACAGCACTGGAGGCTGATGGCCCAGCTGGGGGAAAAGCTCAGCTCACCTGGGAATGCCCCCGGAGGCTCCAAGGTTTGGTTTTGAGCGCCGAGGATCCGCATTTGGACAGCACCGAGGTGGAGCTGCGCCAGCCCCCAGCCCACGGGCGGGAGAGCTGCTCTGAGCTCCCTCTGGCTCCTGCCACAAACTGGGAGCAGCTCCAAGGACGTGGGAGAGGTTGGACAGTGGAGAGCTCCTTCAGGATGAAGCAAGGCTGGCCGAAAGCCAAAGCAAATCCAATTTTCCTTCCACCCCTGAGACAGAAATGTGCGGAGCTAACTTCAGATTCAACTTCGTGTTTTGGTTCAGCTCAAAGTGCTCCCTCATTTTTAGCCTCAACATCATCAAAGTCCCCTTAATAAGATTTGTATCTCAGACGCATTCCTTGCAGACTGCTGCTAATGCATCCAAAATGGCAACGTCCCACATCCCATAGCACTTGCAATTTTTAAAGAATTAGATGCTTTTTCCCCTTGTTTTTAAATCCCTTTTTAGGTCCAGACAGAGCAGGACAGCAGCAGAGATGGGATCAATAGCACACAGAACCGACAGAAATTACCCAGGCTTAATAAACTTCACGCACGGCTTCCTACTGCAGCTGTACATCAGGCAGAGGAACAGAGCCCTGAAACAGGGACACAAAAGGGCTGCAGATGACGCAGCTCTCCTCTTGTTCAGGTGCTTTGGTTCCTCCTGTGTTTCCATTGTGGTCCTGGTGGTTGTGGTTTGCAGCAAGAAACCTTTCCCAGGAGCTGCTGCCAGAATCCTGCGTGATCTCTGCTCCCTCCTCCTGGGCTGGGCTCTGCTGTGGGTGTCCCTGACAGGTTTGGGGGGATCAGTGGGAGCACTCACCCCAAAACGTGACGCCCATCCCCTTTCAGCAGCTGCAGCATCCTCCGTGCTGAATTTGGTTCCTCTTCCCCTTCCCAGGGGAGATGTGAGAGAGATCAACACACCAAAGCAATTAAAAAATAATAATCACAGGCCAGTAGAAAAGGAAAAAGCATAAAAAGTGGGACTAATTTTATGACAAGAAATGAGGCTGTAAAACCAGGAGCAATTAGAGCACAAAGGCAATTAAACCATTTCAAAAGGCTCAGTGAAATTTATTTACTTCTTCCTGTTTTTTTTTCTGGGAGGCTTTTGGAGACTGGGGACTTTTTTTTTTTCCCCAACGCTGAAGGGACCGGGCACCAAACAGCCCTGGAAGTGTCCTTGAGCCTCCCAGCCCCAATTTCGGGCAGCTCATTGCCTAAGCTGCATCCCTGGACCTCTCCCTAAATCTGGGAAACTCCATGAGCGCTCGCATGCTCGGATGATGAGGTGCCCATAACTCTCCCCACACGTCTCTGTGTTTATCTCCACATTCACCCACACGGAGCCGGCTGCCTGCAGGATTTATTACTGCCTCATTGATGCTCTATGCTCCTGCCCGGGGCTGGTGATCCTTGGGGGACGTGCAGTCCTCAGCTCCCTTGCACAGCCTGGACTGGAAATCCTGCGGAAGATTTCTGGGAGGTCTCCAAACGGCAGTCTGGCCCTGATTTCCCTCTTCAGCTGTGTTAAATGGGGACACTTCAGCGCATTTTGTCACAAGTGGATGGAGTGTCCCCACTCCCAGCGAGGTCACTAAGAGAAACTGGGCAAAACATCCTTTCCACGTGTTTTGGGGCCTCTGTGAGATTCCTTTTCTGGAATTGCAACTCGATTCAACTTGAAAATTACCTTGACAAACTTGAACGCTCTCGGTACTTCACTCTCCTTCCCAAAATGGGTCAAACCTCGCGGAGAGGGAAGAGCTGGCTGGGAGCAGCCCCAGGGAGCTGCTTTATCACCCTGATACTGACCCTGATATTGACCCTGATCATACCCTGATACTGACCCTGCAAACGATCCTGATAGTGACCCTGATAGCGACCCTCGCCCAGCAAACTCTTAACGGCAGAGAGGAAACATCGACCCCGTTCAGTGCAGCTAAACCCCGCAGCTAAACCCTGCAGCTAAACCCCTTCCTCTGCAGCTAAACCCTGTCCTCTGCAGTTAAACCCTGTCCTCTGCAGTGCCCATCTCGTGTCCTGACTTTGGCACTTCCAAAAACCCTCTCGCTGCTGCTGGAGATCAGAGGTTGAAATGGAATCCCAGCTGTGAGCACCGGGGATGCTGCGGGACAGGATCCCTGGGGTGGGAACACAGGGTGGGTGCCCCTGTCTCTGCTCCATAAAGGAAAATCTCCCCCGGATTCCCCAGAACCTGCTCCGTTCCCTAGTGCCCAACCCAAATTTGTCTGAACCTCTCCGGGTGATTTCCTTGTTCATAACTAGAAGGAAATTAGGTTTTGAAGAGCCTCTAGTCTGAGATTTATTCCATTTCTGTTCCCTTTGAATCAGGAGCCATCAATAGTCACGGTGTGTCACAGGGTATCTAAATTACAACGCACCATTTCAGCTGCCTAATTGGATGAATGAATTTTGGAGAAAATTAATGAATGGTGAAGAGCTCATTTTTAGTAATTTTTCTTTTTTCTTTTTTTTCCCCTTTTTATTTTTTTTTTTCTCTCCATGCAAATTTCTGCTGATGTAAATCAATTGTCTGTGCTTGAAATTCATGAAGCGTCGAGGGGATCCCCACAGCTTTCCCAGCTCCCTCGTGGCTGCCTTGGGAACTGATGGATAAATGCAGCCAGCCAAAAATGTTGGTTTGCTGGAAGAGTTTCACAGATGGCTCTTTGGGGTGTTTGTCCTGCTCTTTTTCTGGCCCAGAGAGGAGGATCTGCCTCTCCCCAGGACGGCAGCGGGGCGGGAGCAACGAGCTCTGAGCTCAGCTCATTGCTCTGGGCTTTGGCTTGGTGTAATGTAACAGAGTAAGGATATAGAGGGAGATACACGTGTGAGATATATCTATATATATATATAGATATATGCATAAAGTAATATACCAAGTGTAAAGAGTAATAGAATATCAAGTAAAAATATCTATATGAGAGTGTGTATCTATAGACTTGAATCTATACATGTAAGTGTGTGGGGATATAAATTACACACATATAATATATATGTGTATATATATAAATTACACACACCTACAAATATATATATACACACATGTATGTAATATGTATGTATAGAGGTTGGAACCAGGTGATCTTTAAGACCCTTCCGACCCAAAGCACTTTTTGGCTCTGTTTCTCTTCATGGGTTTCCCTCTGCCCACAAAGGGTGCAGGCTTTGTTGCTTCGCTCTGCCCCAGGATTTCCAGGGGCAGCAGGGGCTGGGGGCGATGCTCACAGGGGGCTGGGGCTGTTTTTGGAGCTTTGTTCAAGGTGTGCTCTCTCCTGGAGGGAGGGAGGCAGTCAGGAGCAAGAGGGGGAAAGGGGCAGGGGCAGAGCTCTGGGGCAGGACAGGACACGGAGCCATTTCTGCAGCCACACCTGAATTTACACACAGGCCCTGCTGGGCTCAGTGCCTCCCAGCTTGAACGACAGAGAGGGAAACAGGACCCAGATCCCTGACCCGCTTTAAACCACTTAGTAGGATTTTTAACAAACAAAAAAAAAAGATGGAAATGTCCCTCCAGATTTAAGAAACTTCCGCTGAAGTTTCACCACTTGGAGCACATTTGAATCTCACCAGGTAACTTCATTTGGTTTCCTTAATGAAGGCTGCGCAGCGGGGTTAATTCTGCTTTCTATGTAAAAAGATTAAGTAGTAGTTGGGTAAAACACTTCATCACTGAAGTGATTTTCAGGATGTACTCACTCCGAAGGCACAGATGTAATACCTGCTTTTAAATTCAATTAGCTCTGACTCAGTTGTGTTGCCTGAATACATTACCACAGCTTGAGACAGTCAGTGTTATTCTTTAAAGCTAAAAAAAGGGAAACAGAACAAAAAAAGGAAACAAAAAAAAAAAAAAAAAAAGAAAAAAAAAAAAGAAAAAAGAGAAAAAAGAAAAAGCCCTATTTGGAGATTTCCCTAAATGTGCTTTAATTCCATCAATATGTCATGTGCCTTAAGAGCTCCTGACACTCCTAGCCTGGGTTTTCCCTGCTTCTGGCAGCAATTCCCAGGCTGGCACAGAGCCACGGGGGGCTCTGGGGTCCCAAAGGGGAATGGGAGCTCAGATCCCCAATTCCCAGCTTCCTCCCTCCTTCCTGAGACTCTCATTTCTTACAGGTTCTGCGATCTGGGGCTTTCCCTCTTTGCTGGCCACTGACCAAGCTCCTGTCCCAGAGCAGCTCCCTGTCTCTCCCACCACCTGTTTATTCAATTTTTATGTGGCATCAGAGGGAAGGGCTATTTGAAAACTAAATTAATTAACGCTTGTAAAACACGTGGAGATCCAGGGATGAAAGGCGCAATAGAAATGCAATTTCTTTTATAATTATCGAGACAACCCTGAAAGACAACGAGGCTCCTGTTGGCGTGGGATATTTTATTTTAATTACATCTGGGCCCGTGACGTTTCCATGGACAGAACCTGCCAGAGATGATGTCCAGCAAACACTGCCCTGTGCTTGGCACTGGGGCCTGGATGGGAGCTGGGGGCCTCCAGCTGTGGGAGGGGAAGGGAATTTTTGGAGGAAAGTGAGGGCTGGACCCCAAATTTCCTGTAAAGCACAGAAATGCAGTGGGGCAGCCTGCTCCTCCTTTTGGGATGGAACAGGCAGAGCCTTCACACATCTCAGAACTGCTGAAACAGAGGAAAAAAAACAATTCATAGCAATTTATGAATTGAAAGGAAAAGTGTATTTTCAGGTTATTCAAGCAATCCTGAACGCTTTTGTTGGCTTTCCCCACCCAGTGCTTGCCTGTTTCTCGGGGCTATGAACCATCTGTTTTCTGTTTGCATGGAGCCACTCCTGCACTCCAGTCCCACTCCCAGATATTCCTCCAGGATTTCATGACTGGCAGGGACCCCTCCTGCCCAGGCCACCGTGGCTGGGCTGCTCTGTGCCGCTGCTTTGGCTCCTGTGGGCACAAGGTTAATACTTGCCCTAATAAAATCAGAATCCCAGGCTCTGGGAAATTAACTACTCTGATAGATGGAGTGCAGTTAAAAAAAAAATAATTAAAAAACCACCTTTTAAAATGTCATTTAAAAATGCCCCACATCCCATCTGAAGAGATTTGCCTGCACCCCACACTCTGTACCCAATTGACCCATCCTGGAGGAGCTTTGGGCCCTGGCTGCAGTGAGCAGCTGCAGCTTGGAGCTGAGTGAAGTGTTTGAGGACAAACTCAGCCTTTTTGTGCCTGAGCCCATGGCCAGGGAGCAGGGGCAGCCAGGGTTTTACTGTGTATTGCTGGGCCGGGCTTGGTAAGGACAAGCCCAGCTGCAAGGACAGAGCTGGGCTGCTGCTGGAGCTTGTGGCCTCATCAGCTGCTGCAGGGGACATTTGCTGGGAAGCAGCAGCTTTCTCCGCTGTGGAGAATCCAATTAAGCTCTTATTAAATTAATTTGCTTTTTTTCCCCCTATCCCTAAGTTGCTTTTAGAGCCCTGGGCTGGAATGTTCCTGCAGGAGCTCTGCTGGTGGTGCTGGGTCCCGGCAGAGGCTGCAGGGCTGAGGAAGGGAGGAGTGGGCTCAGTCCTGGAACGGGGGCTCCGGGCTGCACTGCAGACCCCAGCATTGCACATTCACAGGATGGACGGGGCTGGGAGGCACCTCAAACCCAAATCCCTGAAATCCTGCCATGGCAGGGACACTCCCAGTGTCCCACTGCTCCAGCCCCAGTGTCCAGCCTGGCCTTGGGCACTGCCAGGGATCGGGCAGCCCCAGTTGTGCCAGGGAACAATTCCTGCCCCAAATGCCACCCAGCCCTGCCCTCTGGCATGGGAGCCATTCCCTGTGTCCTGTCCCCCCATCCTTTGTACCAGGGCTGCAGAAATCTCTTTCAAGGGACAGCCCTGTCCCAAAATCACCCTCCTGGGGCTGCCCCAAGCCCCCAAAGCCTCCCCCTGTGCAAGGGGTGGGGGTGGAAGGACGGGAGGATTTGGGTCCGAGCCCTGTTGGCCAGGACAGGGTGTCCCCAAACCCTAATGGAAGCACTCACAGCCTGACTGCAGCTTCATGGGGAGAAATATTTGATTTATGATATGAGTCAATGATGTTTCTCTGCCAAAATGCATCAAGGGTACAGGCTGATGAGTCAAAGGCAGCTCCATCTCCATAATGGACTTTGGCCTGAAGGGGGGCAGGGATGGCTCTGTCAACCTCCCGGGCCCAAAGGGACGGGATGGAGGGACAGAGATTATAAATACATGTGTATAGATATGTACAGATATGTACAGACACACAAATCACTTATTGAACCAGCATTCGAAGTGCCAAAGCAAACTCCAGCTCCTCAGGTAGGAGCAGGAGTCTTGGATTTGCCTTCCAAAAATCCCCATGGACCTGTGGCTGCAAATCAAAGGGTGCAACTTAACCTCTGCTTTAGAAAACAGAATCGTCCTGCATCAGTCTCATGATTCCTGGGTCCTGTCTAATAATATTTTCTTTTTTCTACCTGGCAGCACCGTGATGGACCCACCAGCATTTCTGCTGTATAAAGATTTCTTCTTTAAATGACAGGAAACATGATTTCCCCCAATATCTATAGTAATTCTATGCCATTATTGCTTTATTTCTGGGCTCTGAAAGCAGGAAGATTTGTGTTTCATAATCCATGCAGGAAGGCTGAGTTGATATATTGGTTGCAAATGAAGAAAAGCACGTGTGGCTCTTCCCCAGTAGGTTTAATTTTATCCATCTGGCTCAATCATGGCAGCAGATTAAGTAAAAATTTTCAGTTGAGTTGCATTGGCATAACTTGGCCTTTTTAAACTTCAATGTTGAGGCAGTTCCTGGTCTGGGAGGAATCTCACTCTCTCTTTCTTTTTCTTTTTTCCCATGGGTCCCAGCCGGGCACTCTTGGCTGGCAGCTGAATTCATAAACTACTTCAAACCAAACCCTGCACCAAAACAAGATTTTTTCATAATCCAACCCCCTGGGATCTGCAATCCTGGGACTTGGTCCAGCATCAGGAATTTCCATGGGGTGTAGGAGGAATAAATCTGCTCCTTTCACCAGCACATCTGGTGCCAAGGAGCTGCTCAGGGAGCACTGGAAATGGAGAGATGTGGCACAAAAAATCAGAGAATCACAGAATGGTGGGGTTGGAGGGACATTGAATCCTCCCCATCCCATCCCATCCCATCCCATCCCATCCCATCCCATCCCATCCCATCCCATCCCATCCCATCCCATCCCACCCCTGCCATGGCAGGGACACTCTCACTGTCCCACTGTCCCCCTGTCCTGCTGTCCCACTGTCCCCCTGTCCTGCTGTCCCACTGTCCCACTGTCCTGCTGTCCCACTGTCCCATTGCTCCAGCCCCAGTGCCCAGCCTGGCCTTGGGCACTGCCAGGCATCCAGGGGCAGCCACAGCTGCTCTGGGCACCTCTGCCAGCCCTGGGCCTTGTCTGTCTGTCCCGTTTGTCCTTTGTCCCCTGGGTTTCACAGAAGGGACTAAGATTGCAGCAGTTTGAGGGGTTTTGTCTGTGGCCACCTTTGGAGCACCCTGGAGGTTCAGGAGCCTCCAGGCCCTGCACAATCCTTTCTCTATGTGGTTAAAGCAGATTGTTTGGAGGAACGTTGGGAATTGTAACATTTAGCCTGTTATGCATATTCAATTAAAATACTGATTTTAATATCAGCAGCCAAACCACGCAGTGCTGTGGAAATGAAACATCTCCATGTCACCAAAGGCCAGGGACACCCCAGCCTCCCCTGGCCATGGCACCAGGACTCAGCACTGCCAGACTGTCACTGTCAGAGCATCCAGAACCTTCCCCAGGGGCCCTGCAGAGCATCCTTCCACACCCCTCACGGAGCTGCAGAGCTTCCAGAACCTTCCACACCCGTCATGGAGCTGCAGAGCTTCCAGAACCTTCCACACCCCTCATGGAGCTGCAGAGCTTCCAGAACCTTCCACAGCCCTCATGGAGCTGCAGCTGGAGGCAGGCACAGCTCCACAGTTTTATTACCTGGCTGGGGGGCAGCAGGATTTTTTATTATTATTCCAGCTTCCTTTCCTTTGTCATTTCTGCTGAAAGCACAGAAAGTTGTTTTGATTTACCTCCTGACACAGGCTGAGTCCACAGGCAGTCACAAATCAGCCATGGGAGCAGAGTCCCCTGGAGCAGGGCCGGGGTGCAGGGGATGAGCTGGGGCTGTGTCCCCGGGGTCTGAGGTCCCCAGGGCACCACAGGGTCCCCAAATCCCTTTTTGGACCCTGTGACCATGCAGCTGCATCTGTCTGGTTGTGTTTGTGTGCTCTGGGGGTGGCTGAGCCGGGGCAGGGGCTGGGGACAGCACAGGCTCCAAGGACACCTGCTCACACCTGGGCACACCTGGGAACACCTGGGGCACACCTGGGGCACACCTGGGCACACCTGGCTGCAGCTGCTCCTGGGGTGCATGGGGCAGCTTTGGCTTCTTGAGCCAAACCTGCCTGATAAGTTTTCATAGGAAATTTTAGTGCAATTCTGGCTCTGTTTTAGTGCTCAGCTGCTGGAGCTCGGTCATTCTCTGCTCCACCTTCCACCCCACTGAGGTCCTGGACAGGAGGAGATGACATTCCCTTCAGGGGCTCCCAAACTGCAGTGCTAGGATCCAGCCCAAGTCATGGAGCTGGAGATTTAATGTGCAATGTGAAATGTTTGTTATAATTAATTATGATAACTCTGAAAACTCTTCACATAAATAGACAAGCCCTTTTCTTCCTAATTTCATTCAATTTAGCTGTCGTTCCATAAATTTCACAGTCGGTTTTGCAAAAAGCTGCAGTTTCCAGTTGAGGCTTTTTTTATTCTTGTTATTTATTTATTTAATTAGTAATCATTTTTTTTTTTTTTTAAAATCAGTGAACTAACTCGATTCTTAGGTTAAAAAGCAAATGAGATGATGAAAGCTGATCCAGGAACCACAGGAGAATACACAAATATGGGGCACATGCAGGAGTTCTGCCTTTACTAGGCAGTGGTGAGGGTGTTGTTTCACCCCAAAATGCACCCAAGTGTCTGAAACCACAAGTGAGAGCAGGATCTGCTCTGTGCCCGGGGCTGAGCACCCCCGGCATGCTGCAGATGTGCTTTCAAGCTGCCCCATCTGAAATGGAGATATTTTTCATCTTTAAGAACCAAGGCATGAAATAAATCAAACTCCACATCCTTCTACTTTTTCACCCGGTAAGCAACGGGTGATTAACCAGCCCGGAGCTGGGATGGAGCAGGGATGGATTTGGGATGGATTTGGGTTGGGTTTGGGATGGAGCTGGGATGGATTTGGGATGGAGTTGGGATGGAGCTGGGATGGAGCTGGGATGGAGTTGGGATGGATTTGGATGGAGCAGGAATGGAGCTGGGATGGAGTTGAGATGGAACAGAGATGGATTTGGGATGGATTTGGGATGGAGCTGGGATGGGTTTGGGATGGATTTGGATGGAGCAGGGATGGAGCTGGGATGGAGTTGGGATGGGTTTGGGGTGGAACAGAGATGGATTTGGGATGGAACAGAGATGGATTTGGGATGGATTTGGGATGGATTTGGGATGGAGCAGGGATGGAGCTGGGATGGATTTAGGATGGAGCTGGGACGGATTTGGGATGGAACACAGATGGATTTGGGATGGATTTGGGATGGATTTGGGGTGGAACAGGGATGGAACAGAGATGGAGCTCAGCTCCTCTTGCTCTCCTCAGGCCTCGTTGCCTGTGATAAATCACGGCAGGCACAGGGAGGTCGGGGTTAACAGTGTGTGACTCCAGCCTCCATCTCCCTCTCCACAGCTCTGGGACTGAGCAGTGGCCACAGCTGGGAAAGGCTCAAAAGGGAAATCCAGGGAAGTCAGGGGGTGGTATTGGGGTCAGGGCCATCCCAGAAATCCCCCAAAATGCAAATGCTGGGTGCTCAGATGCTTTGTCTCATAGATGCTCTTTGCTGCCCTTTTGGCAGAATGATCTAACAAGTGAGAAAATGCAGAGATTGAACAAATATCCCAGTGACAGAGTTACCTGGTAAAAGAGGCTAAAACAACAAAGACAATTATAGAAAAAAACCAAGGACATGATTTTCCTAATGTAATTTCAGTCGTTCTGAACAGTTCTGGCCTGATAAGTGAATCTTTTACTTCTGTTTCAAGTAGCCTTTAGCCAGAGAGATCTGATCTCTCTTTCTGCTGCTCTTATTATCAAAAGAAATCCGTATTAGTTCAGTTTTTGCTTGGAATTCGAGAAGAAAATGTTTCCTTCCTGACAATTTTATGTATTTATCCCTTTGGCTAAAGCCTTTGATTCTGCAAAGTGCAATTAGCAAGTGGAGGGTGCAGTTTGACTTCTAACCAGAGAAAGTCCCAGAGCAAATGGAAAGCAGGGCTCTAATGAAACCCAACATCCCCTCACTGTCCCTCTGTGATTTATTCCAACCCACAGACACCTGGGCCCATGGCAGGCAGGCACACGCAGGAGTATAGAATGATGATGATAATAATATTATTAATAATATTTAATAATAATAGTAATAATGGTATCCTTGTCAGCCACAGCCCCCCGGGCACCACAGGAAGCAAAGGCAGAGAGTGCAGAGCACAGTCACAAAACTGCAGTGCAGTTTAAGGAGATCTTTTTGGACATTTCCACAGCTGGTCTGGGCAGCCTGGGCCAGCCCTGCCCTCCTCCCAGGGAGGAATTCCTGCCCCAAATCCCAGCCAGCCCTGCCCTCGGGCAGTGGAGCCATTGCCTGTGTCCTGCCCCTCCATCCCCAGTGCCTCTCCTGCTCTCCTGAGCCCCTTGCCAGAGCCTCCCCTTCTCCAGGCTGGACAATCCCAACTCTCTCACTCTTCTCAGGTGAGGTGTGCCATCCCTCTACTCACCTTTGTGGCCCTCCTGCAGCTATTCACCTGAAAGACAAATCCCCTCCAGGAGAATTTGGTGGGGTGAGCTCTCCCTGCACCCCCAGAGCCTGACCCATCCCTGGCTGGCACAGGGACCTCAGAGAAAGCATCAGTGAGTGAGTGAGGGCTGTGAGGAGCTCCCTGCTGAGAGCACAGCACAGCATTTCCCTCTGGGAGCAGAGGCACCTTTGATTTAGTGGGAGATGTGTGAGGCAGAGCTGACTCAGGCAGGGAGATGCAGTTCAGGAGTCACAGCAGCACACTCCTGCCCAGTCACCTCCAGGTACCACTCTGAAACACCTCTAATAACCCCAGCTCCACAATTCCCAGTGCGAGGCAGGAATTATGACGGACGAGGTCAGCCAGGATGATTGAACTCTCTCTCCTGGCCTTAAACCCAGGAATTTATTGAACAATTTCAGCCCAGTTGATGCCTGCAGCTCCGGTGGGGGCTCTGTGCAGGTGGTGTCCTCGAGTTGTTCCCTGTCAGTGCTGTCAGCTTTATTTGTGGCGTCTACAAATTGTCTGGGGCCCCTTGTGACAGCTGAGACCTCTTACCTGGGCAGGGGGAGGTGTGTGGGGGGTTTGTTTGGGCTTTTCTGCAGGAGAGAGCACACCTGTGAGCACAGGACACCCCACACGTCAGAACACACGAGCACAGACATCACCCACAACAGAGCAGCTTGGTGGGAACCTGGCTCCTCTTTCCAGGAGCCTGGAAATCCAGAAAGGACAAACATTTGGGTGCAGGCTCATGTCAACACCCAGCTGCAGCCTTTGCATCGTGCTTCAGTAGAACAGAGCCCTCAGCAGCACCCAACTCAATGCCCGGGCTCTGTGCTGGGCACTCCAACTGTGACCCAGCTGCCTTGTGCTGTACAATAGCAATGGTTTGCTGCTTTGTGTGAGGCCGCTGTGGCTTAGCTGGGAATAGAGGAGCTGGATCGTTTGGGTGGGAGAGCAGAGCTTGCAGCAGCAGTGACTCAGAACGGGATTTAGGGGTCATGGGTGTACAACTCCCTCATCATTAACTCCCAGCACAGAGATGCGCAAGAAGTTGATGTGATCCTTGATTGAGCTTTAAATTAAAAAAGAAAAATAACAAAAACAGGAAAGAAAATCTGGGAAGTGTTCTGGAGTGTGCACAGTGTGCAGGGTATGCCTGAGGGAATCTGCCCCGGGGCTGGGCCAGGGCTGCTCATCACAGCAGAGCTAAAGGGGCTGCCTGGGCATGGGGGCCTGGGGTTCCCAGGAGAGGCTGGAGAGCCCTGGTGCACAGGACTCGAGCTCTGTGTGAATTGGGCTGCAGGCAGAGCCCAGAGCCTGCCAAGCCAGCGCTGGAGAAGCTCTGATTGCTGGAAGCTGAAGGCAACCTTGGAGGAGGACACAGCACAGGGCAGTGAGGCTGGCGGGGAGCAGGGACCCGGGATTTACTGCTGCTCAGAGCCTACCAAACGAGATTTGATATTGCCACAGAGCAGAGGCTTTAATTCAGCTGCTGGGGAGAGGAATGGCTGCGGCGTTTGTGTTGGGAGGAGCAGGAGCGAGAGGCACCCTGGCCCCTCTGACCTGAGCCCATAAATCCCTCCTGCTCTGCCTGCAGGAGAGCCCGTGCTGCTCTGCCCTCGAGATGTTCTCAGCAGCCGGAGCTCTGCACGAGGCCGTGGCTGTAACTCATCCTGAGCCTGCTCCAGCTGTCTGCAGAGTCCAGGAGGAACGCTTCCCTGGCACATCTGGCCAGCTGTGCTCCCAGATCACAGCAGGTACAAACTGGGGGCTGGCTGGGCAGTGGCCACGGGGTGGGGACTCCTCCCCAGCACACACCCGCCTGCCGAATCTCCCTGGAGTTCTTGATTTGATTCACAGACTGGAGAGGGGGAAGGAATTTTCCACATGTCGCTCTGGCAGGAACCACGGAGATTTTTGCCTTCCTCAGTATCTCAGAGAGGAAAACATCTGGGCATGTCAATGACTGTGACTGCAGGAGACCTGAGCAGCAGCAGTGCCCGGGACACAGACCCTGGGCTGCCTTTGGGGCCTCCCCACACCCACACAGGATGCTCCATCCACAGCACCTGCACAGCCTCAGGTGCCTCACAGGACTGGAGAGTGGGGAAATAATCCTGAGGACTAACTGAGGTTAAGCCTAGCTGGGATTACTGTGTTCCTCCTTTAGGCTGTGGTTTAACTTAATGGATCCTGAGTGCACTAATTGTCTTTAGTTGTGCTGAGCAGCCTCACCTTGAACCCCACCTGCTCACCCACAAGAGCTATTTCAGTCCAGCACAGGCTGTTCCGAGTTTGTTCCTCTCCAGGTCTCCTTCATTTGTGGATTCCCTCTTGCCTTGTTTCCAGGCTCTTCTCCAGCCTCTCAGGCCCCTGGAGTTTCTCCTGGAGGTGATTGTCACCGCGCCCAGGTCCCCACAAGGTGTCCTGAACATTTGTGTGCAAACAAGGCCCTGTTTGAAAACCTCTGCTGGTCACCATGGATGTATCTGATGCTAAGAGAGCTGTTGTCTGTTTTCCCAACTTATTTCCAGCCAAAATCTGTGATAATTTGGGATAAATTAACCTTGATATTCCCAGTTTCCAGCAGCCCAAGGCAGCACTTGCCTGCTTGGTCATGGTGCTCTCGTGTTAGTCATCTCACAGCTCAACGAGCACTGTGAACACAGAAAGCAAGGAATGAGCTAAAATTTCCAAATCATCACTCAGAAGAAAATGTGACTTGTTGGAAAATGTCAACATGGCTGTTTTGACAGACTTTTTCCATCTAAGCAGCTTTGTCAAAGCCAGCCCTCTCCCTCTGAACATATCTTGTTTTCTGCTTTGCCAAGGGGAAGCAACAACTCCCCACCCAAATTCTTCCCCATCCTGCCATGGCCCTACCACATCTTCTTCAGCTCAAACATCTCTCCTCCCAAGAGTCAAAAATCCAGCTTCAAGCTCAAGCTTTGGCCCATTGGGAGGAAGCTCTGTGTTATCGTGGTGGGTAAAGGCCAGGTGGAGTCGCTGAGGTCCTGCAGCCCACAGCAGAGGAGCTGCTGGTGCAGGCTGGGGATCTCCAGCTGCTCCCCAGCCTGCAGCTTTCATCTCCTGCTCGTTCCTCCCCTGCCACCCGCCCCCTTCCACGCCAGCCTCCTGCTTTTAATTACGTTGTAGAAAAGTCTCACAACTCAGCGATTCAAGGTGGCATTTGAGAGAAATGATTCCCTTTAGCATAGCTGACAGCTAATTTGTGTAAAGTTTAATTACAGCTAGCATTAATTAACTGGCAGTGTGTTGCGATACTAAAGCACGACCATCTGTTCTTTAAACTGCCTCCCCCAAATTTCAGCCCTAATAATTTGGGTGCCGAGGAGGTTGCTCGGGTGGACCCAGTGGAACCACAGCTGCTGTGGGAGGGTGTCAGCACTGCGGTGATGGAGCCCTGAGTGAATCACAGCTCCCAACGCTGCTGCTGTGTGGGGATCAGCTCTGGAGGAGCTGGGAGCTCTGGGAGCTGTGTGTGTGAGTGCAGGATCAGCTCTGGGAGCTGTGTGAGTGCAGGATCAGCTCTGGGAGCTGTGTCTGTGTTCAGTGCAGGATCAGCTCTGGGAGCCGAGTGTCTGTGTGTGTGTGAGTGCAGGATCAGCCCTGGGAGCCGTGTGTGTGTCCAGTCCCTGCTGTGTCCCTGCGTTTGCAGTTGTTTTTGGTTGCAGATGTCCATGCCCTGAGCAGACACCAATGGCCTGAGTCTGGAGGCAGCAAGTACAAGCCCTGGGAGCTCACAGGGGAACGTTCTGCCAGAGGCTGCCGTGTGGAGGCAGTTTGGTGCTGGAAGGTGATGGCACTGGGAGCTCACAGCTTGCAGGGGGCTCCAGCAAATCCGCCCAGCACATCCTTCAAAGAGATCAGGACCTGCAGGTGAAACTGGGATGGGGCAAAACTCTGTAGCCAAATGCCCCAGAGCTCTGCCCTCAGCAAATCCAGTCCAACCTCAGTGCAGCTGCTTTGATCTCATCATCTCATCGTGTAAATCTAGCTGACAACAAATCCATCCCCAGTGAGAGTCAAGCTTGTCCTCCAGGCTCTCGGCCAAGCCTTTGGATTCGGGACTTTGAGCAGGGCTCAGCAGCTGCTGGTGGGAGGAATTGCTTGGGTCAAACTGCAGCTCCAGCTTGTGTCAGCTGCTGCTTTCAGGGGCAGACACAAACACACAGTTTTTCCTCACAGTTCCCCAAATGTGGCGGTAATTTAGTCTCAGCTCAACACCATGCCTTGGGTCCTGCTTTTTCTCTCCTGAGCTTGAGCCCTGCCCGTGTGCTGGCTCCTGGTGTTGGTGCTGGGATGGAGCCTCCCCGGTGGCCTCTCACAGCAATGTCCAAAGCTGGGGAGCAGGTCTGGGCAGGGAGCTGATGTGGGTGGGGGATGGCTTGGCATAGGACAGGGGTTGAGGTTGGGGTGGCTCAGGCTCTTGTCCCAGCCTGGGTGAGCTGCTCCAGAGGAGCCCAGGGAGGATGCTGGGCAGAGGCTCTGGTGCCACCCCAAGTGAAATCCCAGCAGCTTCAGCTCTGCTGCTGTCACTGCGCTCCTGGTGCTGCTGGTGACAGGAGACAGGAGCTGGGTGACACCCTGGCAGACGTGGCTGCCACCCACACCGAATGCAGAGAGGGCTGGGCCTGGCAGGGGAAAGGGTGAAGCTTTGTGTCTGCAGGCTCAGCCCCCGGAGCAAGGGGAGGGATGAACCTGAGGGAGGTGGGCACCTCTCACCTGGGCTGTGCTGTCAGTCTGGGCAGCGTTGGTGGGCGTTGTTGGCCTCTGTTGGGCACCTGAAGGGCTGGGGCGCTGCTGCTGAGCCCCCTGGGCTGGGCTGGGGCGATGATCCCCGGCTAGCGGTGCTGCAGCTCCTCGGAGAGGGAGTTCCTTCCCGGAGCTCCCGTGAGCAAAGAGCCAGAGCTGATGCCAGATGGAGGTAATGAGCCTTGCTGTGGACTTCAGTGGAATTCGGATCAGACCATTTGCAGTCTCTGGGGATGAGTCCCAGTGATGGGCTGGAATCGAGCCCAGGCTATTTTCAGAGGTTTCTAACTCGGAGGGACTGTCTGAGCTGCTCCGGTGCCCTTGGCACAGCAGGACAGGTGCTTGGGGTGGCACTGCCTGGTCTCTGGGGCTCCTGTGAGCTCCCTGCGTTTGCTGGGGGCTGCAGCGAGGCCAGGGGTCCTGCCAGGCTCTGCAGACCCAGCAGCATCACGACATGGGACACGGGGAGCACCACCTTAATTCCTCCTGAGCCCTGCAGGGCCTGGCTCCTGCTGTGAGGAGGCAATCTGGCTTTGACCTGGGCATGGTGGAGCCCTGGTGACACCTGTGACACTGCTGGAGGTGCTCAGCCTCCCTTCCCCTTTGTCTGGCTCCAGAGACCCTGGGCTGGCTGAGGCTTGGATTTTGGAGAGGGGGGATGTCTCTTATCTCAGTGAGGTGTGTGTGGGCTGGTCCCACAGGAATTCTGGCACAATGCAGAGAAAACCTTTTAGTAGATTGATTCAGTATTGGTTTTGAACTCGTTCCAAGCGCAGGGGAGCAGAGGCTCACTCGCCAGGGACAGGTCCACACATGGAGCTCAGCAGGGATGTGCAGGCAGGGCCGGGGGGGGGCAGAGAGGCTCCTCTTCCTCTTCCTCTTCCTCTTCCTCTTCCTCTTCCTCTTCCTCTTCCTCCCCCTTTCCTGGCTGCTCCTGCTCTGTCACTGTCACACTGGCAGGATGCTGAGGGGTTCCAGCACACCTCAGCAGTGCTGCTCTGGAACAGGAATGCCCCGTGGAGCTGGGGGAACTGCTCTGCCTGAGAGCAAAGGCTCCAAAATAAACAACATCCATGAAAATTAAATATCCGGAACTAGAGCTTGCTGCTCTTTCTTTCTTTCAAGTGAGAACAAGTAGGTAGAGTTGGAATAGCTGGGAGTGTTATAAATGACGCCGTGCCTTTGAACCAGCAGCTGGGTGAATGTCTCATCCCACGCTGTCTCTGTTCGTGCTCCCCTGTCATCTGCTCACGAGGACTAATAGAGATAAAACAATCCAGGATGGATTTCCAGGCAGAACACTTCTGCAGGTGTCTCCTCGTGCTGTAGGAAGGGACTTTCACAAGAAAAGAGAGGCAACAGTGCCAAAATCTGTCTGGTGAAGCTGAGGGAACTACAGAAGGGTAAATCCGAGCGCTGGGAAGGAGGAGATGGAAAAATCTGAGCTTGGGAAGGAGCAGATGGATAAATCCAAACCTTGGGAAGGAGGAGATGGATAAATCCGAGCCCTGGGAAGGAGCAGATGGATAAATCCGAGCCCTGGGAAGGAGGAGATGGATAATTCCAAATCTTGGGAAGCAGGAGATGGTTTGACCTTGTGCTGCACAGGGACGTGCTGCCCTCAAAGGCTCCCAAGTGGTGCCCCAGGGAGGCATGGAAACGTGAACCTGGAGTCAGAGACGGGCTCAGGTGCTCAGGTTTGCTCTCCTGCATCCCCCTGGCAGGAGGGACTGACCATGGCTGCACAAACACTGCTTGCTCTGCATCTTGCCAATCTCTTTGAAGACCTGAACAAATATTTGTGCAGTGCTGCTCCTTGAGCACCACGCCACTGCTCTAACTCCATGGGATTTGTTCCCTGGAGCCCTTTTATTCCTGCAGTGGGAATCCCAGCAGTGGGGCAGACACTGCACCCCACCAGCTCTGTCTGGCTCTGCCTTTGCACCACTGGCCTGAGTGTTGCAGGGCTCTGTCCTAAATAATCCACCCCAGGAAGGATCTGAGGAAGGTTCAGCAGAACAGCTGAACTGAGCAGAGACCTCAGAGTGTCAGCAGCACTGGGCAGTGCTGGTCAGACCAGAGCTCTCCTGGAAAGGTCAGGTCAAGATGAAGATTTAATATACTTATTTCATTGGCCAAAGCAAATTCCTCTCAAATACTAATTAACTCTATGTCACTCAGCTAGGGCTGCTGCTGGGGTTATTTTTCTTGCTCCAGTGACGAATATGGCCAATTAAAACAACAGTTTCTCTTTTCTTGCATTCATTTTCTCTCTCCATCACATGCTTGAAGGAGAGCAAAATCAAACTGACAGCTGAAAGGGTTTTCAAATCCAATGGGCAAAGTGCTTGCAGCCTCTTCCTTTGGGCTGCAGGACTCTGCTGAGGCTCCCCCTTCCTTCTCTGAACAAAATCTCCATCTTAGGCCTCGTTTTAACATGTCTCCAGTCTTCCTGTGTGATTTCTGCCCTCCCTGCTGGCCTGTCTGCTCCTTCCAGGAGCTCACACCCAGCCCTGCAGTCTCTGCTCCTGTCCCTGCTCCTGGTGCAGCTCAAACCTGGAGTTTACCAAGGTGAGGCCCTGAGCATCTCTGCTGTGTGCCCAAAGGGGTGAAGGGTTTTCCTTAGGTGTGACACACTGGAATGGGAGAGCTGCTGGGTTCTCCCCACACAGAGAGAGGCACTCCAGGCTCTGCTCCTGCCACAGCAGCTCTGCGCTGGTGCACAGCTCCTCTCCTCATCTGGGGGAATGTGCTGATGAATGAGGCCAGGGCTGCATATCAAAATCAATCAGGATTCCAGTTAATTACAGCAGTCGGGACCAGGTCAGGCTTTTCCCCTCTTTGCTGCAGCCTTGTGGCAGAGGGGCACAGAGGTCAGAAAAAAATCCACTCAGATCTCCATCCTTGAACTACTACAGTGGTTTACACTTAGTCAATAAACAAGAGCAATAAGGAGGTGCTTTGTGGAATGGGTAAACAGCAGCCTTGCTGTGCCCTGGTCTCCTCAGTTCCACCGCTGCAGTGTGACTCCCCCTGCTTTGGTGTCCTGGCATTTTTCTCTGTTCCTTCTGCCAGACTCTTGGGCTTCTCCACAGAAGCATTCACAACCTCTGGTTTCTGGGAGAGAAAAAGACACCTGAGCCAGTAAAAGACAAAACTTAATTTATTTTTTTCTTTTTTTAGGCTCACAGTCACATGCTGCTCTTGGCTTTCCAGGCAGGAGATGCCTCTGTGCAGGATATTTCCCAACACCTCTGGTTCCAGACCAGGTCTACCTGCCTTCCCTCCTTCCCAGAGCTCCTGGGGCTTGTGGGCTCTGGCACAGGGAGATGTTTTATCTTGTTGATAGATCATTTCTGAGATTTCTGGAGTAGCACCTCTGCAGATTTCAAGAAAGCAGTGGAGAGATTTGTGGGGAAAAAATGTTTTTGGGTCAGGGAAGGAGTCTTGTACCTGCTCACGCCTCATCTCTTCAAGGGAGGTGTGGAATCAATCTTTGTGATTAAGTGGGAGAGCAGGTAGCTCAGAGCCTCTGGGACTTTGCAGTCTGCTCAGGTCTTGGTGCAGAGGCGATGTGAGAGCTGGGTCTTTATTTTCTGAAACATCTGAAAGGGAAAAGAACCAAAGAGCAGAATCGTTCTGGTGCAAAACCAGACAGGGAGTGAGAGTGTGATCTCTGCCGCTGGGAAAGGAGCAGGGGCAGCCCACAGAGCTGAGTGTGCTCCTTATTCCCTGAGCAGGAGAGCATCTCCTGATTCCACGGGGTGAGGAGCTGCAGCTCCCAGGGTGGGTTTGCCCCTGCCCAGCCCAGCCCACCCTGCTGTGTGAGCTTGGGGCTGCTGTGGCACTCAGGACTGGTGAGCCAGGCTGCTTCTCCTTCACAGCACTGAGCCCATTTCCCTGTGCTCTGAAGCAGCTTCAGCCCATCTCACTGTGGGACAGGAGCTGTGCTGGTGGCTCTGCTGCAGGACTGATCACCAGGTCACCCCAGGCAGCTGGGACCCTGCCTGGGACCAAAGAGCCCAGGGCTGACTGGGGGTGCTCAGGGCCCCAGGGATTCCTCTGAGAGCAGGAGAGAAAGGAGAGCACTGTGAGGTGTGGACAAGAAGTGAAAAGAGCAATGGAAATGGGGTGCTGAGAGGGAAAACCAGACCTGGAAAAGGAGGAGGCTGAGAATCAGAGTGGCTGAAGGAAGGTCTGGGGGCTGTAAAGGGCCAAGTCTGTGTCCCCACAGGTGTTTGAGGAGGAGCAGGGAGCTGGGGTGAGGCTGCTGTGCCCAGAGCTCCCTGAGCCCGATGCAGTGAGAGGCAGCTGCAGAGCCAGCCCCATCGTGCTGCAGGGGAGCAGGGACCTGTTGGGCCTGGGACAGCCCTGGGGAAGGTCCTGCAGGCCAGTGGAGATGGTGTGTGCCTGGTGAGGAAACCATCCTGCACTGGGGCAGCCCAGGCAGGGAGGGAAGGATTCCAGGCTTGCTGCAGCCTTCGCAGAGCAGAGCCCCAAGGGCAAATTGTGTCCCTCATCCCCATCCCAGATGAGTTCTGGAGACCAAAGGCAAGGCTCTGTGCTGCTGCTGGTGTCCGGCTGTGCTGCAGGGAGTTGGCTCTCTCCTTTTAATTACAGTCAATATTAAATGTGAGTGCTCGAGGTTGGAATTCCTGCCTTTGGTCTGCTCAGGATCTATAGATCACTCAAGCCTCACTCAGCTCTCAAAGTGGTTTTTGTGTGTTGTTATCACTGGCTCTCTGCAAGGAGGAAAATGTCTCCAGTGGACAGGCTGCACTCCTAATTGCTCCTGGTGATCTGTAAATTAAATGAGGTGACAATTGAATTCACCTTGGTTCTGGTGGAGCCAAGAGCTCCCAGTGCTGGATCAGCAGCTGCTCCCTCTGGGTCACAGGCTGGTGACTCTCCCGGCAATAAACTGAGCCGGCTTTGGGCAGGAAAAGCCTGCAATAAAATGTGCAAGAAACTGCAAAGAGCTGCCTGATGAATGAGGTCTGTAAGTCATCCTCTGAGGCTGGAGCCTGGTTATTGCTTAATAGAGTGGGTGCAGTGGAGCTTGGTTTATGGGGTGGGAACTTCCTGAGAGGAGGGGAGGGTCCTGGCAGCTCAGCTCAGCACAGTCTGGGGTGTTCCCCAGGCAGAGCATCAGAGGAGGCTCCACAGGGATTGCACTGCTGCTGGGCTCAGAAATGTGTGTGGAGCAGCCTTGGCTCTTCCCACCAGGCTGTGCTGGGTTCATCAGGGCTTTGGCTGGACCATGAGGCTGCATTCCCTTTCCCCATCAGTTAATTTTCTGCACAGGGCTTGTATCAAATAGTTCAAGTTATCCTTTTTTGGCATGAATTTGAAGCTCTGCATATACCATTTCCCTTCTGCTTCAGCTCTGGGACATAGAAAAGCCAGGGCTCCTTTTCCAGGAGCTGCTTTCTTCTCGTCTCTTTCTTCTCTGAGCGATTTGGTGGCAACTAACTCACTGCCATTGCATCATTTCTGCAGAAGCTATGAATCCTTCTACAAGACTTGCCTGGATCACCTCCCAGTGTGGCCTTTTCCAGATCTCATCTGTTCCTAACCTGCTTTAAATTCCCTCCACTTCCCTCAGCCCTGCTGGGCTGGGCCAGAGCCATCCCTGAGCTGCTGTGGGGTATCTGGGATGTAGGGTAATAAATATGGGATGTGGGATGAGGTGGGGTGTGGGATGAGGTGGAGTGTAGGATAATATGGGGTGTGGGATGAGGTGGGATGGTATGGGATGTGGGATGATGTGGAATGTGGGATGGTGTGGGGTGTAGGGTACACAGCTCCATCACTGCTCCCACACCCACAGCCCTGCCTCAGCAGGACCCAGAGCCCTGCTCCCCTTCTCTCCTCTGCTGTGCTGGCTCTGTGGTTTGTTTTAGATGCTGGGACAGTCACTGATCCTCCTCAGCTGCCAGGGCTGTGTCCCAGGCTGGCAGTGCTGTGCTGGCAGTGCCAGTGGTGCTGGTGGAGGCCTGGAGGTCAGGCTCTCTCTGGCACACCTTTCAGATCTCAGCACAGAGGGCTTTGATGATATTAAATGCAGCAAAAGGTTTCTCTCTTACCCAGATTCTGTTCCCTTTTTTTGTTGCTCCTTTTTGAATTAAGGCACTGCAGTGTTGTGTTGTAAGAAGGATCTATTTTTCTACTGACCCATTTCAGTAAAATTTCAGCCCATCTAGAGCACACGCTGCTCGTGAAGATAGAAAGGAATTCACAGATATTAAGGACACCAAGATCAGCTCATCTCACCTCATGAACAACAGCCTGAGAATTTCCCCCAGCACTCTGCAGCTGGGTGGCACCGTGGCTTTTTGTGTCCTTGGCGAGACCATCTCAGGGTCTGACTCGGGGGTCTTGGTGAGCCCCTTCTCCCCAGGAGTGAGTGAGATCTGGCAGCACCCAGAGCACTCCTGGCTCTGCAGCTCCTCTGAGCAGCTCCTGCTCTCCCCGAGCTCGGCAGGGAGACAGGGCTGGCGGTGCCACCAGCACCTCCCCTCCCTTCCTGCCCTCTCAGGGCCTGGCCTGGCTGGGAGCACAGGAAGGTTCCAGGCCAGCCCCAGATGTTCAGCAGTGCAAGGAGATGATGCTGGTGCAGCTCAGTCCTGTCCCCTCCTGAGCTGCAGACAGAAGTGACCTCCAGAAAGCAATTAAAGCACCAAATTAGCTTCCTGCCTCTAATCACCCTCCAGGACCTGTCTCCTCCAAAGACCTCAGCCTCTCAGGTGCTGCAAGGGAGCTGGTTCACGGCTCCCACCAGGCTGCACACCCTGCAGAAGAGGGCAGTGTTCTTGCAAACTGACTTAAAAATAATTTTTCCCCATTTGTTCCACAAATGAAATGAAACAGCTCAGTCTGAGGGCTTGCAGAAAGACTTGTTTCCATCAGGCCCTTGGAGATGCTGTCATGTTTCATTCCAGGAGAAATTGGTTTGAAACTTCTCCACTGCCAAAAAAAAAAATCTGAAACTACATTTTCTTTTCTTCCTCCCACCTGAAGCTGTCTGTACCGCCTTGGGCCAGAAGTGATGGATTCAAGTCCACGTTGTCAAGGGCCAGTGCATGCATTCATGGATCTTTTCCAAGCCCAGTAACCCGGGTGCTGTTATTTCCAGAAGTCACAAAGGTTTCTGTGTTGCAGAGATCTTTCTTCTCAGTTTTGCAGGATGATATTTTCAGATCATATTTTTCTGAACTCTTGGCCTTTTGAGTACCAGTGTAACCAGTAAAAAAGGAAATAATACAAAGAAAGAACCTTCTTGATGGCCATAATTGTGTCATCTTGTTGCGTGGTCCAAAAGTGATCTGATGAGAGCCCACTCCTTGGACAGTGCCCAGGAGAAAGAATTCATAAATAGTGAACCAGGTGGTTTAAGTTTTGAGAGGAGCCTTTGATTTGGGAGTTCAGCCTTGGTACGGCTCTGCAGGTTTGATGTCTTGGTCAAAGTATGTTAGAGCTGCTCATTTTCTGAATTTTGGCATTTACTAAAGACGGTTGATGGCTTTTATATGAGATTAAATGCTAATAGTGTTTTTGTGAGCGTTCCCAGCTCCCCATCCCCGTGTGCAGTTTGAGACTTGGCCGCCTGCCCCATCCCCAGTGGGTGTTGGAGCCACAGGAGCAGCCCAGGGAGCCAGAGCCTCCAGCAGGGCTGGAAATGCAGCAGAGCCTGCCCAAACACGGCTCCTGTGCCTGCTGTGTCTGGAGAAAAGATGAAGATCTGCTTGCACCGTGTTAGTACATCAATCCCGCTCCCCTTAAGGTGCTCAGGCACATTTGGATAATGACCTGGAACAACCTGGGTAGCAGGAGGTTCCATGTACCTGTCACGCAGCCTGGCTAAGCGGGGACATTGCCAGCAGCAGGCACAGCAGCCAATTATGCCACGCTCAGAAGCTTTTCATTCTCCTTTCCATCTCCCCAGCTCCACAAAGCGAATCCTGCTGCAGAGACCTCTGCCTCCCGCTGGCATCACCTCCTGTCTGAGGAGATAGAGTGTAAAGCTGCACTTAAAAGCTGTGCTGGCCTTTGCAGGGGCTGCGCTGCGCTGCCCTGGTGCTTGGGGACAGCCTGTGGCTCTCCCTCTCTGTGCTGGGGGCTTCTGCGCTCTGCTCTCGCTGGGACATGGAGGAATTGCTGGCAATTTTGTGCCCCATTTTTTTCCTCTCTCTCCTCATCAGGCTGGGAAATGATTCCTGCTGGCTGCAACACCTCCCGGGGCTCAGGGATTTTGGGGGACTGCCCTCAGGTAACACTGAAAAGCAAGATGCGGTTTGTGTGTGTGTGTCCATGCGTGTGTATTTTGGGAGGGAACTGAAGAAGCATTTTAGCAGATGTAAACCAGCTCCCATACTGAATATTTTTTAATCCTTGATTCCTTCCTCCTTTTTTGCTTCCCCCCTGTTGCTCTGGCTCAAGGAGTTTTTGATATTTCCAGCTTTTTCAAGTTTTTCTTTTGTTGTGGGTCCAGGGAAGGGGACCCAAACCTGCAGTGTTAATAACTTCCAATAAAAGCCAGCTTGGAACAGGACTGAAGGAAGCACAGCGAAGATTTCCTTTGGTCTAGTGAGAATGAATCTCTCTCTGTCACTGCTCTGAAGGTGCTGTTCCCCAGTGAGTCAGACCCTGCCCTGTGCTTGGACACCTGGAGGAGGAAGGCGATGCTTCTTCACAGCCTGTTCCTCCTCAGGGCTCAGGCAGGGGCTGACCTCACCCGGGGCTGTCCCTCTTGTGCCAGCCCAAGCCAAGAGCCCCTGGGATCATGGCAGGGGTGGTGTGGGATGTCCCTGAAATTGGGGCTGTGGAAGTTTCTGCAGCATTGCCTTGACGGGAGCTCTCACAGGGTTTGGGCTGGGATCTGGTGCAGGTCCCTTCCTCACTGTGGAGTCCTTTGTGAGCTGCAGCTGAACGTTCATGCTGAGTGCAGTTGGGTGCTCTGGATCCAGGTTTCCAGGCTTCCCCCAAAGGAAAAGTGAGAGAGTGACAGAGACTGTCCCAGCTGGGCACTGCCACCCTGGCAGGGCTGGAGCACAGCAGGACAGGAATCAGAGCCTGTTTTGTGTGCAGGCTCCCAGGACAGAACAATCTTGTCCCTTCTGGTTCTGCAGGCCTGTGGCATCACCTCTGACTTTGTCCCAAGGCTGGGAGCACTCACAGCCAACCTGCCCAAACTTCTCCCCTTCCTTTCTGGGTTGCTCCCCGCACTCAGCTCTTCATTTCATCCCCCTCTGGCTCCCATCATTTGAAATCAGCCGGTTGGTGGCTGTCACTCACATGGCAGGAGCTGAAAGTCCCTGTTTGCTGTGTGACCTCGCTCTGCCATCACCCACACTACTGGGAGAGCAGCTCCAGGAGTGCTGGGCCCTGCTGAGCTGAGCCTCTGCAGTCCTGGGTCCCACAGCAGGACTGGTGATCCTGGCAGGATCCAGCTGTTGTACTGGGGATTTTCACCTTACTGTGAAACTTCAGCTGCTGCAGATCAAATGCCTAAAAGGACTTTCCCTTCTGTCTAGAAAAACTGACTTTAAAATTCTGGTGATGGTGAAGAAAGCTGAGAAAGGAGGGGAAAGCATAAGGCACAAGTGTTGTCCCTCCTGCCAGAGTGTTTGACAGCAGAAGCTCCCAGCTTTCAGGCAATTCCCAACTCAGATGGTGACTGCTCCGTGCCCAGAGGAATGCCAGTCTGATGGGAATGCAGCAGCTCTGCTTGTCAGAGCAAACCAGGATTGAATATGCAATGAACCCAGGTTGGTTCAGAACCACAAATCCCTAAAACCCTGAACCTTTTAACAAACAGCTCTTTTTGTTTAATGATCCATGTGAGACTAAACCTGTGGTTTCCAGTGCAGTTGTGTTGGACCTGTAGTTAAAAAAATCACTTGTGTAGCAGGCAACTGATTTGTTACTGGCCCCCTTGGGCTCTGTTTGAGACAGATTTCACTGGGAAAAGAGCTACAGAAAATGTCAGCAGACAGTGTGTGTGTGTGCCAGAGACTCCTAGCAGCTGGGATTTCAAATCGATTTTATTTTCCCCTCATCTAAAGAGTTTTACACTTGCAGGGAGACATTTTGATGTATTGGGAAACAAAACAAGGAAAAGGTTTGTGGAGTGGGGAGAAGGCAAAGGCTTTCCAGTGGAATGGGAGATAAGGAAGGTGGGGTACACTGGGACACCTTTCTGAAGGTGCATTTCTGGGTTGTTCTTGTGCTTCTTGTGCTGGCATCCATCCTTCTGCAGTGCTCTCTAAAGTCTTTGCCTCTGCACCCTCAGTGCTGTGTGTCCGCCTCAGATGGGAGCTCTGCAGTCAGTGACCCACACTGGACAGGTCTGTCTGTGGGCTGGAGCTGGAGTGTGTCTGTGTGAGGGGGCAGATGTGGCATCGAGGAACCTGCTGAGCCCTGGCTGCTCCAGCAGCTCCTGTGTCCTGCAGGGGAGGGAGCAAGGAGCAGCCATCCTGGAGTGCTCAGGGAACCCCTCCAAGGGAAGGAGAAATCCAGTGTTTGCAGGACCTCAGGAACTCAGACTGATGTGGGCAAAAGGACAAATCCTCTCCAGAAGATGGGAGGGTGAGAAAGAAGGGAATGGGTACAGAGAAGGCTCCAGGGAGTGAAGAAAGAGAAGCTGGAGCCTGGGTGGCCAGCAGGGCTCCCATCTCCTGGCCACAGGAGTGTGAGATGGGAGCCCAGAGCCCTCAGCCTGCCCTGGACACCCAGGAGAGAGGAGAGGAGAGCTGAGGACTTTGGCCAGGAAGGTCTCAGAGTATCCAAGGGGTGTCCTGCTTGCTCCCATCCCCTCAGGGCTCTCCCCCTGCACCAGTGCTGTCTCCATCCCCGGGCTGGCAGGATTTGGCTCATGCTGGCCGAGGTCGGCCCAAGGATCCCACCAAGGGGAGCTGGGCTGTCTCCAGCCCCATGCTGGCAGCAACCACTCTCCTCCTCATCCTGCCCTGCTGCAATCCTGTGCTAAATACATTGCAGATGCTCCTGGACGCATTTTTGACCCATTTCCTCTGGAGTCCCTGCAATTTACTTTGTCGGAATAATTGCAATTTATTTAAATGTCAACAAGCCGCCCATGGAAGCAGCAGTTGTGTGCAGGAGCAGAGCAATTACAGGGAACAGGTCCCATCTCACCACTTGAACAGAGATCCGAGCCAGGAGGAAGGAAAAGATCATTTGCCTCTATTAACTGCTCTCTTACCCCTGGCTCCCAAAGCCCCCTGTACCTCTGTGCCTCTGTTTGGGGCCCCTCCCAGGGCAGGAGCTGGGCTACAAAACCAGCTCTTCCTTTGGCATCATCTCCACAGAAACATCTGCTCCATCCGGAGGAATTTAGTGGTGATTTAGACCCATGGAACTGCTCACAGAATCTAATTCTGGTCCTGCCCAAAGAGCTTAAACTGAAACAGAGACGCAGAGGAGCCTGCCCTGTGAGGACAGTTCCAGCTGCAGCAGAGCAGCTCTGCAGGCCCCAGAGCCAGCAGGGATTCACCTGCAGCAGTGAGTGGAGATGGCTTTTTCTCCTCAGAGGGGTCTGCAGCAGCCTGGGATGATGTGAGTCTGCGCACAATCGGATTTCTGTGTGAGGTCAGTGTCTGTGTGTTCCTGGCACTACCCAGACACTCCCCAGGCTCTCCTGCCCCATCAGGGGAGCTCAGGACACCTTGGCAAGTCCCCCTGGTGTCCCCGGTGCCCTCCCAGCAGGGATCCTGCTCCTGGGCTGGGGCTGTGGGGTGGCTGCAGCCCAGGCTCCTGGAGCTGGGACACTGTGCTGGCTGAGGGACAGGTCTGGGGCCATCAGTGACTTTCACTGGGAACTCTGTGCTCCCAGTGCTCCCAGTGAAAGGTATGTGGGACACGTTTCCTCCCTGCTGCTGACTGAGCAAGTCCCAGCTCAGCTCCAAGGCGGACCTGCACCCTCTTAATGATTTTCTTTGCTAGGAGCTGATTTAGAAACTGGTGCATGTAACCTCCTCCTTTCATCTAGGATGAAAGGGAAGGATAACCCACGTCTTCACAGGATGGGAGGCTGAAACAGCCAGAGCCCCGTCCCAGATGTGAGCAGGGAAGAAAGGGAGAGGTTTGTGTCTCAGTGGGCAGCAGGTGTGCTGTGCTCTGCACGTGTCCCCCCGTGTGCTCCTGTGCTCACAGGTGCTCTCCGGCCTCCCCAGGGCCCCAGAAATCTCCTCTCTGTTATTATCAGCTACAAGCACGGTAAGCTGGACCCTAATGCGTCCAGGAGATTACAAAGCAGAGTTTTATGGACCTGCTACAAAAGGCCCCATAATCTGCTAATGCCCACAATTAAAAAAGGGCAGTTGAGCCAATCTGGGCCATTGCAGGTTAGTGCCCATGTCTGGAAATGGATTCCAGTTCCAGATGTTGGCCTTGCTGTAGAAGACATCTTTATTAAATATTGGTGCTGGAAATAATATCTTTTCTAGTTCTGGCAAAATGCCTTGCAAAACTTAGATATAAAGTAAAGCCATCTCTGTTCAGCTTTTTTTTTCTCTTTTTAACTATCTGCTTGTAAAAAAAAAGTGTAGAGATTGGTTTATTCCATCAAGGTCTTGTGGTAAAAATGAACTAGTAACTCTGGTAATGGATTCCTTTGGAGAGAGCCTGTCTGTGCAGTTTTTGGGAGGGAAAAAATTCCAAATATCCCCCCAGTCTGTCTGTGTCCACCGTGCTGTGATGTTCACACCTCACAGGACTGGGCACCCCAATCTCCCATGGCCATCAGCCACACTCTGGTGTCACTCAACACCTCCCCACCCCAATTTCTGTGTGTGCTGTTCCCTCTCTGGGGGAGCTGGGCAGATGTGTGCCTGCCCTGTGAGCCAGGAGCGGGTCCCTGGGGGAATCTGCAAAGTACAACTTGTTATTACTCACTACAGCTCAACAATCAGCACCGGTCTGTAATGCAGAAAGATGGATTGAAGCTGCTTAAGAGCAGAGGAAAATGGAATCTCTGCTTTGCAACGAGGAGTTTAACTCCTGCAATCCCCTCCTGATGAGTGATGAGAGCCAAGCAAAACCCCGATCTGAGAGCTGCTGGATTTGGGGAGTGAGATGGGGCCACAAGGGCAACAGGAGCCCAAATCCGAGCTGGATCTCAGCTGGGCACGGGGCTGTGCCAGATCCATTTGTGAAGGAGACTGCTCATGGAGAGCATCCTGGCATCTCAGTGCGCCCAGCACAGCCCTCAGGCTCCCTCTTTGGCTTTTTCCCTTTCCCCCTGCAGTGATGCCCCTGCTGCTGGTCCTGCAGCCAGCTTTCTCCACGTTTCCATCCCAGATGTGAGCCCTTCCAGCTGGAGAGTGAACCACAACCAGGACAGAGCAAAGAACTTCCAGTAGATTTACAATGATCTGTTTTCTCCTCCCGTACCTCTGGTGGATCTCAGGTTGTGCAATAAGCAGCTCTTGGTTATTACACGTTCCTTATTTCTTCCCCCAGACTGGTGAGTCCAGCTTCCCCCTGCTTTGCCTGAGATGAACAGCAGATCCTCTGCTGGTACATTAAGGCAGCTTTAAACATATGATAAACTAGCTATACAAACCTTTGTCATGCAGGGCATAAAACAACCTCTAACTGCTTAGGATTAAGGAGACACTTGTCTTAAATCAGCCAGTTATTTTAAGGACTCTCTGTTAGCTGTCAGATGCCCTCGCTGCCTGTTATCACACCAGGGGATTTGTGTGAGACTTCAGTGCCAGACTCTGCTCTGAGGCTGGGCCTGGGCTAAGAGGAGCTGGGGCTCCCAGTTGTTCCTCTGTGGCAAAGGGGGATGAGTCTGGCATGCTGAGTGGGGAGTCAGGCTGCCTGAGAAGCTCTGATATCTCAGAGGGCTTCCAGGGCTGCTGAGGGAGCACCTGCTGACTGTCTTGTTCTTTTGGGGTGAAAGGAAAACCAGGGAGAGCCAGCTGGTCAGAATAATGCGAGGCTGGAGAGGAACAAATACAGATTTTCATCAATGCTAAATTATCACACTTTGCAGTAAAATTTGGTTTGGTTTAATTCTGCTCGTGAGCTCGCAAGAGGAATTGCTGTAAGCAACTGCACAGGCTGGGACTGTAGGGTCGAGGAAGAATTTTTTAGCAGGGGAGGTTCCAGCTGTGGGGTGAAGCTGCCTGCAGCTGGGAAGGAAAAGGCTTCTGCTGTTCCTTCTCCCACATCAGTCCCTCCTGTAGAGACCAGAGCTCTGGTGGCTGGAGGCTTGAACCAGCACCAGAGCATTCGCACAGGGGTGAGCAGAGATTTACCTGCCTTGGAATTCAGCTGATTTCACTGCTGCAGGTACATCCTCGTAATGAGCCCCTGGAGAGGGAGCTGGGGAGGCTCAGCCAGGCCATGGAACCATCCCTAGCCTCCCAGCTGAGCCCTCACCCGCCAGAGCTCAGCCCAGCTCAGCTCCCTGTTCTTTTCCCGGTGTCAGCTCCGTGCTGGGCAAAGCAGAGCGGCTGGCACCCACTGGGGCTGTGGCTCCGTGCTCTCCTGGTCAATCCAGAGCTCCTGTACCCACTGGGGCTGTTCTCCTGTTCAATCCAGAGCTCCTGTACCCACTGGGGCTGTTCTCCTGTTCAATCCAGAGCTCCTGTACCCACTGGGGCTGTGGCTCTGTGCTCTCCTGGTCAGTCCAGAGCTCCTGTACCCACTGGGGCTGTGGCTCCATGCTCTCCTGTTCAATCCAGAGCTCCTGTACCCACTGAGGCTGTTCTCCTGGTCAGTCCAGAGCTCCTGTATCCACTGGGGCTGTGGCTCTGTGCTCTCCTGGTCAGTCCAGAGCTCCTGTATCCACTGGGGCTGTGGCTCTGTGCTCTCCTGGTCAGTCCAGAGCTCCAGCCCATCCTGTGTCCCTCAGCCCATCCTGCCCCCAGCCCAGGCCTGTCCATCTCCTCCCCTTCACCGTTTCCCCGCTGCAGTTGATTAAGTTTCTCTTGCAGCTCTTCCAGGAAGCCAGGGGCCTGTTGTTTTGGAGATGGCTGTAATTTGTTTACTGGTGCATATGCTGTGTCTTGCAGGAGGCTGCTCGCAGCTGGCCCAAGCAGCCCGCGGCGCAGGGCAAGCAGCAGGTTGGGTTTGGAGCAGAGGAGGTCGCTGAGAGCTGTGCATGTGTGGATCCGAGGGCAGGCTCCTGAGACTGCTGTGGTAAAGCAGTGCCATGTTGGCTTAGATAGCATCTTCATGTTTACTGCTGGCTTCCATCACAATCTGGGCACAATAACTGTTTGTGCAGATCAGTTCAGCCTGAAGAGTTAAAGGTAGAAAATCCCTGTCTCTGATTTTATTATGTGCATGTAAAATTTCCCTGCACGTGGCAGGGCGTTGGAACCAGATGATCTTTAAGGTTCCTTCCAAACCAAACTATTCTGGGATTTTAAATTCCCTGAGACAGGTGGAGAGACAGGGACTGAGGCTTGGACTTGCCTGCTGGACAGGACCTGTGCCCTCCCGAAGGCAACATCTGCAAACGCTATTTTAGGGCAGGACGGAGTGCAAGGTCCTCTCCTGAGCAGGATGCTGCCAGCCCTGTGAGCCTTGCCCTGCAGGTGCATCCCTGAGGTGTCAGGACCCTGCCCTCAGCTCTGGCTGCAGCACAGGGGTTCTGCCCAGAGTCCCTGCAGAGCAGCAGAGCCCCCTGCACTCTCCTGCCCATCCAACCTGAAGAATTTGGCTGTCAGAGGAAAAAAAAAAAAAATCATTTGGATGTTTTACTGCTCCTGTAAAGCTGTTACCTCCTCCCCACCCACCCTTTAGGGGGAGAAAAAAGAGAAGCCTTGTTTAATCTGCCAGCTTGCAAATGGCTCCTAAATAACACAGTTGTCTTTGGCTCAGTCGATCAAAGGGCTCTGCCCATGAGGACAGGGACACTCTGCAGGCTCACATTAGGGCTGTTCCAGAGGAATTGGATGCTTCTTTGTGTTGTTTTTAAATGATTCTCTTTCCAGGTTAGTCTGAGCCAGAAAACTGAATGCTCGGAATCGATATTTTGCAGAACTGATAGAAAATTAGCCAGGTTTAATAAACCTTTAGCATGGCTTCCTATTGTAGCAGTATATCAAAAGGAAAATAAATATATTGACTGCATCTGCTTACAAGAGCATCTGTAAGTCACTCTGGGAAATAAGGCAATTGCACAAATGGTTCTGGCTGTGCCTCACAGGGTAGGAAGGATTGTGCTCAGGACATCTGGGTCTTCCTGCTAATTTACCACATGACCTTGAAATTCAGGCCAAATTTCCGTGCATGTCCACAAAATGTGTTTTGCTTTTTGACTCTGGGATGTTATTTCAGAGGCTGAGGTAGCTCCAGGCTTGGCCCTCCTCACCAGGTGAAGTTGCTCCATTCCCAGGTAAAAATCCTAATGGCTTTCCCAGGTTTATTTTTTATCATGGATTATGTTTTTGGTTAAGAAAGTGCCCATTTCTGGTATGAAAAGACTTCTGCTGTTTGTCCTGGACTCACCAAGGAGAAGGGGTGACTGAGTCCTCTCTGCACAGGTAAAAGCGGACTGAGAATCAGACCCTCAGTTTCTTTTCGTCTTCAGTTTGCAGCGCAGATGGGACATCACTCTTCCCTTTCAGCAGCTCTGCCACGGTCCCCTGTGGCTTTTATCTCATGTCTGCACCCAGTGCAGACATTTTCACTGCCGGTTTTGTGGTAGCCTGGAGAGCAGGAGGCTCAGGGCAGAGCTCATCGCTGTCCCAGGCTGCCTGAGAGCAGCAGCTGGGGGTGGCTCCTTCTCTCAAGGGACAGGACCGAAGAAAACAGCCTCGAGTTGAGCCAAGTGAGCTTCAGGGTGGATATTAGGGAGAATTTCTGCCCAGAAGGGGTGGTCAGGCACTGACCTGGGGACATGGGTTTAAACCTGGTTTAATTCAGACTTTTCCAGCTTCAATGACTTTGTGCTGCAGAAAGCAGACCCGTGGCTGGTGTAAACCAACACAGCACCCAGAGCTCTGTTGGAGCCCACAGAGGTGGTGCTGCTGGAGGTTTCTGACCCCTGTTATTGTCATTGCTGAGTTGTAGCTGTTTCTGGCCCCTCCTTCCCCACAACGAGGTGAAAGCTGGAACACATTTCTGGCCACGCACCTGCAAGAGGAAAATAAACGGGGAGGATGAGCAAGCCGTGGGTGGGTGTTATTGTCTGTTAAATACATAACGTCATTTGTCACTGAAGCAGCCTGGAAATGGCGTTTCTGGTGCTGGAGCAGTGCCGTGGGCAGGGCCAGAGCAGGACGTGGTGAAGCACCCGTCTGCACCATCCATCATGCAGCTAACCCCGAGCTCAGCCTCTCTCCTGCACCGGGACTTCTGCTGCTCCTCAGTCTCTGCACACCTGCACACTCAGCAGGGCATGGCACCCCACCTCAGCATCCCACCTGAGCACCCTTGCACCCCACTTCAGCATCCCTGCACCCCACCTGAGCATCCCTGGCTCCTGTGGCTGCAGGGAGATGCTGGAGAGCACCTGGGCTTTGCTCCCGCTCATCCCTGTGTGTGGAAAGTGGGGAATGAGGAGTGCAAAGAGCAGGGAGGGTTTGGTTTAGTTTGCTTTGGTTGGGTTTGGTTTGGTTGGGTTGGGTTTGGTTTGGTTTGCTTTGGTGTGGTTTGATTGGTTGGGTTGGGTTGGGTTTGCTTTGGTTGGGTTTGGTGTGATTGGGTTGGGTTTGGTTTGATTGTTTGGTTTGGTTTGGTTTGGTTTGATGTGGTTTGGTTGGATTGGGTTTGGTTGGGTTTGGTTGGGTTTGGTTGGGTTGGGTTTGGTTTGGTTGTTTGGTGTGGTTTGGTTTGGTTTGATTTTGTTGTTTGGTTGGGTTTGGTTTCGTTCGGTGTGGTTTGGTTTGGTTGTTTGGTGTGGTTTGCTTTGGTTGTGTTTGGTTTGGTTTGATTTGGTTTGTTGGTTTGGTTTGGTTTGGTTGTTTGGTTGGTGTGGTTTGGTTGGGTTGGGTTGGGTTGGGTTTGGTTTGGTTTGTTTGTTTGGGTTTGGTTTGGTTTGGTTTGGTTGTTTGGTTGGTGTGGTTTGGTTGGTTTGGGTTGAGTTTGGTTGTTTGGTTTGGTGTGGTGTGGTATGGTTGGTTTGGTTTGTTTGTTTGGCTTGTTGCACTCTGGGAATGCCGCCCAGCAAAGGCAGCAGAGGGGCTGTGCCTGCAGAGCTGTGGGGGACGTGGGGCAGGGGGAGCAGTGCTGGGCTCTGGGCCTCAGGAATGTCCCAAACGTGCACACTGAGGCTCGGGCAGGTGAGGGCTCAGAGCGATGCCCTGGTGAGTGTGACACTCCTGGAGTGGCTGCTCCTGTGCATGCGGATGGGGCTGCAGCCAGGCAGGGATCAGCACAGGCCAGCACCAGCTGCAGCTGGGAAGGTCTGACTCAGAGGAACCAAGGGAGCCACAAGGATCCGAGTCCAGCTCTGAAATAAATTGCCCACAGATCAAACCCAGAGCTTCAGCACCCTGCTCTAACTCACATTGTCTGCTCTGAAAATCGCTGCTCACAGATCTGTGTTGGGGCAAACCTTGTGTCCATAACATGAACATGAATGTGGGGTTTGATAATTACTTTTCTCTCTTTTTTCTTCTTTCCTGTTGGTTTTCTGACTCTGCAATTCCCACTGCAGAATGCTGATGGGCAGAGGAAAGCTTGGCTGCTGGGAGTTCTCCAGCTCAGCTTCACAGCCTCACCTGTGTCAGCTGCTGTGCCCCGGCTCCAAAACCCTTCCTCTGTCTCCTCTTGCTGGATGCTCTCTCTGCTTGCTGCCCTGGCTCTCAGGGTAATAACAAAGGCTCTCAAATGGGGAATTTCCCTTCTCTCTGGAATGGAGATCAAGGGCAGAGTTATGTCCCTGCATGCAGGATAATAGGCAGTGCAGGTTTACTCTCTGTCTGCACACACTGGGTGGAAGTTGGTTGTTATCTGTATTTTCTAGGGGAAATGAGCCAGATTTATCAGCGGAGGAGTGGTTGGGGTGATGCTTCTGCAGGAGCAGCTGGATCAGGGTCACAGCTTTGATTTGGGCTACAGCAGAAAATGTTCAGTTTGGAACAGCTCATTCATGAGACAAAAATTCATTGTCCCAAAGTTGTTTTTTTCATTTTCCCTATTTGAAATCCTTTTAAACTGGGAGAAGAAAATAGTTATAAGTTTCAGTACTGATTCATTTCAAAAGTTAAGGCATCTTTTTTGATCCAACATTTTGGCTAATTAAATAGGAAACCCTTTTGTTTTACACATTACAAAACATCAAGGTCTCTTTTAGATGCACTGGTGTTTTTATTAGTCTCTGAAATTCTTGAGGAATAGATAAAATATCTCCCACCCAGCTCTGCTGTGTCAGTTAATGTGTGAGCAATCACAGTATGACAGACCCACCGAGGAGCGTGTACAAATTGAATCTCTACGTGTGGTTGTCAGGAAACAAAACATGCTCGATATCTGTTTCAAAGACAATTTTGATTTTTTTAGCAAAGCTTTTGTGGAAACTGTAGCAGCAAAGAAATAAAGATGACTGCTGCAATTTGGAAACAGGTAAACAAGAGGTATTAAAAATCGATGCAAACACTCCATGGTCATCCCTAGGGATGATTTCTCACATGTAAACATGTCTTTGGTGAAGGGAGGAACGAAACCAGATCCCAGTCCCCAGGGTCTCAAATCCCAGTGAAGTAATGTGCAACGGGATCAGGCTGGGGGATCATCGGAGGGCTCAGATTTGATGCAGGCCCCAGCTGAGGCTGCAGAGCTCAGCAGCCCTTCCAGCCGCTTTTATCTCCTGGGTGGTCCCGAAGTCAGAGCCCTCATCTCTGCTCCTCCTTTCCCAAGCCAGGCATTTGCTGATGCCATTGTTTAATCCAGCCAAGGATCTGCTCCATTTTCCATGCTCCAAGGTAATTTTGGCAAGGCTGCTCTGTTCTTGCATGCCAGTGAGAAAACTCTCATGCAGGTCTCCTTCCATGGGGCAGTTGTAATCTGTGAGATTTGTGTTAATAAATCTCCTTGCCTATCTGGTTTTTATTCTAGGCGAGGCAAATGGTGTGAAATGCCAACCCTTCCTCTGTGTGGAAGCAGCTGACAAACCGCTCTTGTGGTAATTCCTTCCAGATGGGCCCAGGCTCAGAGCTCTGCAGATGGAACAGCCCCTTCCCAGCTCCCCAGTGTGGGGGGACAGGTCCCAGCCTGGCATTTCAGAGCTCAGGGCAGCTCCTGGCTCAGCAGAGCACAGCAGCACTGCTGGAAGGCATGTCCCTCCCCCTGGATCCCTCCTGCAGCCCAGGGGTGTCCCCTGGATCCTTCCTGCAGCCCAGGGATGATCCCTAGATCCCTCCTGCAGCCCAGGGGTGCCCCCTGGATCCCTCCTGAAGGACAGGGGTGTCCCCTGCAGCCCCTCCTGCAGCCCAGGGGTGCTGGCACGTTCAGAGGATGCTCGGGGTGCCCCCCATTTCTCTGCCCTCTTGCTGGGTCCCCGTGGGCACTGTGCGTGAGGAGGGTGCACCAGCCTGCACAGAAAACAAAACTGGGAGCAGGAAGGGAGAAGTTATTTTTGTTTCTTTTCTTTTCCTCCCCCTGGCACAGTGCTCTGTCCCCATCACCTCCCCACAGCCCAGCTGTGCCTGGTGCTCAGCATGGAGCTAAGGGATTGTCCCCTGTGCTGCCTCTGCCAACCCTGGGGCTTTGCAGGTCCTGAGAAAAGCAGGTCAAGCATGCGAGAGTGTGGCTGCCTTTCAGAACTGCTCTCCACAAAGAGACTTCCCTTTATCGTCAGGAGTTACTGGAGTGGCCAGAGCTGCAAAGCAAGGATTTGAAAGCATCTCTGAGTGTTGGAATTGAGGTGAAGTCCTCCTGCTTTAGGGCACAAGCTCAACTTTAAAGGAGGGGACAAGATGGAAATTTTCCTTTGAGAAGATTATGCTAAAACTTTCAAAAAGGTATTTGATTTGATAGGAGAGGATTTGCATCTTTGCCTGCAACAGCTGATCCCGCGGGGTGTTGGGGATGGAGCAGCCAAGGGAGGTCTGAGATCCGTGCTGCACACAAAGCCGTGTGCGGGGAGCACGGGGGTTCTTTTGTCAGGGTTCATTCTGAGGATGCATCTGTGCTCCCCAGCCCAGCACAGTCTCCCAGAGCAGCGTCCCCGCCAGGGAGAGCAGCCCCAGAGCTGCACTGCAGAGTGCAGAGTGCAGCCAGCACAGCACTGCGGCTCGTGGCCAGCACGGCACACTGGGCCCGCTGCAGCTCGGCTCTTCCTGCACCCCAGTGCTCCCGGAGCACCAAGCACGGCACAACCTCAAGGCACTTCCCAAAGGCACTTCAGCAATTCTCATTATCCCCCTTGCGAGGCCCACAGGCCAGCATTCAGCAGTGCTTGGCTGCTTTTCAGGCCGCATTTTCTGTCTTCTGTTGATGCTTTCTTTCAGCTGAAGGAAGAAGGAGCTTGGGTTTTGCCTGGATTGTCCCTGGCAGGAAAAGAAAGCACCCACACACTCCATGTGCTGTGCAGGCTGCTCCGAAGCCTGGTGGATCCATTCCCTGGGACTCAGCACCGTTGGCGTTTGGGCCACAGCACTGAGTGGTGGCGCAGCACAGAGCCGCGGTGGCACAGGACAGAGCGGTGGTGGCACAGTGGCACAGCACAGAGCAATGGTGGCACAGCACAGAGCGGTGTCCCTGCTGCAGGGGGTGGCTGCAGTGACCTCACGGTGCTGAGAGTTTGTGCCATTCGCTGATCCCATCTGATCCCATCTGAAGAGCACGGCTGAGGAGCTGCACCTGCTGCCTGCAAATGGGAGAGGAGGCAAACACAAACACAACCCCAAACCCAACCCCAATCCCAGCCCCAGCCCCAATCCCAACCCCAATCCCAACCCCAAACTCAACCCCAATCCCAATCCCAGCCCCAACCCCAGGGATCACAGAGCTGTGGAGAGCTTTGGGTGGGATGAACCGTGAAGATCATCCCGTTCTAAACGAGAATCCTGTTCTAAACGAGAATCCTGTTCAAAATGAGAATCCTCTTCTAAACAAGAATCCTGTTCTGCCTCGGACACCTGCCCCGGGAGCAGGGCTGCCCAAAGCCCATCCCGGGATGTGCCGGTGTGGCACTGACCGTTGTTCTGTCCCATTGAGGTTCCCCACAGCTCCTCTCACACCCTTTGCTGGGCTGTTCCACCCCTCTAAACACCTCCTCAGTCTCCCCCTGCCTCAGTTTACCCTTTTCTTCTACAAATTAGATAAACCCACCCCAATAAAGCCCCCCTATTGACTGCACCAGAGTGTTTTGAGACTTAATTAACAGTCTTCAGAATGCACTGAGATCATGGGATGAAAGCAGCTATAGATATGCAAAGCAGCATCATTATGCAAAGATAAAATTTAGAACCTTTGTAAAATAAGTGTTGAAATGAATGTATCACAGCGTGTGCCTGGCTCTGCTCAGCTCTGGGCCCTCCCATTCGTTCACCTGATAATCCCAAGGGAAACAGGACAAAAATGAGATTTATGAAAGAAGTGTGAAAATGCACAAGCAAGGTCTTAAAATCAGATTAATGAAAAAAGAGAAGCTCTGAAAGAAAAGAAAGATCTTTTCCTCCTTATCTCTTGGAGGTCTCTAAACTCCTGTGTACACATTACAAGCTGCAAACTAAGGGAGAGCCAGAATCAGGTTTCAGATTACTCATGCTTTATTTCCTTTATTATTTAGCATTGGAAAAAAAAGTTGGAGGAAGGATAAGGAATAAATTTCAGGTATAATTTAAAAAGAAAAATGTCTAAGAAGGGACACACTCCATCAACTAATTAAACATGTATCAGAGGTGCAATATTCCCAATTAACTATAAAGTTGTGCTTCCACTTCTAATTGCTGACAGTTTCTTTTAGTGACTGTGTGCAGATTAATTGTCTTCAATGGGGAGCTGGTTGGCTTGATAATGTAATGTTTGAAGTGGAGGTACTAATTGCTTTGATTACATTTGTGGTTTGTTTTCTAAATGGCAGCTGGAGGTTGGGCCTGAGGTTTAAAGTAGTAGCTAAAAAATTGAGAGATGAGGAGAAAAATGAAGTTTCTTTAAGGAGTCTAAACCTGGTGGAGCAAACCTTGGGGTCTTGGACGAGGTGGCCTTGGGAGGTCCCTTCCAACCCAAACCAACCCAACTCAACCCAACCCAAACCAACGAAACCCAACCCAACCCAAACCAAATCAACCCAAACCAAACCAAACCAAACCAAACCAAACCAACCCAAACCAACCCAAACCAAACCAACCCAACCCAAACCAAACCAACCCAACTCAACCCAACCCAAACCAACGAAACCCAACCCAACCCAACTCAAACCAAATCAACCCAAACCAACTCAACCCAAACCAAACCAACCCAAACTAAACCAAACCAAACCAACCCAAACCAAACCAAACTAAACCAACCCACTGTGTGACCCTGAGCAGGGACTGTGCAGCCAGGGAGGGCCAGGCCTGCAGGCTCTGCCCTGTGCCAGGCCCAGCGGTGTCCCCAGCTCCTTCCCAGGTGCCCTGCCTGTCACTCGGGTCACTCGTTGGATTTTGGTCCCACTGGCGTGGGAAAGACCCTGGGCAGGAGCTGAGTTTGGAATTCCAGCCCTGGCAACTGAGGTGTCCATGCTGGAGCCGAGGGATTCCCATCCAGCCTTTCATCCTCTGCCGCCTGTCAGCTCTCTGCTACGAGGTGAAGTCACCTCCTTGCTTCCCCCTCCCTCCTGCCCCTCACAGCAGCCCCCAATCCCCCCAATCCCCCGAATCTCCCTCTCCCATGGCTGGGGACCATTCCCTGCCTTCCACCCCTGCTGCTCTCTGCTCCTTTACCCTCAGCAGGGCTGAGCCAGCTCCAGGAGCAGTAGGAATGTGCAAGAATTGCACCAGGAGGAGCCTCCAGTGCCCGTGAGGGAGCGTGGCCCGTGCCTGTGCCAAGTGTGTGCCCATCAGAGCCAGGCCAGCAGCTGGCCCTGTCCCTGTGGCCACCCAGCCTCGCTCCCTGCAAGCCCAGCTCCTCTCCTTGCCCTGGGTGCTCCAGCTCCCCTGCCCTGCCTGGAACAGAGCTGTGCTGAGGGGCACAGGGCAGGAGCCAGCCAAGCCATGCTGCTTTTTCTGGCGAGTGAGATTATCTCTGACCCCAGTGAAGCTGGGGGAGGAGAGGATTGCCCCGGGCAGGGCTTTGCCAGAAGCTCTGCTTGCAGTGTCCTGAGCAGTGCAGTAAGCAGCAGTGGCTGAGGCAGGGGGAGCACAGCACAGCACAGCACAGCAGGGGTTAACAGTTCTGAGGGTTTTCCTGGGCTCTGGGCAGCTGTGGCAGCTGTGGCAGATGTGGCAGCTGTGGCAGCAGGGCCAGATGCTGCCCCTGGCCCCTCCTCAGCTGCCAGCAGCCCCAGCCTGCTGGGAACAGCTTCTGCCTGCTGCTCTGCTGCCCCTGGATCATTAATGCAATGGGGAAACTGAGGCACGAGTTTGCATTCAGTGCTTGCCAAATAGAATCTTCTCTGGTGACATTCTCCCCGTTTTTGACTCATTCCCACATTGCTTTCCTGTCTTGAGCAGCAGGAGCATGTCAGGACATTTTTTCCCACGTGCCTTGACACAACCTTCCTGTCCCTCCAGGTCTGCCATGTCCTGATGGACCATCCCCTGTCTGGGGACTGAGCCTGCTCGGGGCACCAGTGACAGCACTGCTGTCAGGGAGGGTGTTTTATGGGGGAACACCAACAAAATCCTCGTTCACCCTGCCTCCCCCTGCTTGTTTCCATGCCACACTTAGGGAGGATGACTCGATTCTGTACTTGGTGGTTGTGTTCCTGTATCCCTCTTCCTGGGAACCTGAGTTTCCGTGGTTACCAGGTCCAGGGCTCTGAGCAGTAGAGAAATTAGAATCATTAAAAAAAAAAAAAAAAAAAAAAAAAAAAAAAAAAAAAAAAAAAAAAAAAAAAAAAAAACGTGATCATAATGATCTGGAATATCTCATTTTGCAAATCGGGCTCTCCTAGTTTGAAGGTCTTCAAAGAAATCTCTCAGTGAGGTTTTATCCCAGAGCCCCTTGGAGCCAGGCTGTGGTTCCAGGGAATTTCATCCAGCACTGGCACTGTGATGGTGTTGCCACCTTGGGGCAGGGTTTCTGATTGAGTGGGAGGCTCAATCTATCCCTTTCCTTTTAAAATATGTTTTAATCTTTTACTTTTGAATTGTTTTATTTTATCTCTTTTTTATTTTATCAAAGGTTGGACTCTGTGATCTTGGAGGTGTTTCCCAGCCTCAATGATTCTGTGATCTTCTTCTAAAGGAGAAACTCTTTGTGGGAACAGGGGAGAGCTTGCACCCCGAGAGCTGGGAGGGTTTAGGGGGATTTTGGAGAGAAGCAAGTGAAATCTGGGTGGGACTTCATACAAGGACTTGCAGTGATGGGGTCAGGGGGAATGGCTGCCCCTGCCAGAGGGCAGGGCTGGGTGGGATTTTGGGGAGGTGACAAGGTGGCAGCTCCTCAGCCATTGCCGTGGTTCCCTGGAGCATCCTCTCAGAAAAGGGATCCTCTCACCACAGCAGAGGAGAGAAGAGCTCCGTGCTTCTCTTCTCTTCTCTTCTCTTCTGTTAGGAACCAAAAAAAGAGGCTTTTTTGTTATTATTTTCTGTGACATCTGCAGTCATGAATTGGGCCTATGAAACACTGTGTAGGAGACTGTTCCTCCTTCACTTGATCTCCTTTCATTCCCAAGAACATTTTTCTCATCAAAGCTTGCAGATTTCAGACACGCCATAAGATATTTTTAATCATCTTCTGTCACGAAGTTTCCAAGTTAAAGGAGCCTGTGCCATGCAGAGAAAAGTCTATTTATTCTCCCCTGTTTAAAATACCCTGGCAGTCATTTTAATTACAATGCCTTTTCCCTACCCCTCCTGGGATGTGCAAATCTATTTACACAATTTACAGTAGAAGTTTCCTCCCCCCGTCCCCGTCACCTCCCTCTTCCCCCCTGTGTGTAACGTGTGCACTTCCAAATATCACAACTTGGCAAATAAATATTACAAGATTCAATAAGAGGGAGCTGTATTTGCAAGTCTGAGGCTAATTTAATAAATTATGGCAGTAGCTTTAAAACATGTCTCCTATTTAAAGAGCACAACACTGATCTTCGGAAGGAGCTGTGAAGTGGGCTAAATTTTTTAAAGGCTTTAAATGAATCCTTTTCATCTAAAGCTTGGAAAATTAAAAGTCTCCCAAGCTTGTTTTTGTGCAGCTTCGTCAGAGCAGGCGTGGAGCAAACCTGCTCGGAGAGTCTGGGCTCGGCGTGGGACACCCAGAGCAAGGGGGAAAGGAAACAAAACCTGGAGGAGATGTGAACAGCCTTTATTTATGGGAGAAGGGAGCTGGAGGAGCCCTGAGTGTGGGCTGGGCTGGGCTGGAGGTGCTGCCCAGTGCTCCCAGTGCTCCCAGTTCTCCCCAGTTCTCCCCAGCACTGCCCAGTTCGTTCTCCCCAGTGCTCCCAGTTCTTCCCAGCAGTGCCCAGCACTGCCCAATGCTCCCAGCTTGCTCCCAGTTTGCACACACAGCTGGGACCAGTTGCTGAGGGACACGAGGCTGCTCTGCTCGCCCTCATCCATTGCCCCAAGCCGAACCCCATTTCTGGAGAGGGATCCCCACAGTTGTGTATTTCCTCTCCTGGGGTTCCCAGGTGGGGCAGTCTCCAGATTTGCTTTGTTTGCTGCACCTGAGCTGGGGCTGTCACTGCCAGCTGCTCAGTTCTGGGAGGTGGCAGCGGGCTCTGCTGGGCTGGACTTTGCTGAGGAGCTCAGGAGCCACCCCAGAGGTGCCTGCTGGCCTGAGGTAAGCAACAAGCACTTTCTTTGCCTGAGTTTGAAAATTAGAATGACACCGCTGGGAAAGAAAATAATGGTTGAGAGAGAGCTTGTAAGGAAAAGCAAATCAAAGTACACCAAGGAAAGTCCTTTCATGCCGTATTTTAAAATGTATTTCTTCTTCTGAATTAGGCTTTGTATTTTTCATTATATAAAATGAGGAGCAGGAGCCCCTGCAGCACATGGTCTGGTTGGATGGCTAAGATATTAACTGAATATTTTCCTGCCCTAAGGGTCTAGCAGGAACCAGGACTTCAGCCGTTACCTCCCGTGTTTGCCAGGTATTTGAATAAAATTAATGTTACTCAGAAGAACTGTCACAGCTTATACAAAAACCAGGTTCCTGGAAGGGCTGTGCTGATTTTGGGGTATTACTGGTGTGAGAAGCCCTGCAGTGAGAGCAGGGACTGTGCAATCCCCTTGTTAATCAGGGTTTTGCAGCCTGGTTTGGGTAAGGGCTGCACTGAGGCAGTTGATGGAGGAACACTGGGATTTGTGATTCTGCACTCCTCAAAGGGGGAAGAAAGTGGAATTTACTGTGTAAAGGTGTCGTGAATGGTTGCTCCCCTTTGTGGCTGCTCGGGACCTCTCCACCAAGGGGGAAGCTTTGTCCAGATGTGGGTTTTGCTGCAGCCCAGCTCTGTGTTTGCAGAAATGCTGGAAGGGTTTGGGTGCAGTGAGCAGGGCCCATGCCTGCTGGTCAGTGTGGATCCCAGTGAGGAGGGGGGTTTTGTGAAGGGGTTTTGGTTTTCATGGTGTTCATTTCTGTGTTTTGGTGGCTCGTTTTTTTTACCTCATGACCAGGAGGCAGAGCAAGGCCCCAGTGAAAAGCTGAGCCCCAAATGGACATTTTAACACAGCCCTGCCTTGCAGAGGCTTTGAAAGGCTTGGCCTGTAGAAGGAAACAAATGCAGTGGTTGTGGGAGAGGTTCTGGGAAGCAGCTTTGCTGCCTTGAGCTGCTCTGCCAGTCTGGGCCCAGAGGCAGATGCCACATCTGAGCCGTTCTTGGGTGGAATTTCCGAGCAGCTCCTTCCCACGGTGACATCTTCTGCCCCCTCCCCAGGAAGCAGGACTCCACTTTCTGCCCAGCACAGCCCACTGATAAACTGGTTTTGCTGCTGGGGTTTGGTGCAAGCAGCGCCAGAGGTGCCCGGGGGGCTCAGCTCCATTCTGCTCCTGGTGCAGGAACCAGAGCTGCCCTGAGCTCTGGCTGGATCCTGCTCACAGAGCCTCTGTCACAGAGCCCATCTGCACATAAACATTTCCCTCCCAAGCCAAAGATGGGCTGCAGCAGCTTCCAGGTTGTGCCACGGCCTCGTGGGGCCCTCGGGACTCTGCCAGGCTCCCCGGGGATGGCTGTGCTGGGAGATCCACAGGAATCCCCAAAGGCTGGGAATGTGCTGCCCAAGAGTAGAGCTGACAGGGACACAACTCCCAGCTGCAGCAGGAGGAGGATGTTCACAGAGGGTTGGGGAAACATTCCTGCCCACAGGAGCCCTGCTGCTGCCACCCTGCTCCAGCCTGACAGCCCCTGCTTGCTGTACCTGCTGCTCTGCTTTTGCATCTCCGATCTGATTTAGGTAATAGCCCCAGTGAATGCCTCGTGCTGGGACTCTCCTGCTCCAGATGCAGGGAACAGGCAGCAGCTGGAGCTTGGAAAGGGCCAGATCCTCCTCTCCTACCTGTACCCAGGCAGGACAGGTCACTCCAAGCTCCTCAAGGTGTTTTTTCAATGCTCTGTGTAGTGAAAGAGAGACCAGGGCTGGCCAGAGGCTGTGATAGCAACAGACTTATGATCCGTGGGTGCATTCACTAAACATTGATTTTCTGTGGGCAAAGGCACCCCCTGCCCACTGCTGCTCCAAGGCTGGTGGCATCATTGTGATCCTGGTTGCTCCTGGGGATATCTGGGTTTGAACAGGTTGCTTTGTCCCTCCAGTCAGAAGTTTTGTCAGGGAGGATTTGGGGATCCTGCCTTGTCTGCGGGATTTGTCCCCAGGGTGTCAGACTTGCTGTACAACTGCAGTGAGACTCACCTCCACGGACCATCTGCTTCCCCGTGCTGCATTTGGTGCTTCCCTGATGGGAAGTGCTGCCCAGAAATAGAAAAGCCTTCCCCAGGCTGCTCAGGGCTGCCTCATCCACACCCAGTGTCCCTGTGCTGGGGAATCCCTGCAGGACTCCAGGGTTCCCCTGTTCTCTCCTTGTGCAGCCCCCACCACTCTGGGTCTGTGGGATGCCAGCACTGACGCCTGCCTAACCCTGATCCTAACCCTGATCCTAACCCTAATCCTAACCCTAATTCTAACCCTGATCCTAACTCTAACCCTAACCCTAACCTGCTGAACGTGTTGTGTGTGAGCAGCAGAACTCTGACCCGAGCCCTGGAGCAGAGCTGGGTGAGTGAGGCTGCAGGACACCGGGGACAGTCTGGGGTCCCCCAGCAATGCCCTGGGGAGGAGCTGGAGCAGGGACAGGGCAGCAGGAGCAGGAGCAGGACAGCAGGAGCTGGAGCAGGGACAGGGCAGGAGCTGGAGCAGGGACAGGGCAGGAGCTGGAGCAGGGACCGGGCAGCAGGAGCTGGAGCAGGGACAGGGCAGCAGGAGCAGGGCAGCAGGAGCAGCAGCCTCTGCCCATCAGCAGCAAACCCTGGGTGGTTTGGCCCAGGCCCTGTGGGTTGAGCAGGCATTAAAAGCCCAATTGGGAGCTTTTCATCTGCTCCTCAGTAGCTGCTGTGACCTAACCAGCCACGCTGCCTCTCCTCCCAGACCTCTCCTCCACCTTTTCCCCAAGCCCTGCGTGGGTGTTGATATATTTTTATTGATCTCTTTTATGTAAAGCTCATCCCTGCCAGTTCGCTCCTGAGTAATATCCAGGGCTCTTTGTTCCCCAGCACAATGGAGTGTCCCTGGACAGCCCTGGGGACACCAGAGATGCTTTAAAAGGTTAATGTCTCTGTTAGATTACAAATCACTCCAAAACATCTGCTGTCACTCACAGGAGGTGGGAAATAATCACCTGGATCCTTTGACTAATAACTGAGCCTGAACAAGACGTGCCTCCAGCTCTGGGGGATGTTGTGTCAGCCCTGCTGCCTCTGGGTTCCAGGGGAATGCTGCTCTGATTGCCTGCCATCTGAGCAGGTTTTGCTGTGCTGCTCCTCCCCGTGCTGCTCCCCTCTGGGGCACCGAGGCTGAGACCCTGGCAGGGGAATGGGGTGAGCTTTGCAAAGGGGCTCAAGGGCCCTGCAGGGGCTGGAATGTTGCTCTGGGATGCTGAGGGTTCTGCCTGTGTGCTCCAGCAGCCCAGCACGGTGTAGGGATGGTGATTGTGCTGTGTTGGGATGGTGTTTGTGCTGTATGATGGGTGCACAGTGTGTGTTTGTGCTGTGTGATGGGGTCACAGTGTCTGAGCCAGGTGTGTCTCAGCACCAGTGTCTGCTGGTGCACCCTGGGCATGGCTGAGGATCTTTCCTCCTCTCTGATCATCCCAGCCAGGGAGGGAAGGGCAGGTCAGAGCAGTAACTCACTGAAGAGCACACAGAGTTGCAATCTCAGCTGAGATCCCAGAAGTGAATCTGAGATATCATTGTTGCAAGACTTAAAAAAAAATAAATATCAAACGAGACATGGCTCAGACTTTGGCTTATTTGGGGAAACAGCTGTGCTGGGCTCTAAGCTGACATTGAGAAACAAATCTGCTGCTCTGCCTCCTTTCACCTCTTTCCCCGAGCCCCTGTCTGAGCTCCCGGGCCCAGCGTGGTGGGAGCTGCCTTGTTAGCATTTCATACTCCCATATTTTTTGTGTTTGTTGTGCTCTTGGTTGAGTTGACTCCTAATTTGTCTGTCTTTGGGGGACAGCAGACAGCTGCTTTAATGAGGTAACAGTAGGGTTTGAAATAACAGGCATCTGCTCTTTGTGTGAGCAGGGGATCTGCCCGGGCTCTGCTCCCAAACCAGCCTTGGGGGAGCTCAGTGCTCGGGCTCTGCTCCCTGGGGCTGCCCTGCTGGGATCAGTTTCCCTTGGCAGCTCGGAAGCCCAAACCTCCCCAGAGCTGCACACATCCTGCAGCCACGCTGAGTCCCAGGGAGTTGTTGTGAGACCAGCCTGGCTGCTGGTGCTCAGCCCTCCTGTGCACAGCTGATCTCTGAATCGCTATCCTGGCATCCTCTGCCCTGGGAATGGGCACAGGGAGCGAACTGGAGGTGACCCTGGGTGAGACTTGGCTCTGCTCACTCCTGGGTGAAAGCAAATCAGTGTCAGAGCTGATGGGGCCAGGTCCAGCACTGGGGGACCCTGAATCCTGACAGGAGCCTTCCCATGGGACTGGGACCCTGTGCCCCCCCGAGCCAGCCCAGTTCCTGCTCCCTCCTTTATTTACTGGCTGTGGGATGTGGTGGATTTTCTTGTTTTCCTCCCAGATGCACCCAGCACAGCAGTCTCTGCACGACACCAAATTAATTAATGTTGGGCAGGCAGAATGCAATTAACTGCCCTGGAGCCTGGCCAAGGCAGGGGCAGCGTTCCCTGCTCCTCGGAGAGCAGCCCAGGAACTCTCCTGGCTCTTGGCTGCACAGCTCTGGGCGAGGGGCTCTGACAGGGGCACATCCTGCTGGAATTGCCTCCTGCAGCCCCTGGATGCCCTGCCCAGATCCCAGCCCAGGGCTGAGCGCAGCAGAGCCCGGGGACGCAGCATCTGCAGGAGGCTGCAGCACAGTTGGCAAAGTCCTGGGCAAAAGTAATCAAGCCATGGTAGCGTTTCAAGGACCAACTGGCTGGATTTTATTTATTGCTGCCACTCACCCAGCAAATGGACTCGGGAGGAGATTCCTGGGCTCGGCTGCTGCGTGAGACCAGCAGCTCTGTTAAATAGAGCATCGCCTGACAGAGCTGGGGCTGTTCAAAGGGTTTGGAGGCCGCCAGTGCAGAGCATCTGCAGGCAAAATGGGCAGCTTTGGCAGGTCAGCTACTTTCAAAGTCAACTGAAAAAAAACCTTGTGCAGAAACACACACAGGTTGGGGGGGTGGCTGCGGCAGGGAGCCGATAGATTTGGGGTTCAGCTGAACCCCAGTGCCTGCCCATTCCCTGCACTCCCAGCCCTGCTGTGTCTGGGCCGTCACCTCCCCTTCCTTGAGCCTCACCATGCTCCGTGCTGTCCCTCTGTGCCACGAGGTGGGACAGCTTTGGACATGGGTGCTGCTTCCTGAGCCCTTCTCGCTCCGGCAGGGCAGGGTTTGAGTAACAAACAGGGCTATAAATCCCTGGTGAGTGTACAGCCCCCAGAGCAGGGCTCACAGGACTCCTCAGCCCTGTCCTTCCCCAGCGCCCAGCGGGTTTGGATCTGGTTGGATCTGAGCTCCCAGCCCGGATGAAGAGCAGGCTCTCCCCAGGGAGGGAACCGAGCTGCCCAGTTACCCGTGCTCAGCCCAGTCCCTGCCAGGGCTTCCACCAGCCCAGCCCTCCTCTGGGACCCAGACCCCTGAGCTGGGGGATCTGTGGCCCCTGCTTCCATCAGCATTTCAGTCAGTGTTTCATGGGCAGCCCTGTACTTCACACATTATCTTCCTCCTCCAAAGGGCAATTTAGAAGTGCAAGGATCAAGATTAAAATGTCAAGTCCACCTGTCTTTGTTGCTGTGGTTAGATGCTTGCCTGTCTCTGGTCTCAGGTGTGGATTGTGAGCTCCTTCAGGCCCTGGTGCAGCGAGACAGCTTCTCCCACGCTCTGATGATGACACAATTTGAGTTACCAGAAATGCTGGGGCTGCACCTCTTGCTCACACAGCAGCTCAGCCAGCAGCCACCTGCTTCTTCCCCATGGGGGTTCTGCTCCAGCCGTGGCACAGGAGCTGCTGGAAGCTCCCCTCTCTTGCATCTTGGCCAAAATGTCATCCTTGAGAAGCTGTAGATAGCAAGGGCTGGATGAGATCTTTAAAGCATCCTATTTCTGGGAATATTCCCATCAAAGAATTTATTGGCAAGGCCAGGAGTCTCTGGCTGCTGACAGTTTCTGTGTCCAGGCTCCTGTGCTAGCCAGAGTCCTTCAGACAGTTGCGGTGAATGTGCAGAGAGGTTTTTCTTGAAATCTCTGTGATTGTGGACAATAAAAGGAGCACTTCCCTGGTGGGATCAGCCTTCCCCAGAGGAAGGCACACAGCAGAGCTGACACGGGTGCTGCTCGCCCCAGGGAGCAGAGCCAGGGTACACCATGGGGTCACCCCTTCTCCACAGGGCCACAGAGCTGCTGTGAGCACCTGTGTCACACAGCGAGCATCACACAACGGGGCTGAGCCCTGCTCCATCCTACAGATCACCCACCCGTCCATCTCCTGGCACAGCAGATCCCAAACCCCACACAAGTCCCTCCATCCTTGGAAGTGCAGGTTTGCCTTGGGAAGCCCAGGCTTCTGCCTAATGCCAAAGAAATTTTTTATGTGCTGTTCTTCCCTAACATGACACAAGATTAATTACACCCATAAAAACATTAGGAGCTTTCTAAATATTTTATGTGAATAAGCACACACAATATGAAGGTTTTACTTGTTGCATTTTTGCAAAGGACGTTTTGTTTGTAATAACTGGGGAACCTGACAGGTGATTTTATTTTTAGTGCTTCTGTCTGCTCTGAAGGACTCCAAACACAGAGAGGAGACAAGGGCAATGCTAACCATGCTCAGAGTCCCAGGGAGGGGATAGAGAGCTAAATGAGAAGGGATTAAAAGAAGAGAACCACAAATTTCAACCATAAACTTTATTGCAGTTGCCCTTGGGAATCTGCCTCGCTTCCCTCACTGCAGAGGAGATCTGTTCTCTGTTTGACTGGGAGCACTGGGGGTGTGGGAAGCAGCTCCCAGGCAGGGGATGCTTGACAAGTGACGTTTCAAATGCAGAGATTTCAGCCCAACTTTAGCAGTGCCAGCAGGGGTGCTTTGCACTGGGACACTTTGTGCTGAGGATGTTTCCCCTGCTCTCTTCTCCCAGCTGTTGTCATCTATAAGTGGGTCGCTGGAATTCAACAGGAGCCCTGTGTGTCAGTGATTTTTCTCTCTGCTTTACTGCTCCTGGAAATCAGAAGGCATTATTCTGTGCTTTCCTAGGGTGAGTTAGCAGCTAAATCAGGATCTGTGTGATGGAAAATGTTGGGGATTCCTGGTGTTTGATCCAGCCCTGCCAAGGGGGGACATCCCAACCCTTCAGAGACCCTCAGAGCTGCCCTGGGGATTTGTGCCAGCAGCAGATCCAGGCTGAGGCACAGGAGCAGCCTCAGAGCTCCCTTCAGCAGCCAGGGCAGGTGTGAGGATCTGAGCTGTCACCTCTGTGCTTGAGGCACCAGAGTGGCTGGCTGTCACCTGGCCAGCCAGAGCTGCAGAGCAGGGCCTGGCCCAGGCGGGCAGGCTTCCTTTGCTGCCTGCCCTGTGCTCCTGCTCGTGCCTGGCTGCCATCCCAGCACTCACAGCCCTGGGGCTCTCTGCCCACCCTCTGCTCCCTCAGGCTCCCATTTCTCCTGTGGCACACAGGGCAAGCAGCCAGCAGCTCCTGGCTGTCCATGTGTCCCATCCCGGGCTGGAGCATTGCGGAGCCCCTCTCCATCCTGGCAGAGCTGCATCCGTGGGGTCTGTGGGGTCTGTGTGTGCTGAGCTGCTCTGGTTCCTGATTGCAGAGTGCTCCTGAGCCCTGGCACACAGCAGGACCTGGCGTTTCTGCTCAATATTTCATGGAGACACATGCAGACAGAGGCACCAGCCTGTTCTCAGTTCGGATTTTCTCTGCTTCTCGAGGTGCATAAATGATGCAGATTGTTTAAGCTTCCTGGTTTTGGAGGGGGAGGAGTGACAAACGCCTTTGCTGTGTCTGCTGGAGTTTGGGGAGAAGCAGAACCCGCGTGCAGAGCAGTTCTGCCAGCAGAGCAGTTTCTGCTGAGCCCTGGGCAGCCCCAGAGCTGCAGCCAGAATGGCTCAGACAGTGACCCAGTGCCTGTCTCCACCTTTCCAAGCATCCCAGATGGTTCCTCAAAGCTCTGCTCTCCCACATGCATTTATCCATGTTTTTCTCCTTTTTCCCCATTTTGTACCATTTAGATGGGGAGGAGGCTCCGCATCAACCACACTTGGCCCGTGCTTGGGCCAGATGAATTTAGGGGTCTTGTCTGAAATTCATGATTGTGTGACATTCCTGTTGGGTCCCTCCCACCCCGGGTCCATCCCAGGTGTGGTTTTGGGAGATTTGGTCACTGGGAACGTGTCAGGAATCACCAGCCCACAGCCCCAGCTCCTCCTGGGCCTTCCCCTGGGACACTGCCTGGGATCCACAGAGATTCCTCTCAAGGTTCCTCTCACTGAAACCCCTTGGAGCCTTTTCAGCAGCTGGAGACAGCAGTTAGAGAATGCCTGGAACTGTCCTGGTGGAATTCCTGGAGTCATTGCCGGCTGCCCACCCTCCTTGGGAGCTCACCTGTGACTGACAGCACAAACAAGCGGTCACAAATTGAGACAGAAATGGGCTGTCGATGAGAGCTGCTCTGTAAAGGTCAGACAAAGCTGCAAACCCCAGAGTTTGGAAGGGCCATGGAGGCAGAGCCCTCTGCAGAGGGGTGAGCAGGGTACAGCTCAGCAGGGCCTGTCTGGATGGAACGCCTCCATTTGGGGATGCCTTGGGCCTCTGGTGCCCTTGGAGATGGGAATGGCACATTCCAGACAAGCAGGGACCTGAGGGCAATATTTTCATTTATATTCTTGATTCTGTAAATAACCATCCATGTCTTCAACTTCTATTTTACCTAAATCAACAGAAATCCCCCTCTCCCCCTCCACCATTAATTTTTATCTGGAAAGGGATGGGATTCAGTGACTTTAATTATGAAGAAATGCATGAAGAAAAGTCTTAGTTAAATAGTTAAATTAATTAGGAAGAAAAATGTTAGTATTAATTACTAAGAATTAATTATTATTCTTTGTAAATTACAAAGAAATTCTGAGTTAATTAATGCTAGCAAAGGCCTGTTAAAGCTGGGGGGATCAACACAAGTGAGGCTGTCCCTGCACGGAGCTAATGGCTTCTTGGTGTCTTTTAGCAGATCAATTTTTGCTTTAAATGATTGTGCAAGTTAATAAAAAAACCTGTCAGAGTAAAAATGAAACATCTTGGCCAATATTTCTCCAAATTGTTTTGAGGGCTTTGACCTTTCTTTCTTTGTCCCAATTCCAGGCTTGAAAAGCTTTGCAATACCTTGACATTTTGGGCAAGAGAGGGGAAAAAAACCCCAAATTTGCACCTAAATTAGGGAGTGAAGCAGTAAAAATGTAGATTTAGTCCCTTGGACAGGCTCTGTGGTTCAGCCTTACCTCCTTTTTTCCTCAGGTCGTATCTACTGCTACGTTCTCCATAAATAATCTTCAGACTTCCTGGGGCTTTTAATACTAATTAAGTGTTCAAGTAGGCAGAAACGAGCCAAGGGACATTTCTATCACAGGGTTCTCAGTCAGCGTTGTGAGCACTTTCCTTCCTGGCTTCAAAGGATTTCCAGGGGAAGGTTTTGCTGCATTTTGTAAGGACCAGGTTTGGGATTGGGAGCTGTTCCTACAGCCGGTGTGATCCATAATTACAGCTTTGGAGAAACTTCACTGCTGTTTGTCCCCATTTGAAATAACAGAATTACACTTGGAGACTGGGTGTGGCATTGGGTTTTTCTGAAATCCTGCACGAGGGCTGCAGGACAAACCTGGGCAGCTCCAGCCCTCAGGTGGCTCTAGCCCCAGGGAAAGGGTGAAATGCTCAATAAAGGGAAATCTGCCCCTGCAGAGCTGCAGATCCTTCAGGGCTGCCAAACAACATTTTGATGTAATTCTTGTTCTCCAGACGACCCTGAGGAGCTGATGGGCGCAAACACCCAGGGAGAGACTCTGGGAGTGCAGGAGAGGACCCAGAGACTTTTCTGCTCTTTCTCCTCAATGCTACAGCCCTCGTTAAAGTTTAATCCCTGCTCTAACTCTTTCCATCCCTGGTGCTGCTGCCTGTTTGGAGCCAGAGCTGCTGTCCTGCCTGGTTCATTGGAGCTGCAGTCCACAGCAGCATCCCTTCCTTGTCCAAACCACTACTGGTTTTAACTGTCACTGTGAGTTTAGCTTCAGTCCTTGCAGTTGTTTTCTGGAGAAGATAGTTTCTCTCTGTTGACTGAAGGGAAAAGCAGTGAAAATAAGTAGTTAATTTACAAACAGCAAGGAGTCAGTGCTGGGAGAATTTCAAGAAAATGCTTGGGGACTGGGGGGTAGCAGGTCTGGAGGGACAGGCTGAGCCTTCAGACCAGAGGCAGATGGAGAAACAAATGCTGACATTCCCTAACCAATGTGTAGGGTGCACCAGTGTGCAGGAAAACATCCTTTAAAACAGACCTGAGATTTATCTCTTTGGTGAGTTGGAGAAAACCAAAATGATTTCTTCTCCATGCTCACTGGAAGCCACTTCACAGATTGACGTAATCAATTTCTAGATTAAGCTTTTCGTGTCTTCCCATGGGAAATGTTGGGTTTTGAATGATAAAGAAGAATTTTGACTCCTGAAAGAACTTTGGTAATGTGCTTTTTCTGGTCAATTGGATGCAGAAAATAACCTCGCCTAGGCCTGGTTAGAGGATAAACAACAGGTAACAGAGGTGAAGAGGGGAAGGGAAAATAACTGGCTGGCTTCATGCAGAATCCCAAGCAATCCATGTAAAGTCTCCAGTGGGCTCAAGGCCATGGCCCGGTGAGAAGAGGAGATAAATAGGACAGGCAGATCAATCGTGGGCCAGAGCAAGGAGAACAAACGTCACAAATCCAATACTTTAAAAAAAGAACAGTCCAGAGTTAAAAGCTTTGGCTTGATGGGTTTGCCATTACAATATCAAAGCTTTTGTCAGCACTGGAAAATATTTCACCTCAAGTTGTTGCTCTTTGGCAAAAATAAGAAAATGGGGAAAGAGATGGGAAAAAGGGAAAAAAGCAGCTTTGGGTTTTGTTTTTTTTTAATCCTTTGCAAAGGAAAAAGCACCTCAAGAGAGAGATTGCTTCGATCAAAAAGCTGTGGAGCATCATCTCCCCCAGGGAGCAGCACAGCCAGTCAGACCAATTTCAGGTTCTGAAATTCCAGGATGGAGTGGTGGTGAGTGGCAGAGCTGGAGCAGCCCTGCTGG